>CM075960.1:208756536-209236536 GCA_038048745.1 Coluber constrictor foxii | reverse complement strand
AAGGCAGAGAAGAGCAAACGAAGACCTGGAGACTAAAGCATGTGAAGAACGGTTGCAGGATTTGGGTTTGGCTAGTTTAGAGAAAAGAAGAACTAGGGGGGGAACATGATAGCAGTATTCCAGTATTTGAGAGGCTGCCACAAAGAGAAGGAGGTCAACTTATTTCCCAAAGCACCAGAAGGGAAGACAAGAAACAATGGATGGGAACTAATCAAAGAGAGAAGCAACCTGGAATTAATTAATTAATTAATTAATTATATTTCTATACCGCCTTTCTCCCGCAGGACTCAAGGCGGTGTACAGTCAAGAAAAAATAAAAGATACATAAACATCATAAAATTGATAATTAAAATTATAGCATAGTTTATCCCAAATTAAATAAAACCCAGAATTATATAATATTTTGAGGAGAAACTTCCTAACAGGAGGACAATTAACAGTGGAACAGTTCTGCCTCCAGAAGTTGTGGGTGCTTCATCACTGGAGGTTTTTAAGAAGAGACTGGACTGTCACTTGTCAGAAATGGTATAGGGTCTCCTGCTTACACAATAGGTTGGACTAGAAGATCTCCAAGGTCCCTTCCAGCTTTATTCTGATTGATACCTTCTCTCCTTGATTAGATGGGATAGGCTGTGTAATGGGACAAAACAAAAAAATAACAATAAGAGTTGGAAGGGACAACCTCTGACCCCATCTTCTTTGTGGCAGCCCTTCAAATACTGGAATGGTCCTATCATGTCACCCCTAGTCTCCGGGCTCTTAATCATCTTCGTTGCTCTTCTTTGCACTTTTCTCAAAGTCTCAACAAGCTTTTTGTAATGGGGTGACCAAAACTGGATTGCAGGTGTGGTCTTACTAAGGTTTCATAAAGCAGTATTAACCAGTGGTGAAATCCCCTGTGGATTGCCACCGATTCGGTGCTCACACATGCATGGTTTGCGCCCAATGAGTGCTGCGTGCACACATGTGCAGTGTGCGCCAAATGCATTTATTTATTTATTTTATTAGATTTATAAACCGCCCTACTCCCGAGGGACTCAGGGCGGTGTACAGCCATAAATAAAACATATAAATACAAAAATTTAAAATAGAATAAAACGAATTAAATAATTTGGCTGACAATTGCACAATACCCACCAAAAGCATGCTGCATGCTAAGTAAGTAGAATAGGTAAGTAACTAAGATAAGTAACTAAGGTAGGTAGGTAAGTAGAATAGGTAAGTAACTAAGTAGAATAGTTACGGGGGGAACAGCTGTGCCGCACGATTTAGATTTGGCAGAAAGCAGGATTTCCTGCTTTCTAGTGAATATCAATCGCGCGGCACAGCTGATCGTTGGAAATACCGATAGCTTTTTTTTACTAGTGGTTCGCCCGAACCAATAGCTATTATCACTACTGGTTCTCCCGAACCGGTGCGAACTGGTAGCATTTCACCCCTGGTTCTAACACTTCGAGTTATTTTGATATTATGCCTCTGTATTTATTCAGAGAGTCGTGGCAGACGCCCTGTGAGGTGTGAATCCTATTCAGGATTTGGGCTCCATCGCAGAAGAAAATCTGTACCTATGAACGGAGGTTTGGATAGCAAAGCTGTATCTGACAATTTCAGATTCATTAACTACAAATCTAGGCCAGGATCATTTCCTACTATTATCATATATAAAGAGAAGAATAAAAGTCAATAAATGATAGAGATAAGTAATGCACTAGGGTGGTAGGAAAACTGAGAATTCATCACTGTGAAGGTTGTTATTTGTACCTCGCATACAGTGATACCATATATTTTACAGGAACTGTCAGAATTGCTATTATAATTCCAATTGGCTGGAAATCATAAATTGGCCCAATCTTGCAAGGCAGTCACAGATAAATATATGTTGTAGCTCAGTAAAAAGAGCATGAAATTGCTGAAGAGCTGATGTGTTTGGGTTTATAATCAGTGTTATTTAACGCAGAAAATAAATTGAATTATTGAATTAGAAAACCTTGAAGTCGTTTCTGCTGTACTGTTCTTTTTTAGATACCTTTTTTTATTGAAAGTCTTTAAAACAAGAGTAAAAATTAATACCAGCCAAAACAAAGGAAGAAGGAAAGAAGAAAAAAAAGAGGAAACAATAAAAGAGAAAGCCAAACTGAAAATAAATAGAGGCAAAACACAAAAGAAAGAAAAAAGTTTTTAAAAAGTGACTCTAATCTTCTTTGTAGCAATTAAGCACCGTTGTAGATACAGTAGTACTCATTTTATATTGGTTCTCGGAGGCACGATGATGATATAAGATGATAAGATTAAGGTAAGGTAAGGTAAGGTAAGGTAAGGTAAGGTAAGGTAAGGTAAGGTAAGGTAAGATAAGATAAGATAAGATAAGATAAGATAAGATAAGATAAGATGGGATGTTAGGATAGGGTAAGGTGAGATAAGATAAGATAAGAGATAAGATGATATAAGAGATAAGAGAAGGTAAGATAAGATAAGATGATAAGATAAGATAAGATGATAAGATGAGATGAGATGAGATAAAATAAGATGGGATGGGATGGGTAGGATAGGGTAAGGTGAGATAAGATAAGATAAAATGATATAAGAGAAAGAGAAGGTGAGAGAAGATAAGATGAGAAGATAAGATGAGAAGATAAGATGAGAAGATGAGATGAGAAGAGATAAGATAAGATGGGATGGATAGGATAGGGTAAGGTGAGATAAGATAAGATAAGAGATAAGATGATATAAGAGATAAGAGAAGGTAAGATAAGATAAGATGAGAAGGTAAGATGAGAAGATAAGATGAGAAGATGAGATGAGAAGAGATAAAATAAGATGGGATGGGTAGGATAGGGTAAGGTGAGATAAGATAAGATAAAATGATATAAAAGAAAGAGAAGGTGAGAGAAGGTAAGATGAGAAGGTAAGATGAGAAGATAAGATGAGAAGATGAGATGAGAAGAGATAAGATAAGATACTGTCATTTCTTTAATCAAAGAAGTCAATTTGTCCATCTCTGCAAGTTCTACCCTCTTCACCAACCATTCTTCCATTACAGATAATGCCGTATCTTTTCATTTTTGTGCATAAAATAATCTCACTGAAGTTATGCACTACAGGGCATTGCATACCAAAATAACGAGACACAAAGATAGTTCCCCCCCCCTCGTGCCATCACTTACTAAACACCTCCTGTATTTTTCAGAGTATAAGACACACCTTTTTCCCCTCTAAAAAGGGGGTGAAAATTTGGGCATGTCTTATACACCGAATGTAGCCCTGCCCACCCACTGCCCCCTACCCTTTGGCCTCTGCCTCCCAGCAGTTTACCTCCTTGTAGCAAGCAGCAAGAAGAAACAGCCCGTTTCAGCTTTAGCACAGCCAATTTAGCACAAGTTGATTGTTGGTTGGATCGGCCTCCTGACTCTCAGGTGTTTCAGGCTGCAGGGATTGCCATTGCCTATTGCTGCGCTGGCCTCTGCTGCTTGGTGCAAGGAGGTAAATTGCTGGAGCAGATTTTTTTCCCCTTGCGCTAATCAAGCTATGCTGAAAACGAAACTGAAAGTAAAGCAGGCTGTTTGCTGTCTGCTGAATGAGGAAAAATTGCTGACAGGCAGAGCCAGATTTCTTTTTCTTGTTTTCCTCACCAAAAAAGGCAGGTGCGTCTTATAGTCCAGAGCAGCGGTCACTCACTGGTGGTCTGCTAGAAAAATTTAGTGGTCTGCAGAAAAATTATTTACATTTTTTATATTGCACTAAATCAGGGATCCTCAAACTACGCCCCCTGGGCCGGATACATGCAATGAATGCTTGTGTTGCTGCAGAGAGTCTCCCCCTTTGGGGTCTTTTTGTGTAAAGCAGAGAAGGGGGGGGGCAGAAATTCTAACTTGTGATCTGCTTCAGTCTCCTGGTGTGGGGCTTTGGACGAAGGCTGGAGGGAAGTGCCACTGGTGACGAAGAGCCAAAGGGCCTCATTCCAGTGGGATAGCCTCATGGAAGGAACTGGCTGACCATCTCAGCCCGCTAAGTCTCCAGGCACGCATACCTGGCCTTGCACTCCCGCAGGTCTTCCCTCTGCTTGGAAAGCCTATGCTCGTAGTCCTCAGTGAGATGCTTCTGCTGAGCCTCTTTCTCAGCCAGATTTGAACTGAGTCAGCTGTTTTGCCAACTCTTTCTCATGGTGGCTGCTTAGCTCCAACAACTGCTTCCTCTTGGGGCCCTAAGGAGCCTGAGTGGACAGGCGAGGAGTGGCTAGGAGGGGAGGGGCGAGTAGAGGCCAACGAGGCGCCCCTCAATGCGAGTGACATTGAGTTGACCATGCCCACACAGTCACATGACCACCTAGTCAGTCATTGGCAGATCATATTACTGGTCCGCGGGATTTAAAATTATGAATTTAGTAGTCCCTGAGATCCGAAAGGTTGGTGAACCCTGGTCCAGAGCATCCTATACTCCGAAAAATACGGTAATTTCCTCAGCAGTGCCGTATGCCTAAAATGCTTTTGTAGTAGGGCTATGTTGCTATTATCTTTCTCATCTTCTCATCTTTTCTCACCTTTTCATCTTTCCTACTATCTTCTCCTATAGGTATCTTATGATTGATCACTTGCTATTTGTGTTTTATGATTTATGATGGTATCTTGTGATTTATGATCTCTGATTTATCATTCTGTTGTTGGTATGTACAATGAGAGTTTATGCATCGGAGACAAATTCTTTGTGTGTCCAATCACACTTGGTCAAACAGAGCTGCATGATTTTTTTCCGACTGTTCATCCATCAGTCCCAAGAAGAAAAAAAAATCGATTTCACTTGTATATTAACTTTTAAAATCCTCTGAATCAGTGTATGCATTTGAACCAGTGGTGGGTTCCTCCCAGTTCGGCCCGGTTTCACCGAGCCGGTAGCGGTGAAGATATGAGGTCACCAAACCGGTTCTGGCCCCCACCCCACCTCCTGCGCCCCCACCCACCCCCCATGTTATTCTTACCTTTTATTTGGTCCCACCCCAATCTATTGCTGTCTCCTGAGTCCCAATTGATGGCTAGAGGGAAAAAAACCTGTTTAAATTCTTTCCATCAGGTTTCAAAGGGCCGCCCTACAGCTGATCAGTGTTAAAAGAAAACAAATGAGTAGACCGGTGCCTGCAAAAATAAATGGGTAGACCAGTGCCTTCAAAAATACATGAGTAGATCTGTGCCTGCAAAAATAAATAGGTACACCAGTGCCTGCAAAAATACATGAGTAGATCAGTGCCTGCAAAAATAAATGGGTAGACCAGTGCCTGCAAAAATACATGAGTAGATCAGTGCCTGCAAAAATAAATGGGTAGACCAGTGCCTGCAAAAATACATGAGTAGACCAGTGCCTGCAAAAATACATGAGTAGATCAGTGCTTGCAAAAATACACGAGTAGACCAATGCCTGCAAAAATACATGAGTAGATCAGTGCCTGCAAAAATACATGAGTAGATCAGTGCCTGCAAAAATACATGAGTAGATCAGTGCCTGAAAAAATAAATGGGTAGATCGGTACAGCTCTACAAGCAGTTAAAAGCCTGGTAGACCTCTGTTAAATCGTAAATAATTGTCACATGAACATCAAGCCACACCCACAAAATAAGCCACACCCACAGCACCGGAAGTAAACAGTCTGATTTGAACCCTAAATCTTCTAGCTTTTTGGGGAGGTTCACCAAGCATAGTAAAATGACCGTGCTCGTTATAAACATTTCCAGCATTGATTTGAACTATTTTTACACAAAATAGTGTAAACTTACAACCACAATTAAGCCCAAAATTTATGTCGCTAAGTGGGACATTTGTTAAGTGAGTCTTGCCACATTTTACAATCTTTCACGGTTGTTAAGCGAATCGCTGCAGTTGTTAAGTCAATAACAGGGTTGTTAAATGAATCTGGCTTCCTCATTGACACTGCTTCTAAAAGGTCATAAAAGTGGATCACATGAGCCTGGTATACTCCAACCGTCATAAATATGAATCAGTTGCCAAGTATCTAAATTTTGATCACAAGACTATGGGGATGCTGCAATGGTCATAAGTGTGAAAAACGGTCATAAGTCCCTTTTTCAGCGCCTTTGTAACTTTGACCAGTCACTATACAAATGGTTGTTACCTGTATCTTAACCATTTGTGTTAAACCTCATACATTAATCTCATCATTGAAAGGCTAAAATATTACTTCTCTGCAGCAACTCCTTTGTCACTGCCCATCTAAACTTTAAGTTAGCCAAACTTTAACCTGCCTTTGAACCATTAATTTCAACCTAAAAATTTGGCATGAAAGAAGAGATTGAATGATATTCATCCTAACCGCCACGTTGGAAGAAATATCCATCTGGTTCAGTTCCAAGATGGGAAAAAGACACTGGAAACATGGAGGCTGATTGGAAAGATGGTTTAACGTTGAACAGAACCACCAAGCCCATGGTTCTGGTGCAGCTGACAAAATGGAATTGAGAGGGAGTGTTTATATCTTCTTTTTTTAAAAAAATTATATGCCGCCCTTCTCCGGAGACTCAGGGTGGCTTACAATGCGTTAAGCAATAGCCTTCATACTTTTGTATATACCTGCTTAGTAGGGCTTTTGCCCCCCCCCCAGCTTATTTATTTTCTTTTTTATTCAAAGTCAGCTTATTGCCCCCACAATTTGGATCCTCATTTTACCTACCTTGAAAGGATGGAAGGCTGAGTCAACCTTGAGCCTGGTGAGATTCGAACTTGCAGTAATTGCAGGCAGCTGGTTTTACTTTAGCACTACTTCAGCTGCTGCGCCACCAAGACTCTTTGATCTTTGCACTTGAGCTTCCTATTCCTGTGCAAGAACATTTATTCTATTGGCTGTTGCCAGATTCCTACGAGGTCATATAGGGTTATGTAGGGGTCATAGCTGGCTTTATAGGCAAAGAGGAAATACAAAGGCTTAATGTTTGTCTGAGCTAACTTTGATTGAAGTTTGTGCTGCTCTGAAAGGATATTGGACAATTCTTAATGTGATTTAATGGCTTTCGTCCTGTTTTGGATCTTGGGTGAGGGCATTTGCTTATGAATAGAGCTACCTAGTACTCAATAAGCACTTTATCTCTTAAGTGCTGACATCTGCTGTGGGCTATTAAGGAAAGTGGGGGTTGCTTTCTGCCTCTAAAAAACATGTTTCTCCATTTCTCCCTTTGGGAAATATAACATTCTGCCTTTTTAAAAAATATTCCTCAAAATATTTCATTCTTCCAGGAGTGGTGGTGGCTTCCCACAGCCATAAGACTGAAAAAGTCCCTTATCTCTTCTGAGGTAACCATGTTCCATATTTGTAAATCTTTAGATGTCAGCTCCAGCCTGCCGACTGGCCCGGAGCTGCCATTTGGCGGGAAAGCCACCGCACAGGACCGCTGGCCTGCCGCCAGCTCAGCAGCCACCACAGCACAAAGCAAGACACTCTCCAGACCCCAGGAACCACCAGCCGCACAGCCTCAACGAAGCCCACCTTGTCCGGTGGCTAAATGGCAGCAGAATCCCTCTGGGAAGGCAACCATGCAATAAGGAAGCCACGTGGCCGCCGAACAGCTGAGAGGCAGTCATGGAGGACGGTGCGGTGGCACCAGGAGACAGCGACTGCTCTCTTTAGCTATCAGAGAACTCCATGGAGGACTGGCCAATCCATTGAGGACCAGTCCTCCCTTAGGGACACCAAAGCAGCTGAGGCAAAGATTTGCGGATGCAGGGTTCTTCCCAGCAATGCAGGCATCCACATTTCCGGGTCACGTGGGAGGGAGCTGCATGCGTGATTGGCTAGCGGGTGGTGCTTCTGATTTAAAAGGTGGTGGGGAGCCTGGGCAAGTAGCCCTAACAAGACTGTCCTTTTGCGTTTGTCAGTGAGTGCCACAAAAGAAGTAAAGCAGGCAGCAACAAACCAGGGTTGTATTTAGCTGTGTTTCTTTCTTTTTCTTTTCGTTTGGAACCTGACATTAGGAAGTTTTCATCTCTGAATGCATAAGAGTATGCACGGAAGGTGTTTTTGTTCTACCAGTACTGTAAGCACCCCCTAAGCATCAATGATTAGAGAAGAAAATTGCATCTTCTTCAAGATGATCTCCAAAAAAAATGGCACCATGGGTGGACAATCAAATCATTATCGGAGACACAGCTAGAATGAATGGAAAACTGTGCCCAAAGAAGTCCTTGTGAGTTGTCAGTGGAATGAAGTGCCAGGTTTCTAAATTTGGCTTAGATGCCCTACAAAGCATCTGATTATGTTGAAAAGACAATGCCAAGTTTGAACTTTCAGATATTAGTCACAGAGTTACAGTCTATCAGAAACACAGTATAGCCAACACAAGAACAGGGCTAGTAGTGTACCAATAGAGCATCAATAATGTGTGAGGTTCACATTTATTACATATATGTAATGCTTTAAAGCAAGACAAGAAACAACGGGTGGAAACTAATCCAGGAGAGAAGCAACCTAGAACTAAGGAGAAATTTCCTGACAGAACAATTAATCAGTGGAATGGCTTGCCTTCAGAAGTTTTGGGTAGCCTTCAGCTCCATCACTGAAGGCTTTCAAAAAGAGACTGGACAACCATTTGTCTGAAATGATATTGGATCTCCTGCTCAAACTGGAGGTTGGACTAGAAGATCTTCCAGGTCCGTTCCAACTGTATTATTCTATGTTTTATGTCCTCAATCTTAGCAACTTTAAGAGGAATGGACTTCAACTCCCAGGATTCCCCAGCCAGTCAAGGGTGGAAAGAGAAGAAGGAGATAACCAGCATTAAGATAGATAGACTTATCCTATGTGAGAATTCAAACTAGATTCGCTAGGGATAAACAGGAACATGGTATTTCCCTTCATTTACAAACGTTTGACAAGTTACTCCTAGGTGACCAAAGAAAATTTATTTCCAATGTCTATAATCTTCTGTCTAATTTCATGGCGGAGGACGATGATTGGCTGGAGGAGAAATATTGGAACAACAATCCATACTGATGCATGGCAAAATATATGGAACAAAACCATGAAACTGACCCTTTCTTCTCCATTTAAAGAAAACTTCTACAAAATGATCTATTGTTGGTACCTCCCCCCTGCCAGAATCGCTAAGATGTCCCCAGGATCCTCTGACAGATGTTGGAAATGTGGGTCGGCCAAGGGTACTTTCTTCCACCAGTGGTGGATCTCTCCGTTAGCTAAACGCTGTTGGGGGAAAATACAGCAATGGTTGTTGGAAATAACAGGTGTGAGCTTTCCTCTTCACCCAGACCTCTACTTACTCTGAATAAGACTGAACAACATCGATAAGAAAGATTGGTATATATTTGTCCGTGTCTCAACAGCAGCGAGAATGGCATTTGCTTGATTGTGGAAAGATGCAGACACGCCCCCTGACCATCTGATAATAAACAAGATTATTCAATGTGCTGAGATGGACAGGCTAATGTATATCTTAAAAGATAAGAAAGATTCAGCATATAATAGAAGTTGGGATAGATGTTTAGTTTGGCTTAAAAGAAGATTAAATTTAGGAGAAGGGTGATAAGATCGTCTAATTAGATCAACTAGATATTCACTAGGCTTTATCTTTATAATTTTGATAAAAGCAGATCAACTGTTTTGCAGTTAATAAAAAGAACCTGGTTGCACTTAAAGGTTTGGCTAGGATGATATTAGTTAATATTAATTGGAGAGTGCGCTTAACTCTCAGTTAGTCTTGTTTGTTGTTCGGTTTTAGTCCTGTGTTTAAGTGTTTTTATGTTTTGCTTCTTATATTGCTTTTCAATTATTATTGTGTATTAATTTTATTGTAAATACTTAATAAAGATTATTTATAAAAAAAAGATAGATAGACTTACAGTGGCAAGGGATGGGCTGTCTGAAGACTGGACAGTCTAGGCTGGGGACATACGTGACCACTAAGAATTGACAATGACTTGATGGCATATAATCAGTCAATCAATAGCATATTAGGCTAAATATCTATGGAGATTGAGATCATTGTCCCAAAGTTGCTTTTTCAAAAGGCAACTGGACTTTCTGGTTTTTCCTTGAAGACATTTCACTCCTCATCCAAGAAGCTTCTTCAGTTCTGACTGAACGGTGGAGGGTGGAAGGCTTTATATTGCTTGCAGTCATCCGGTTGTTACAGAGGGGGAAGGATACAGAGGGGGGAGGATCTCCTGTTTACAACACAGTCCTTTCAGCAAGAAGGCTCCACACCCATTTGCACTATTCAGGTGACCTTGAGGGTACAGATAAACCTCCAAGTGGCCTCAATGAATCTCAGAGGGAGTACTAACAACCAGATGACTGCAAGGAATATAAACCCTTCCATCCTCCACCACTGAGTCAGAACCGAAGAAGCTTCTTGGATTAGAAGCGAGACATCCTCAAGGAAAAACAAAATCCAGTTGCTCTTTGAAAAAGCATCTTTGGGATAAGCATGTTACACTGTTTGCCGTATATTCCACTATATCTGCTCAGAAGCGGCTGACGGTGGGAGACGATCTCAGAAAGAATGGCTCTGACCACCACTAACACATTAAGAAATCCATTTACCTCAACCACCAACATGATATAATTTTATGAGCCTTTGATATTAACTGTATGATGCTGCTTTCAATAAGATACAGAATGTTTTCTGTGAGTGGTAAAGGAATTTCTGGCGTAGTTACAAGGATAGAAGCGATCCTATCCAAAGCAGGCCTTGGTTTTTAAAACAAACAGATAGAACTATACTTTTCAGCCAAAGCAGTAAAGCCAATTTCTTAAACTATAAACCTAAGAGGGTTTTTCCCCCCTTCATTATTTTGTACTTCCATGTAGAGGTTTATTTACTGGACAATGGACTGAAATGGATGAAAATAATGGAGATAATGTTTACTTAGATGGAGGATGGAATGAGAATGGGACCCATTTTAGAAGGGGGACCGTGTAAAAGTTCCCCTCATGAAAAATTCTACTTTTCACCAGAGTAGAAAATGGTCTGAGATTACTAAAAAAATATGACAGCCCATAAATTTAAGGAAGGATGCCTTCTGCTATTGTGTTGTCAAATATTGACATGTTTATATGTTATCAAGAGATTCAATAATTGTATCTTTTTGAAACCATTTCATATCACCCTAAATTAACTTATTTTCAACCTCGGCCTAAAATCTAATCTGTTAGCTTTCCAGGATGCAAGAAATATTTCAACTCTCCAGAAACGAAGAATGTAAAAGCTGTGTTTTACAATTCTTACCACAGAAGTTGTTAAGACTTTGTTTGCACAATAATGTCCATGCGCTCTTTTTATTTAGTATTTATTAGATTATTTGTCATCTGGCCTTTATTGCTTTATAAGAAGCTCATACCTAATACGCCTTCCTCCTCCCATTTTCCTTACAACAACTACCCTGTGAGGCGGGTTGAGCTGAGAGAGAGAGTGACTGGCTCAAAGTCACTTCATCTTCCAGATCAAATTTGGGCTGCGATGCATCTAGGCAGACATTCAACTGGTGAAGTTCCTCTATTTTATTTATTTATTACAGAAATACAGAAACCTGTCACACATTATATTTGATTCATTTCTCACAAGGTTTACTGATTGCCTAAAATTCCAATTAGTATAATTATTAGTCAGGTAGAAACTCCGTATGCTCACAGTGCTATACATATTTCCCTGATGTGTAAACTTTATTTTATGTACTGTTTTTTAAAAAGCTGTTCTCTTCCAAAATGCTCAGTGTGACACACAAAGGAAAAAAAATCTCCAGAGAATTAAAACAAACTCAACCATACTCAATGCATTATAATAGCTTTGAACAACATGGGTAGATTTTATCCATAAACACCACCCAAATACTCTCCCCCAGAACCCTATTTTTACTTCATGTAAACTCATTAGGGAGGTCCTAGTTTGTGTTAGGGACACGGCGGCTCAGTGGCTAAGACGCTGAGCTTGTTGATCGAAAGGTCGCCAGTTCAGCGGTTCGAATCCCTAGTGCTGCATAATGAGGTGAGCTCCCGTTACTTGTCCCAGCTTCTGCCAACCTAGCAGTTCGAAAGAACGTAAAAAATGCAAGTAGAAAAAGAGGGACCCCCCCCTTGGTGGGAAGGTAACAGTGTTCCGTGCGCCTTTGGCATTTAGTCATGTGGGCCACATGACCACGGAGATGCCTTTGGACAGCGCTGGCTCTTCTGCTTTGAAATAGAGATGAGCACCATCCCCTAGAGTTGGGAACGACTAGCACATATGTGCAAAGAAAACTTTTACCTTTACCTATGTAAAAGCAGGTCTTTCCAAAATAAGCAAGCAAGCAAGCAACAAAATCAACATCATTTATACACGAAAAATAGATAGGTATGTTGTAGCAGCCTGCATTGTATTAAAGCTTTCCCAGCATGCTTGCAAAAGGAATAAATAAACACCTACATTATAATCCTGCAGATGTTCACAAAAATAGTTACGGTGGTTAATCAGATCATCCAAGAAAATGTGCCTGGCCAGCAGGTAATGTAAGATTCCTGCTAATGAACCATTTGCCACAGCATGTTTTGTCATATCATTCCACCCCCCACCCCCAAACTTGCTGTACTGATCCTCTGTAGCAGAGTTCCCCATTCTTTCAGGTTTTGTGGACCAGTGGGGGACCAGGGGAGAGGGGATAGTTCTGTGTGAATGACCAACAAACGTGCGTGCAGCTCCATTGTACAAGCGGCAGGCACATGCGTCTGATGCTTGTGCAAATGGAGCTATTGTGGCCTGTCAGCCGCTGGCCCCTCCAGCAGCCGAATCAGATGAGGAGGAGGCGTGGGACTCAGGGTCAGAATCAAGGCAACCTGAGAGCTCTGAGGGGGATGAGGAAATGGAGCTGGCAGAGAGAGACAGAGGCAGAGGCGGAGCCTGCCCTCTGTCAGCTCTCAGATGGAGAATCAACAGCCCCCAGGTCAGGAGGTGGCTGATGAGGAAGAGGAGTAACAGCTGGGTCCAGTGCCTGATGCATGGATGCGCAGAAGGCAGAGGAGAGGAGAACAGTGGAAATCTATGGGCCGGTCCTTGGGAAGGAAGAGCCACCACTGCTAGCAAAGCTCCACCCTCGCTCTGGGGATAAAAGGCAGGGGGTGGATATGAATAGGTGTGACCGGATGGACTTGCTAGCCTGTGGTGAGAGAGCAACTTTTTGCTGGGGCTGCTGGCGCTCCTAATAAAGGAATCATTGAGTTAACTTCAGAGGGTTTGCTGTGTTTGGGGAGCTGTGTTAGAACAAGAGCAGGGGTGAAATGCTCCCGGTTCGGACCGGCTCGGGCGAGTAGGTAGCGATGGCGGAAGGCAGTTTGGAGAATAGGTAGCAAAAATCTCCCCCAGCCTTTAGCTTGCTTACCTTTGCTCTTCGGACCAAATCCTGAGCTGCTGGTTACAACGCCTGCCTTGCTTTGCTTGCTGTAATCCCTGCAATCCATTGCATCAGCAAGCAACTGAATCTCCTGCCTGCAATCATGCTCATCGGTGAGCAGCTCTATCTGCCTGCCTGCCTTGTTCCTTTAATTGGGTAAGTTTTTTTCCCCTTTAGGAGCTTTAAAAAAAATAGTTAATTGGGTTTTTTTTAGTTGTTCTTTTTTTAGACCTAGCTATTTAAAGTTTAGGAAGTTTTGAATTTAGCTGCTTTTATATAAAAATAAAAATAAAATAATATTTGTGCAGCTTTCTGAGATTTTGTGTGTTTCTGTAGTGTTTCACTCTAACTACACAAACACACAAAATCTCACAAAGCTGTATGTGGAATTTTGTGTGCGTAAAGTGTGAGAGTTGTTTTTTTGAACTTTTTGTGGCTGTGTGAGGTTCCTGCTTGTTGCAGGGGCCATTTTGGGTCTAGCACAGCTGCTTTTACATTGTGGGTGAGCCAGTTGTGTTGCGTTGTGTTTTGTAGGTTAAAAAGGGGCAAAGAAGTTATGTTGATTTGGCCACGCCGACCTGACCACCAAGCCACACCCACCCAGGCACCTGACACCAAACCACGCCCACTAATTAAGCCACACCCACCGAACCAGTAGTGAAAATTTTTAGATTTCACTTCTGAACAAGAGTATATGTGCATGCACTCACCCGCTGATTGTGTAAGTGGGGGTGTCTATGTGCACTCACCTGCCACTTCCACAGCCTGGTTCTGAATGGCTCATGGCCCAATTGTTGGCCGGAGCCCAGGGGATTGGGGACCCATACAGGCTGGAGCAATTAGCTGTCTGTAGAATTCTCATAAATTGAATTTAGAAAGATTCCTTGCTATCCCTAGGGGGAGATGAAAAAAAAGGCAAAATGGGGGCCTTGAATGTGTCATCAAAGCTTCGCCCCTTTTTTGCATGCATCGTGACACACCTACAAAGGGGCGGGACTTCGATCACTCGCTTGTAACCGCTATCTTGATTTTTTTTTTCACTTCCTCTGTTCCCATCCCTGAATTTCTGCATTCTAAAAAAAATATTTCTCTAATTCCTTTAGCTTTGTGGCTTTCTTCTGATCTTTATCCCGTTGGAACTCATATCAATGTACCAATTTGGTGACTGCATTGATATATTTCAAAGGCGGCCAGTTTTCAGGCGTGCATTGACTGAAGAATACAAGGTACAAGGAACTGTACGATTTGTTCATGCTTATGCATTTTAATGCAATGTCCTGCCAGTTGTTATTCCCCCCCCCTAGAAACATAATCTACTTAACATGCAAGTAAATTTGTAGTGCAAGGAATTAGTTCAGCTTTGACAAGAAATAAACAAAGTATGTGGAACGTAGAATTTATACTAGCAAATTACTAATGGATTTTTTTTTTAAATGGCCATTTGGCATAGATAGTAATATTTCTTTTATCTTTTAAAAGAAAGCATTAAGATCAATCAAATCTTTGGACAAGTTTAGTGAAGAAGAAAATATAGATGTTTAGAAAAAGTGACATTATATACATGTCATTATTGCTGGAAAAATATTCCTTCATAAATCAGAATCATGCAACTAAAAAAATTAAAATGCAGCATTTTTTTTTTAAAAAAATGTATCATGGCAGTAATGGTTTCAAATTGATACCTCTTCTTTTTAAAAATTTGGTTTTATCATTTCTAGAACAGAAAAATAACTTTTACAGAATAAGAAATTTTATTCTGATTGTTTGGCTAACCCAAAACCATAAGCACATAGAATATTTGGACTATAGAACTGAAATCAGTGGTGAGAATATAGCCAGTTCACACTGATTCACTAGAACCGGTACCTAAATTATTTAAAACCCACCACTGACTGAAATCCGTACTTTCAACCTTGGCAATTTTAAGATCCATAGACTTCAACTCAATGGATTGATCAATGTGTGGAACAGGAAATTTGGAATACATTTGGAATATTGCATCCAGTTTTGGTCACCCCAATGTAAAAAAGATGTTGAGACTCTAGAAAGAGTGCAGAGAAGACCAAGAAAGATAATTAAGGGACTGGAGGTTAAACATATAAAGAACGATTCTTGGAATTAGGTATGTCTAATTTAATGAAAAGGAGGACTAGGGGTGATATGATAGCAGTGTTACAATATCTAAGGGGCTGCCACAAAGAAGAGGGGGGTCAACTAGGGGTGAAATCTAGCAGGTTCTGGAGAACCGGTAGCGGAAATTTTGAGTTGTTTGGAGAACCGGCAAATACCACCTCTGGCTGGCCCCAGAATGGGGTGGGAATGGAGATTTTGTAATATCCTTCCCCCAGGAGTGGGGAGGGAATGGGGATTTTGCAGTATCCTTCCCCTAGAGTGGAGTGGGAATGGATATTTTGCAGTATCCTTCTCATGCCACGCCCACCAAGCCACGCCCACAGAACCAGTAGTAAAAAGATTTGGATTTCAACATTGGGGTCAACCTATTCTCCAAAGAACCTGAAGGCAAGACAAGAAGTAATGGATGGATCTCATGATACTTTTGGTTGCCATGATGTAAAAAAGATGTTGAGACTCTAGAAAGAGTGCAGAGAAGGGCAGCCAAGATGACTAGGAGACTGGAGGCTAAAACATATGAAGAACGGTTGCAGGAACTGGGTATGTTTAGCTTAATGAAAAGAAGGACTAGGGGAGATATGATAGCAATGTTCCAATATCTCAGGGGTTGCCACAAAGAAGAGGGAATCAAGCTATTCTCCAAAGCACCTGAGAGTAGAACAAGAAACAATGGATGGAAACTAATCAAGGAGAGAAGCAACCTAGAACTAAGGAGAAATAGTCCTAACAGTTAGAACAATTAATCAGTGGAATGACTTGCTTCCAGAATCTCCATTACTTGTTTTTTTTAAAAAAGAGATTGGATAACCATTCTTCTGAAATGTATAGGGCAGTGATGGCTAACCTTTTTGGTGTTGTGTGCCAAAAATAAGGGGAGTGTGGGGGAGTAGCACCCTCGTGTGCCCACACCCATAATTCAATGTCCCCCCCAGTGCCCCCCGTGCATATGCATGTGACTCCACTGCGCTCCCCTGTTTTTGGCACATGACAGCAAAAAGATTACCGGTGGGCCCGGTAGACTCATTTTTCACCCTCCTCAGGCTCCAGAGGCTTTCTTGGAGCCTGGGGAGGGTGAAAACGGCCTCCCCCATCCCCCCAGAGGCTCTCTGGAGGCTGGAAATGGCCTGTTTCCTGACTTCCATTGGGCCCGGAAGGCCCGAAAATCAGCTGGCCTGATTTTGCATGCATGCTGAAACTGAGATAGGGCAGTGCTCATGATCCCACAGATATGGCTCCATGTGCCACCTGTGGCACCCGTGCCATAGGTTCGCCATCATGGGTATAGGGTTTTCTTCCTAGCAGGGGTTTGGACTAGAAAACTTCCAAGATCCCTTCCAACTCTTATTCTTTTAAGATTAGGAGAGACATTAGATCCATGTTCGCATATAGAGAAGCTCCATGGCTATGAATTATTTCCCACAGACACATAAATAGGACCAGAAATAACAAGTTTGAATTTCAGCACTTCATTTAAATATGAAGACAATCATAGAATCACAGGGCTGAAAAGGCCCTTGGAAGTTTTCTGGTCCTACCCGTTGCTCAAGGTCCTCATACCATCCCAAATCAGTGGTTGTCTAATCTTGGCTTGAAAATCATCAGCGATGAAGGCTCCATAACTCTGTGGGTTGTTCCATCCATTCATCTTTCTCACCGCAAGGAAATTCTTCCTTGTTTCCAGGTTGGATCTTCCTCTGACCGGCTTCCCCCTCCCCACCCACATTTCAACTTGTCCTACCCTTAGGTGCTATGGGGAATAAATCAATACCCTCTTCCCTGTAGCAGCATTTCAATTATCAAAAGATATTAACTTGTCACCTCTAAACCTTCTCTTCATTAGGCTAAACATACTTAGAACTTACTGATCTGTCCCCCCCTTCAGAGACCCACAAAAACACAGCCAGTCGAGGGTTAACAAGCACTTGGCACACTCCACAGTTCTTATCTCAAACTTGGCAGCGATATGCACACCGTCTGCCAAGGACTTTATTAGTTCACACAAAAAGAAAATCACCTACGTAGCTTTGCCGTTCTTTTAGCTTCCAAGACTACGAGGTTACTTTGTTTGTTCGTCACAAAAATCATGACCCACCCTCCTGTCTTATATAGGCTCTGAGTGTGGTCCAGTGACTCATTGATCCTGTGACTCCAATCCAGTGACTCAGGTCTATTCCCTCATACGTCGCCGCAGCTGCAGTAATCGTTTCTCTCGCCTTCTTTGGCGTGCGTCCAGGAATGACGTCTCTCCCTCACTCTCATCTGAGACACCTGTTTCCCCACTACTTTGCTCTCTTTCAGCTGGCACCTGAGACGGTGCCAGGGGGGGGGGGGCTGGGAGATCTGGCTGGCTCCTCTTCCTCCTGCTCAGAGCTTCCTTCCTCCAATGGGATAGGCTCAGCGGACGGGGCCACAACACTTACTGTACTTTTATATGAATTAATAAAGTCTCCTACGTATCTATGTGGAGATATTTTTTTCCCTCAGCTTCTCTTCAGGAATAGCCAACACCCCAGAAGACAAGATCAGGATCAAAAAAGATCTTGACAAACTTGAACAATGTGCCCTATCCAACAACATAAAATTAAATGTGGAGAAAATCAAGGATTTACATCTGGGCAGGAAAACCAAAGCTACAAGTTTTAGGTCTTAGGTGAAACCTGGCTCAAAAACAGTAACCGTGAGAGAGACATGGTGTCCTAATGGACAATCACTTAAATTTGAGCCAGCCGTATAGCCAAAAAAGCTAATACAATGTTTGGTTGTATAACCAGAGGCATAGAATCAAAATCATATGAAGTATTAGTACCACTTTATAAAGCCTTCATAAGGCCACGCCTGGAATCCTGCATCCAGTTTTAGTCACTCCATTATAAAAAAGATGTGGAGACTTTGGAAAAAGTGCAAAGAAGAGCAACTAAAATGATTAAGGGCCTGGAGACTAAAACGTATGAAGAACGGTTGCAGGATTTGAGCTTGGCTAGTCTAGAGAAAAGAAGAATTAGGAGTGACATGATAACAGCATTCCAATTGTTGAGGGGCTGCCACAAAGAAGGGATCAAATTATTCTCCAAAGCACCAGAGGGCAGGACAAGAAACAATGGATGGAAACTCATCAAGGAGAGAACCAACCTGGAATTGAGGAGAAACTTTCTAACAGTGAGGACAATTAACCAGTGGAACAGCTTGCCTTCAGAAGTTGTGGGTGCTTCATCACTGGTGGTTTTTAATGTCACTGCATTTTTATATTTACCAGCAGAGCTATTATTTCTGGACTTTCAGACTCACCGTAGCTTGCCAAATTTCTTATCAGTACCTACTGCGCATGTACTGCATTCCTTTGCACTTCTTCTAAAAACTTTCCTTTGTTCTCCAGCCAGCTAAGGTCAGGCTGGGGATTCTTTGCCAACATGTAATCTAATTTAGATAGTGAGATGTCTTTATTTTCTTTACAATAAATATGAGTTTAATTAGAAGATGTATTCCGGTTTTATTGATCAAAGTATACAGACGGATAAAAGCCACGATCCAACTCAAAATGAGGGCAGTTACCCCACGCAAGGTAACGGGGCTGATTGCCGCTCTGACATTTAAGAAGTCACTTGACAGAAATGGTATAGGATCTCTTGCTTGAGCAGAGGGCTGGACTAGAAGACCTCCAAGGTCCCTTCCAGCTCTATTCTGATTCTGCTACTGATTTCTCTCAATAAAGGTATGCAGCTGGTGTGCCTTTATCTATAACAGGATATTTTCTGGGTTCTCTAGCTTATAAACTTTATGTCCCCTGGAGATATCTCATCCTAGTATTAAATGGGCTCAACCCTGCTTAGCTTCTGAGCCTGGACAAGAAAATGCCCCTGCAGAGAGATTAATAGTTACCTGGGTGGAAGCTTATTAAAGAGAGATCCAACCTAGAAATATGGAGAAAATTTCCTGATGGTACGAACAATTAATTGACAGAATAGCTTTCAAAAATAGTCTGGACACCTTTTGACTGAGATGGTATAAGGCCCCCTGCTTGAGATGTATGATTCTGTGTTCCATGTTTTTCAATAATAAAGTCTTCCCTCTACTTCCCACCAAATATTGGAGCAGAAATACTAGACCTATAAGTTTTGGTCTGACAAAATATCCCAATAGGTTTCAAGAAACCTTCAGTAAACAATTTTCTTGGTTTATACAAACTGCTATTTGTCTAGAGGTATTTGGGACAATAAGGAAACCTGGAGAGTCCTGAGGCTAGATTAGGCCAATGGCTAACGAGATATGGAAATGCAATCTTTTATACCCTCTTCTGATCATATTTCAAATATGTAACTTAGGAAGGGGGATGTTAAAACTGACACATAAGCATTCAGATTGATACACAAGGGGTCCCCTTGTCCATTCTTGCTTTAACATTTTCTGTACTGGCCATCATTATGTCTAACCAGAACGAAGGTCTTAATTGTATCTGGGTTTCCATCTGAGTCTCTAGGTGAGACAATGACTATCTCAGTCTCTTCACCTTCTCCCAAATTTCTGGCTTTTTTTTTTAAAATAGTCTCTAGGACTTCACAGACAAGTCAACTTCCACTACTATCTTGCCATGACTTCATTGTTGGTCCTTCAACAATTTGCTTCCAGTCATCATGATTATGATCATCACCATCATGATCGGAAGCAAATTATTGAAGCCAAAATTGATTTAATTATGTTTAAAATTATTTTAACTTTCATATTGCTTGCATTTTAATTTTTGGCTGTTCACCGCCCTGAGTTTGTCAGGAGAAGGGCGGTATACAAATGTAATAAATGAAATGAATGAATGAAATGAAGGATCAACAATGAAGTCATGGCAAGGTAGCAGTGGAAGTTGACTTGTCTGTGAAGTCCTAGAGACCATTTTGATGATGACGATGATGACGATGATGACGATGATGATGATGATCATCATCTAGTGAGTGATGCTCATTATCCTTGGTGTTCTTTAATCTTTGTTGTTTTCTTGCAGTTGTTTCCTTATCCAGACTAAATAGCATCAACATTGCTGGTAAGGAGTTTATATTCTAGTGGCTTGCCCTATCAATGTTAGTGGGGGTGGTTTTAGAGTTTGCTTGTTTGTTTGTTTGGCCTGTTTACTGTTGGTTTATTTGGCAGTTCCTTGATTGGGGTATTGTTTACTTCTTGATTGTTGGTCTGATGTTAATTTTGGAATTAATCTCTGCTCATCTGGATAACGATTGCGGATGGAGAAATGTCTGGGTCTCTTTGGCTTGTTAATTGTCTCTTTGGCACGGTATATACATGATATTTATGTTTATGTGGGATAGTCCACGGCCTTCCTACATAGATAGTCCATGATCAGATCCCTGAAACTATCACATTGAAACAAACAGGACTTTTGGACAAACTGAAATATGCCCGGTTGTTTCCAGCCTGGCAATGACCCAACCTCCAAACAAATTTGGTTCCTGGCTCTGATGCATCTTGTTTCCTCTTTTCCAAGGAGCTTTGATGGAGGAATTAAATTATGGGACTTTGCCTACCTTTATTGAGTCACACAATAAAAACAATGAATGAGAGTCTATTAAAATGACACTGCTCAGATTAGTTAGCAACAGTAGACAGGAGTTCTGTTGTCGGTAGGTGTTTTCCAGATTCAATGGGTTTTCTGTAGCAAATGCCAGTTCATCATCTCTAAGCACCTGGCTCCCTTCCCAGCCAGGAAAGCCTACAGAAATGGCACGAGCTGAGCCAACGGTTGTCTTGTTGCAGAGAAGCAGGCTGAGGAGATGTATACAGCACGCAATTTAGTGGCACTAGTCATTCTCCAATGCCATCATTCTCATGACAAGCGCCTCATAAAAAGTGATGATGACTGTTCATTGCCTCTTTTCTACTGATGCAACAAAACAGACTCCAGCCAGGAGCCAGTTTGTCATCTGCCTGCTTGACAGAAGCTTCCAGAAGAACTGATTCCAGGGAATCAGCAGAAAGTTACAAACCTAGGCTGGCCGGCCAAGGGAATCAAGTAAAAAAATTGGATCACAGGCCTGGCTCAATGTCCCAAAGGTGATTTTTTTTTTCAGGAAGCAACTGGATTTTCTTATGTTTTTTTTTTTTGAAGATGTTTTGTTTCTCATCCAAGAAGCTTCTTCAGCTCTGACTAGATGGTTAGGAATGGAAGGATTTATGTTCCTTGCAGACAGCTGGTCATTTGCATCCTTTTGGAGGGTCGTTGAAGCACTTGGAGGTTTATCTGTCTCCTCAGGGTCATCTGACTGAGTGTTCCTGGTTCCTGTAATCTGCAATTGTTTTCCTCTGGAAATCCATTCCTACTTCCACACCATTCCAAGGATGTTCATCCCAAATTGTATAGCTAAAAGTCTATAGAGATTCTTAGCCATCCAGGTCATGGTTGTCCAGGGCTTTTTCTGATGGCCACTGGACTTTCTTGTTCTTCACTTTCTTTGAAGACATTCCATTGCCCATCCTTCCATTCCCCACCCACCAAGAAAGTCCAGTTGCCGTCTGAAGAAGCATCTTAGGGACAACCATGATCTGGATGACTGAGAATCTCCATAGACTTAACAGCCGATTCTTTTCCTGAAGGCTCTATTGGTCTAAATTTAGGCAGGAAGCCAAACAGAGAAGAAGGAAAGTAAAGTTTAGACTGCATCTAAATTAAGGCTGTGAAGACTTTTGAGATGTGCTTCTTTTTGATTCATGCTCAAGAAGATGCATCAAATTGAAGGTGTTTTGCTAAGCAACGTTACTCCCAGATTTGAGAGCCACATGGCTTTGCTTCATCTGCCTCAACGTTGCAGAAGCTGGAAGAACTTTGTGTGTTTGCTTATTTGTTTCTGGGCCAAAAACTTCGCAACAATGCCCTTGCTACTGAGTATATGTCTTGTGGTCCACCAGCAGCCTGAAGAGCTGGCAGCGGAGTCGGACAGTGAGGAGGCTGGGGAGGAACATGGGCCAGGCCTGGAGTCTGGGGAAGGCTTGGATGAGGGCTCTGTGTCAGAGGCAAAGATGGGGCCAGGACTATTTGGGAGTTATGTGTGGATTCCGGAGCCTCCAGAGTCAGACATCAGAGAGGCAGAGGAACAGGGGAAGCCTGTTCCTAGTGCACACATGTGCAGAACTGCCAGAAGACAAGAACAGTTAAAACTAAAGGGACGGCTCAGGAGTAAGGCCTGGAGATGATTGGCCCTTCACATAAGGTTTAAAAGAGGAGCAAAGGCACATGGGGCCTTTGCAGGGAAGCAATGTTGTTAATTCTGTTCCCAGTCGGCATCTCTATTTGATTCTGGATTCTGTGTGGCTTTGCCAAGTAGTCTTTGACAGAGTGTCAAGCAAAATAAAAGTTGGTGATTATCCCAAAAGACTTCGCCCAAAGGACTTTTTGCAACTAATTGGGACTCAGCTGTGAATGAAGGTAATTCACAGCTGTTGCAATAAAAGGGGTTTTTGTGACTAGTCATGTGTTTTAATGACTCAGGAAGCCTAGGTCACAACAATATGGGTTGTGTTATCATATTACAAATACTAGCAACAAAACACCCAAGATTCTCCTAATTCCATCTTCATCATTAGAAATCGGGAAATAGTGTTAAATCATGTTTTAAACGTGGCAGGCAGGGCCCTACCTTTATAGAGCAACAATTGCATGTCGGGGAAAATAAACACTTGCCTAGCCCAGCTGTGACTCAAAAATGAATGCAGTTCTACTAAGATCCTTTCCAGATCTACTTAGTCTTCCATCTGACTCTTCAATTTAAAAATACAAAGAGAGAGAGAGAGAGAGAGAGAGAGAGAGAGAGGGAGGGAGGGAGGGAGGGAGGGAGGGAGGGAGAGAGAGAGAGAGAGAGAGAGAGGAGGAATTCATGGCTCTCTCTGAGGAACGCAACTGCAGCAAACTTGACGGGAGTTTTTATTGACAGCACAGATTGTTCTTCCTTTAATATTGCATTAGCCCAACGATTCACGGAGCTGACCATGGTGCTGACATTGACACCTCGGGCAGAAAACTGTTTTCCTCTTCGGCAAAGGGCTCTGTAATCAATGTCTTCGCTTAATCCACGAGCAACAATTGCATTCCCCTAATACACAGTGGAGAACGTGAAAACAGATGATCATATATCCTCTAGCAACGGGCCATCCTGCGGTAAATTAAGCGGTAGGCCCATTACTGGCGACATCAATGGGGAAGCTGTGTGCATATGCCACAGGTCCTTTTCAATGCTCTTTTACATTTTATTGCTCTGATCGTCAGCAGTGGCTTTTCTCTCTAGCATGATTTGCTTTTGTTCCTTTTTCTCCCCCCCTTTCCTTTTGTTCTATTAATCATTCTCTAGAAGCAAAAGCTAGCAACGCTTCTGAAACAGCTTGTCAGGCAAGATCAAGACACCGAGCTGAGCAGAACCAGAGGTAAGATGCACCTGCAAGATGCTCATCCCAGAGTTTTCTTAAAATCTTTGACAGCAGAGTCTACGTTCAGGAGGAACGTCTTTCAATTACCTCTTGTGTAACTAATAGAAGAGAATATTTGTAGCTCAGGGTTGAACTGTGAGGTCCCTGGTGCTCTCAGAGTTTGGCTGTTTCCTTGTAGATGTTTCATTACCCAACTAGCAACAGCATTATGTACCACTTCATAATGCTTTACAGCCCTAAGCGGTTTACAGAATCAGCCTATTACCCCCCAAAAATCTGGGTCCTCATTTTACCCACCTCGAAAGGATGGAAGGCTGAGTCAACCTTGAGCCTGGTGAGATTTGAACTGCCAAATTCCAGTCATCCGGCAGTCAGCAGGAGTAGTCTGCAGTACTTCAACCACTGCACCACTGAGGCTCATATACATTAAGCATAATACATAAAATTCCCAGCTAGTACAGATAATTTTGAACCTTTCTCTTTGATCATTTGGACAGAGGTTTTGTTTTTGCTTTTTTTTTTTTGAACAGCGTTCAAAAATGACATACCCCACCTCCGTTCACAATTGCAGTCAAGAGACTCTACAACAAATCACACCCAAATAACAACACTACTTGAAACCTGGAGGCTATGTTATGAAGTTGCAACTGGCAACTTCGTAAGACCATGTACAAGAGATTTAGATGACCTCTTTGGGGAAGATTTAGATGGTTTGAATGCAAACTGACCTTGCAAAGGGAGGTGTCAACTAACAAAGCATCCCTGGCCTGCTCTCGAGTTGCCATAGAAAAGGGGGGATGGGAAACTGATGGAACAGCATGGCAGCCAAAGACAGATGCACATTCCAGACTGCTCTCTCTCAAGGCTGTATCCCAGGGTTATTTATAGCGGTCGAAGGGAAATGATCTCTACAACCTGTAAAATTGCTCCGTTGGTGAATGTGATTGATGACACACCCTGGGGGAAGGGGGGAAACAGGGCCATGATTGGGGCCGTAAATTATGTGGGGTCAGAGCTGGCTTCACTTGGGAACATGCCGACATGAAACTCCTAATAAATAACTGGATTTCTTTTGAAGCTTGGCTGAGACTCATGATTTAATTAGGGTATCCGTCGAAACCCTGACAGGGGGCTTGCCACAATTTGGGAGTGATGCCCTTTCATGGAGGTCTTGATGTCCAGGAACCTGAAGTGTCCTCAAAATATCTCCTCTCCTGGAGACATTTACAGCTGAGAATGGACATCGTCAGGTGAACTTTCCTTGAGCTTCAGATCCTAAGTTCTCAAATTTCAAAATTTAACAAGGATCAACATCTTGAATTGAAATCCCACCTTACCAAATTGAATAACCAGCTGATTCTTGTTCTGGAGAGACGTGATAATCTTTTTATTCAAGTTAAAATAGGGGGGAGGAAAACTTCACTATCTTCTTTGTGCTGTATCTAGAGAGCCTATTGGTTCAACAAAGAGACTTCTGCCAAAGACAATCCCTTCTCTTTCCTAAAAATGATATGACATGGATTACTTAGCTTGAATGCTAAAAGGCTTCCTTGTTCACCGTTGTATACGTTGGCAGGATTTTCTTTTCCCCCCCAGTCTTTCAGTTGATCAACCCTGAACAATTTGGCAGTAGAACAGAATTTGGAAGTAGAATGAGAAGGAGAAAGAGGAAGGGCAAAAGTCAACCAGGGAATACAACTTTACTTTTTTTGCTGTGCCTGCAACTTAATTGTTCCTGCTCTCCCAGGCCCCTGCCTTGGTATTTCAGTTCTGCTGCGGTGGACTATGCATTATTCAGTTTCTCTTCCAGCCTCATTATCAGCTTGCACTAGTCTCACCTAGCACGGAATTCAAAATAACATTTATCCTGTTTGGCAAGGGTAAAGAAACCAAGGAAAAGGATTGTACAGGTGCTTATGCCCATAGCTGCAAGGGTAACATAATGTATCTTGATTGGTTGTAAACACTTTTCTTCATCATGATGGGATGTCCAATTAGGAATATTTCTTAAAACAATCTCCTGCCTTTCCATTAGTTATTTTCCCTTTTCCTCCTCCTCCTCCTCCTCCTCCTCCTCCTCCTCCTCCTCCTCCTCCTCCTCCTCCTCCTCCTCCTCCTCCTCCTCCTCCTCCTCCTCCTCCTCCTCCTCCTCTCTTTCACCCATTCTCTCTCTCACATTTTCTTTTTGTCTCTTTTTCTCTTTCTTTCTTTCTTTCTTTCTTTCTTTCTTTCTTTCTTTCTTTCTTTCTTTCTTTCTTTCTTTCTTTCTTTCTTTCTTTCTTTCTTTCTTTCTTTCTTTCTTTCTTTCTTTCTTTCTTTCTCTCCCCCCCCCCTCTCTGACTCTGTCAGGGTTCTGATCAATGCCCTAATTAAAACAGGAATCTCAAGCCTTTCTTTCTTTCTTTCTTTCTTTCTTTCTTTCTTTCTTTCTTTCTTTCTTTCTTTCTTTCTTTCTTTCTTTCTTTCTTCCTTCCTTCCTTCCTTCCTTCCTTCCTTCCTTCCTTCCTTCCTTCCTTCCTTCCTTCCTTCCTTCCTCCCTTTCCCTTTCCCTTTCCCTTTCCCTTTCCCTTTCCCTTTCCCTTTCCCTTTCCCTTTCCTTTCTACCTTTCTCTTTCTCTTTCTTTCTCTTTCTCTCTTCTTCTCTCTCTCTCACTCATTCTTACTCTTTCTCATTTTCTTTCTTTTTCTCTTCGTTTGCTCTCTTGCTCTCTTTGCCTCTTTCTCTCTTTCCTCTTCTTCTTTTTCTCTCTTTGTCTATTTCTTTCTGTATGGAATGGAAATATTAGGCCTCTGAAGATTTAGCTACATCGTTATCGGCATAATATCCCTTATTTGTTATATATGCGCTCCGTTTTTGCTGGCAGAGGCACCATGGGCCAATCCTTCACTGTTTTCAGGGTGGCTCCGTGGGCCAGGGGTGAAATCCAGCAGGTTCTGACAGGTTCTGGAGAACCAGTAGCAGAAATTTTGAGCAGTTCGGAGAACCAGTAGTGGAAATTTTGAGTAGTTCGGAGATACCACCTCTGGCTGGCCCCAGAGTGGGGAGGGAATGGGGGGTTTGCAGTAGTCTTTCCCCAGGAGTGGGGTGGGAATGGAGATTTGCAGTATCCTTCCCCTGCCATGCCCACCACAGCACGCCCACTAAGCCACACTATGCCCACCAAGCCATGTGTCAGCCTCTCAGTGCTGACATAGTAAAGAGGGGGTTAAATTCCTGTGGGATTAGTAAGAGAACTGCCGTAGAATGATTTAGATAATGACCAATAGGATAAGGAAGCAAGCCAGGAAAGGGAGGGAATTTGGAGCAGAGGTCATTTCCTGACTGCATATGAGTCCGTGAAGACGTTGTTCTAACAAATAAAAGTTTTTTTTTCTTTATTATCAAAATGTGAGAGGCATCTTATTTCTTTAGACAACTCAAGCTCGGACACCATGCCTACAGAACCAGTAGTAAAAAAAATTGAATTTCACCAGTGTCGTGGACCAGATCTAAGCAACCCATGGGCCAGATCTGGCTCTCGGGCCTTGAGTTCGACACCCCTGCTGTAGTCTATATTGAATTGGGATTGTGAGCTTTGTGATTCAACTATTGTCTTTATATGCGCAGGAAGTGGATAATTACAAGTCGGTCTATTTGGGGGAAACATAGCTTGCTATGCAAACCAAGGAACTGTGTTTTGCAACAATGCACCTTATGAATCCACTCTCCTAGCCCGCTGCTGTCAAGGGAGCTCATTTTGTCAGCCAATCCTCCATCCATCTGAGCCTCCACTTGATCAAAAACTAGTGTGAAAAATTGCTGACGCATTTGGAAGAAATCCAAGCGCAGAGAAAGGTGGAATGAAATGGAACCAGGGCTAAAAGGGGTAAAGACTTGTAGTAAGGAAAAAAGGAAAGCCAGATGCAAGCAGAAGCAATTTTCACCAGGAATATACAACACTATATATTGGAGACCCCTGCTCTAAAGTATAATCAGATCAAAGATCACTTTTTCTGGTGTCGCTTATAATAATAAATAACTTTATTGTCATTGTACATGTATACACAGTATACCCATACAACAAAATTCACTTAACACCCAAAGACCAGGTCCAACACACATAGCAATCCCCAAACACACTCCCACTAACCCCATTCCCCACCCCTAAACCACCGAAACATCCACACAACAGACCAAGTAATGCTGTCCAACAGCTCACTGATGGTGGCCCTTTAGTGGTTGAGTGAAATTATAGCTCTGGGATAAAAAACTATTCATAAAATGTGTGGTCCAAGATTTAATTGTTCTGTATCTTCTGCCAGAAGGCAACAGTCCAAAAAAATGGTATACAGGATGGGAGGAGTCTCTGAGAATGTTATGCAACTTCCTCAAACAGCGAGATGCGAAGATGTCATCCAGGGCTGGTAGCTGGAGTCTGATAATATTCTGGGCAGTTTTAATGATTCTCTGTAGAACCTTTTTGTCTGCTACAGAGCTGCTCCCATACCATGCAAGAAAGCCGTATGTCAGGACACTCTCAGTGGTGCTGCGATAGTAGGACAGAAGTAGATGCTGAGATAGATTTATCTTCCTGAGCATTCTCAGGAAGTACAGCCTCTTCTGTGCCTTCTTGACAAGTCTCTGTGCACTCAAACTGAGAAGAAACTTTTCTGCAGTTCTACTTGGAGATTCTTAGCCTTGAACTTAAGTTTGGCCGTGATCATTTGTTCTGAATATATAAAACTATATTTAGCTGAGTTAGGCCATTGGTTTATCTTAACTGTGGAGCAGTTGCAAAGCTTCAGGCAACTGTTTTCAATTATTTGCTGATCATTTTAATGTAAAATGGCCTGGGCTGGGCATTGCTATTCACATTTAATGTGCATAAGCATGGACATGCAGGCTGTTAAGAATTGCCCTTCTTTTCGTATTAAGGATCCCATGTTGACGGGAAAAGGAATAGCAGTTTCCAAGCGCCAACTCTACCACCATCCAATCTTCAAGCCCGTCTACCTATCTAGCCTCTTACCATTGTTTTTAACGATGGCTTTGCTAAATTGGATTTCAAGTTCTTCCCTTCTGTGAGTCATCCCAAATAACTAAGAAGAGAAGTCATATTATCCTGTTACATGACTGATTTCAATCAGTGATTAATTAAGATAGGAGGTTGGGAAGAATGCAGGTGGGGAGTAGGAGTTACTTTGCATTGTGCTTCTGTCAAAGACAAGGATGAACCAGAATCAAAAACATGCATAGAGGAAAATGAAGTTATTTCCTAACTTTTGATAAACTACTAAATGGACAATTGTGAAGTTCTAAACTTATTAAATAGCCTTCTTAGCCAAGTTGTACAGGAGTGACAAAGAAGAAAATATTTGGAATTCAGGGGTGAACTTGGTGCTGCTGTCAACTTGCAAAGCTTTCAAGTTGCCATGAGTAGGATGGAGGGAGAACTGATGGATCTGATTGATTTTCCTAACTGAAACTACATTCCACAGATGCCTTTCTACCACAATCAGTAGGAGAGCTTTGGGTTTCACTGCCAGCCAAAGTGGTTAATTGAAGAATGTGATTTATGACATGGCAAGGGAGGAGGGGAGAGACCGGGTCATAGGGGAACGTAAATCGACGTGGGATTAGTTCTAACTGCATCCAAATATTGCCGAAATGGTGCTCCTAATACATGACTGTATTTCTTTTGAAGTTTGGCTCGTGGCTCATGAATTAACTAGGGCATCTTTTGGAAACTTCACAGCTGTCTGAGCTTCGTTGTTTTCTTGAAAACATTTTATTATTCAATTAAGTAACCTCATCAGTACCAGAAGAGAGTGGAGTTTGATTTGTTTATATACAAGTGTCTTGCCCTGTCAGTGTTGGGGAGAGTGTTCTTGATGGCTTCTGGATTAGGTAGGCTGTTGTTCACTGGGTTGTAGTTACTTGATTGGAATATGTAAGTCCAAAACCAGTAGACAATTCCTGGAAGACTGACACTCAGACAAATCAGCCATCAACAGGCACATAGAGAAAAATAACATCTACATATCATTCAAAAGAGACCATCAAAAAGTAAAAGACCACAACACCTCCTAGTCATCAATCAACACCCACCCACCCCCAAAAAACCTCAGAGATTAACACCAAGCAGTAAATAACAGCCCAATAAGGGCACTGATGGTATTACTTAGTGGAGTAATGTAACCTCTGCAAGAAAACAACCAAGTGCAAAGGGTACCAAGGACCTCACTGTGTGGGGTGTCTAGACTAGAGCTGTCAAACTCGATTTCATTGAGGGCCACATCGGTTGTGTTTGACCTTGGGGGGCTGGGTGGATGTGGCCAGATAGGTGTGGCCATGGTGGGCATGGCCAGTTCAACATCACTCGTGTCAGGGGCACCTGTAGTGGCGCCGGAGGGGCTGGGGGGAAATTCACTTTTGCTAGTAGTTTGTTTTGCTAGCATGGTTTATTTTGCTAGTGAAAACGGAGCAGAGGGGGCCCTTTTTTGGCTGTGACGGCCTGTGGCAGCACTCTGCCAGCAATAGGCATGGGGCTCCCCTTGAGGAGCACCCGGAGGCTCAAACTGGTTCAGAATGCGGCCGTGCGGGTGATTACGGGAGCTACCTGGCACTCCCATATAACACCTTTCCTGTGGAAGCTGCACTGGCTCCTGGTGGTCTTCCGGGTGCACTTCAAGGTGTTGGTTCTCACCTTTAAAGCGCTCCATGGCTTAGGGCCTGGGTATTTACGAGACCGCCTTCTGCTACCGATAACCTCCCACCAGCCAATATGCTCTCATAGAGAGGGCCTCCTCAGGGTGCCGTTTGTCAAGCAATGTTGGCTGGTGACCCCCAGGGGGAGAGCCTTCTCTGTGGGAGCACCCGCCCTCTGGAATGAACTCCCTCCCGGAATAAGGTTGATCCCAGATCTTCACACTTTCCGCAAGGCCCTCAAGACTTTTTTATTTCACCAAGCCGGCCTGGCCTGAATTGGTTTTATGGGTTAGTTTTTTTTAATTGCATAACTTGGGGTTTTAAATTTTAGGAGGCCGATTAATTTAATCTATTTTTAACAATCTTAATTTTTATATTGTCTGTTGTTTTAATTTTTGGCTGCTCACCGCCCAGAGTCCCTTCGGGGAGAAGGGTGGTATACAAATTTAATTAATTAATTAATTAATTAATTAATTAAATAAATAAATAAAGGCCACCCTATGCCATCCTCCCAAGCTCTATTTTTGCTGGCAGAGGCACTGTGGGCTGGTCCTTCACTGTTTCCAGGGTGGCCCTTTAAGCCAAATCTAAACACCCTGTGGGCCGGATCCAGCCCGCTGGCCTTGAGTTTGACACCCCTGGTATAGACCATTGTTTCCAACTCTGGCAACTAGCAAATGTGCAGACCTTAATTCAGAATTCAAGCTAGCACCCTTAGCAACAGTCATGCCAAGTTAACCCTCCTCCAGGACTCTGAGCCCTGACAAAAGTCCACTCAACCGGCCTTAGCGGGATGGCATTGCATTGCCTCTTATTTCTTTTTGTTTGCCTTAATTATAGTCACAGGCATAAGATAGCAGTACAAACTCTCATCAGGTCTATTCATAAGCAGCCTTGAACACAATGGCTAATGGCCTTCTGAATGCTGCTACGTTGTGAAATAATTAGACAACAAAACTCTAAAGTAATATTCACAATGCTCTTGTCAACTACCCAGGGGAGAGTGGAGCTAATGGCTTCTCACGAAATACAAATCTTAAATGCCATATATCAGCCTTCGGCATGGAGGCTTTAATTCATAACAATTAGCAACCTCCATTCCAGGGGTCTCCAACCTTGGCAACTATAAGACTTGTGGACTTCAATTCCCAGAGTTCCTCAGCTGGCCGAGGAACTCTGGGAGTTGAAGTCCACAAGTCTTAAAGTTGCCAAGGTTGGAGACCCCTGCTCTATTCAATCCCAGCTAACGAATAACAAAATAAGGAAGGGATAAGGAAGGAAGTTGGAAGGTCTTCTACTCCAAGACCTTGCTTGGAGGTCTTCTACTCCAGCCCCCTGCTCAAGCATAATATACCATTCCAGACAAGTGGCTGTCCAGTCTCTTCTTAAAAGCCTCCAGTGATGGAGCGGCCACAACTCCTGAAGGCAAGTTGTTCCAGTGGTTAATTGTTCTCACTGTCAGGGAATTCCTCCTCATTTCTAGGCTGTTTTGCTCTTTGATTAATTTCCATCCACTACTTCTTGTTCTGCCTTCAGGTGCTTTGGAGAATAGAGATTTGACCCCCTCTTCTTTGTGGCAGCCCCTCAGATATTGAAAGACTGCTATCATGCCACCCCTGGTCCTTCTTTTCATTACACTAGACCAATTTTGCAGATCTTCTTCATATATTTTAGCCCCCAGCTCCCTTATCATCTTTGTTCCCCTCCGTTGTTCTGCATTCTCTACATCTATTTTTATAATATGGTGACTAAAATTGGATTCAGTATTCTAGATATTTGTATGGTTGGCAGAGATTTGGGTAACTTCTCTGTGTTATAAAACATGGGGCACAGTCATCATTTGATGTGTAACCCTTGCATCACAATTTTCTCCTTCTCCTTCTCTTCCTTCTCCTCCTCCTCCTCCTCCTCCTCCTCCTCCTCCTCCTCCTCCTCCTCCTCCTCCTCCTCCTCCTCCTCCTCCTCCTCCTTCTTCTTTAAATTTTTATACCGCCCTTCTCCCAAAGGACTCAGGGTGGTGTACAGCCATAATAAAACAACATATAATGCAAAATTTAAAACACTTTAAAAACCTATTAAACAATTTGACCCCCAGATTAAAACTCACCAATTTAAAACACCCCGTTGCAACTCCTCATTAGGCCAGGCCAGCTTGTTGGAATAGGAGAGTCTTAAGGGCACGGCAAAAGGTGCGCAGGTCGGGAATCATATGCATCCCTGGGGGCAGTTCATTCCAGAGGGCGGATGCCCCCACAGAGAAGGCTTTCCCCCTGGGGGCAGCCTGTCGACACTGTTTCACCGACGGCACCCTGAGGAGGCCCTCTCTGTGGGAACGTGTTGGTTGTGGGAGGCTATTGGTGGCAGAAGGCGATCCCATAAGTAACCAGGTCCTAAGCCATGGAGCACTTTAAAGGTGGTGACCAACACCTCGAAGCGCACCCGGAAGACCACCGGGAGCCAGTGCACCTCGCGCAGGAGAGATATTACATGGGAGCGTCGAGTTGCTCCCATAATCACCCACGTGGCTACATTCTGGTCCAGTTGGAGCCTCCGAGTGCTCTTCAAGGGGAGCCCCATGTAGAGAGCGTTACAGTAGTCCAGACGGGAAGTGACTAGCACTATGTTGTGAGTCTACGCTGCCTAGTTAGTTAGTTATTTGTTTAGCATATGGCAATCCATACGTGGACTTGTGATATATATGAACATTTCTCTGAGAGTTTTAAAAAAACAACAACAAAATATGAATTTTAAAAAGATCTATGTTCAGATATAGTGTCTAGGTCAGGGGTGTCAAACTCGACTTCATTGAGGGCTGCATCAGAGTTGTGTTTGTCCTCGGGGGGCTAGGGTGGGTGTGGCCAGGGTGGGCTTGGCCAGCTCAATGTCACTCATGTCAGGGGCGCCTGTGGTAGCCCGAGCGCTCTGTCAGTGAAAATGGGCTCCCAAGCTCCATTTTTGGCTGCGACAGTTTCCCTCTGCCCGCATAAATGGTGTGTTGAACTCCAACCTGGGGTTCACCATATCTGGGGGTGGTGGTGGAGGGTTACGATGCCAGCAGCTTTGGCAGCAACTTCAGCAGTGGCAGCTTCAGAAGTCTTGGCGGTAGTGGTTGCTTTCAGTTGTGCCACATAGCCATTTGTTGAATACCGGGCTCAGGCCTGGGTGATCAGGTCTGGCCTCGGACCTTTGAGATGGTGCTCCAGAGGGCCACCAGCAGCCCTTGCGAGCTCCCATTTTTGGCTGCAATGGCCTCCTGCAACCCTCCGCCAGTGAAAACAGCTCGGGAGGGCCACAAGAGCCTGGTTAGCTCAGCAGACTAAAAGCACTGTGATTAACTCCAGCTGTCTGCAATTACCGAAAGTTTGAATCTCACCAGGCTCAAGGTTGACTCAGCCTTCCATCCTTTCTAAGGTAGGTAAATGGAGGACCCAGTTTGTGGGGGCAATAAGCTGACTTTGTATCAATATACAAAAGTATGAAGGCTGTTGCTTAACGCGTTGTAAGCCATCCTGAGTCTCCAGAGAAGGGCGGCATATAAATCAAATTTTTAAAAAACAACCAAGCGGCCCTCTCAAGCTCAATTTTCATTGGTAGAGGCACCATGGGCCAGGCCTTTGCTGTTTCCAGGGCAACCCCATCCAAGCACCCCATGGGCCAGATCCAGCCCCCGGGCCTTGAGTTTAGCACCCCTGGTCTAGGCCATCTAATCATTGAAGCACAGTTTCATTTATATGAAAAAAAAAAATCAGATACTAGACCAGTAGCGCCCTCAACTTACATCGGTCTAGTTATGCTAAATATTGATACCTGAACTGGACCACAATTGATATTTTAAGCATTCCAGTGTTCTCTTTTTTCCCCAGGCCTGTTGAACATCATGTGCCAATAATGTTAACAAAATCCTGCTTTCATATGGGAAACTCGGACAAGTATGTAAATTACTAGGGTACTGACTCTTATAAATGCTGCATATCGGTCCAATTAGACACGTAAAACTAAATTCTTCGGCTAGACCCACTTCCCGAAGTAGATCCAATTTTTCCATCTGCTCTTTCAGCCCCACTAGTTAAATTAATTACTGGAACTTTTGCAGCCCATTAAGGAAGCTGATTTGCATGAACTGAATGCTTTTTTTTTAGTATTGGCTGCACCGTTGACTGCTTGTCTAATGACGGCCTGGTGTGAGAGGGGAAAATTTGTGAACCATAATTAGCTTGGCAATCATGGGGGGGTTGATTGGTTGGTTGCTTTTTGCACCTGTTTTAAGGAAGGAAGGAAGGAAGGAAGGAAGGAAGGAAGGAAGGAAGGAAGGAAGGAAGGAAGGAAAGAAAGAAAGAAAGAAAGAAAGAAAGAAAGAAAGAAAGAAAGAAAGAAAGAAAGAAAGAAAGAAAGAAAGAAAGAAAAGCCCATTCAGAGGTGCTGTCAGCTCTTCTGTCATTTGAAGAGGAAGGGAAGGGAAGGAAGGAAGGGAAAGGAATGAAAGAAAATAGGAAAGGGAAGGGAAAGGAAGAAAGGGAAAGGGATGGAAGAAAATAGAGTAGGGAAGAGAAGAAAATAGGGAAAGGAAGGGAAGGGAAGGGAAGGGAAAGGAAGGGAAAGGAAGGGAAAGGAAAGGAATAAAGGGAAAGGGATGGAAGAAAATAGAGTAGGGAAGAAGAAAATAGGGAAGGGAAGGGAAGGGAAGGGAAGGGAAGGGAAGAAAGGGAAAGGAATGGAAGAAAGAGAAAGGGATGGAGGAAAACAGAGTAGGGAAGAGAAGAAAATAGGAAAGGGAAGGAAGGGAAAAGAAGAAATGGAAAGGGATGGAAGAAAATAGAGTAGGGAAGAAGAAAATAGGGAAGGGAAGGGAAGGGAAAGGAAGAAAGGGAAAGGAATGGAAGAAAATAGATTAGGGAAGAGAAGAAAATAGGGAAACGAAGGGAAGGGAAAGGAAGAAAGTGAAAGGAATGGAAGAAAATAGGGAAGGGAAGGGGAAGGAAGGGAAGGGAAGAAAATAGGTAGAGTAGGGAAGGGAAGGGCACATAATATCTACCCCTAGAATTAGTCTTTTCCTGAGACTGATATATTCTGGTGCTCTATCAGTTGCTGTACTTTAAGCATCAGAAATATGGTGAAATTAATATCAGAAGATAACTAACGGCGCCTGTGATTTTATTTGCGCAGAATCTCTTAATATCATGTGCCTTTCTTCTCAAGATACCTTATGACACATCTGGCACATTCTGGATACATTAAATGGAGCCTTCAAGGCAGTGGTAAAATCCAAATTTTTTTACTATCGGTTCTGTGGGCGTGGCTTGGTGGGCATGGTGTGGCTAGGTGGGTGTGGCTTGGTGGACATGGCAGGGGAAGGATACTGCAAAATCTCCATTCCCATCCCACTCCAGGGGAAGGATACTGCAAAATCTCCATTCCCACCCCACTCCAGGGGAAGGATACTGCAAAATCTCCATTCCCTCCCCACTCATAAGGAAAGGATATTGCAAAATCTCCATTCCCACCCCACACTGGGGCCAGCCAGATGTGGCATTTGCCGGTTCTCCGAACTACTTAAAATGTCTGCTACCCGTTCTCCAGAACCTGCTGGATTTCACCCCTGTTTCAAGGGAATTGTTATATAGCAAAGACTCCTACTTTGGATAAAAAACATCTTGTGGCCCAAATAATGAGCGAGAGAAGGAAAAATTTTTTTTGTTTTTTTTAATATTCATTTGTAACTAAATGAATTCATTACCGAATGGAATCAGGTTGAATTGCACGGGTCTAAATTGGTTCGGCCATTCCTTCGATCTAAAAGTACACACCATGAATAGATTTGAATTGGCTTGATCTTGTCTTTTAATAGATCCTTGTCAATTTTGGATATGTGAAACTATCAAAGTCAGTAGCGTTTCCTCTGGAAGTAAGTGACTCAGACAAGAATTCATTTCTCACCATGTTATCTTTGATTGGAGAGGCCAACAATTAAATTTGGAATCTCCTGAGGGGAAAGCAGAGAAACTGCACTGGGGTTTATACAAGGGAGAAATCCAGCAGGTTCTGGAAAACCGGTAACGGAAATTTTGAGTAGTTCGGAGAACCGGAAAATACCACTTCTGGCTGACCCCAGAGTTGGGTGGGAATGGAGATTTTGCAATATCTTTCCCCCAGGAGTGGGGAGGGAATGGAGATTTTGCAGTATCCTTCCCCTGAAGTGGGGTGGGAATGGAGATTTTGCAGTATCCTTCCTCTGCCATGCCCACCAAGCCATGCCCACAGAACCGGTAGGGAAAAATTTTGGATTTCAGCCCTGGGTTTATACCATTGCACTATTTAGATAGAAGTCCTGTTCTTGGGTGTTTATGGAGATTCTTAGACATCTAGGTCATGGTTGTCTCAAAGGTTCTTTTTTTAAAAAAAACTTTTTATTTCTCATAAACATATTTACATGTACAGTCATTTATCCACCATTTTTCATTCATCTTATCTTTTAGCTTTCATTTTTAACTTTTACTTGTTCGGGACTGCTCTTTTACCATTTACCCTTCTTTATTTTGCCACAACCATTCTCCTTCTCCTCCCCTTCTCTTCCTTCCTCTATCTCCTCCTACATTCTTCATTCTTCTTCTCCTTCTCTTTCCTACTTCCCCTTCCCTTCCCCCACTCCTCTCTTCTTCCCTCCTTCTAACCTTCTCTCCTACTCCTCTTTCCCCTCCCTTTTCTTCCTCTCCTTTTCCCTTTGTTCTTTCTCTCCCTCTCCTCTCTCCTCTCTTCCTCTCCCTCTCTCTACTCCTTCCCCTCTCTCTTGTTGTTTTCCTTTTCAGTTCAAACTAGACTGCCATTGAAGCAGCCCTGATTTTCTCTTTATCTCTATTCTCATTTCAATGTCTTCTTTGATTAATATTTATATCTGTTTCATCATTTGTGTACATTTTTATAATAATCTCACCAAAGGTTCTTTTTCAAGAGGCAAAGTGGACTTGCTTTGTTTTTTTCTTGAAGATGTTTTGCCTCTCATCCAAGAAGCTTCCTCAGCTCTGACAGGATAGTGGGGAATGGAAGGATTTTTTAAAAAAATTTGATTTATATGCCGCCCTTCTCCGGAGACTCAGGGCGGCTTACAGTGCGTTAAGCAACAGCCTTCATACTTTTGTATATTTTATACAAAGTCAGCTTATTGCCCCCACAAACTGGGTCCTCAATTTACCCACCTTAGAAAGGATGGAAGGCTGAGTCGACCTTGAGCCTGCCTGGGATTGAACTCATAGAAATTACAGGCAGCTGGTGTTAATTGCTGCCTTTAGTAGGAGGCATTAGCCCTCTACGCTACACAGGCTCCTACTAATTTGTATCCTTTTTATAGGGTCATTGAAGCACTTGGGGGTTTGTCTGTGTCCTCAGGATCACCTGAGTTGTGTTCCCTGGCTCCTGTAGTCTGCAATTTTTTTCCTCTGGAAATCCATTCCTACTCCCATTCCAAGCCCCGAAGAAATGGGCATTTTTGCAGTATCCTTCCTCTGGAGTGGGGAGGGAATGGAGATTTTACAGTATCTTTCCCCTGGAGTGGGGTGGGAATGGAGATTTTACAGTATCTTTCCCCTGCCACGCCCACCAAGCCACGCCCACCAAGCCAAACCCCAGAACTGGTTGTAAAAAATTTTGAAACCAACCACTGGTGGAATATATATCAACACTCATAATTCTATCCTATTCTATAAATCCTACCAAGCTCTAGAGAAAAATAGATTCTTATATTCAAATAAGGGAACTGGGGTTTTGTGTGAAAGCCTTCATGGATGGCTTCTCTTTGTCTAAATTTTTCACAGATAATCCAGTGGAATATCCAGAAATGTCTCTGGGTTAAAAGGACCGTCTTCCGGGTGTGTTTCAAGGTGTTAGTTACCATCTTCAAAGCGCTCCATGGCTTAGGACCGGGATATTTACAGGACCGTCTTCTGCCAATGAATACCTCCCACCGCCCGATACGCTCTCACAGAGAGGGCCTCCTCAGAGTGCCGTCTGTCAGACAATGCTGTCGGGTGGCTCCCAGGGGGAGAGCATTCTCTGTGGGAGCCCCAGCCCTATGGAATGAACCACCCCCGGATATAAGAAAGATTCCTGACCTCCGTGCCTTCCGACGAGCCCTGAAGACCCTACTATTTCATCAAGCCGGTCTGACTTAAATTAGTGTTAATTTTAATAGGGGTTTTTAGGGGTTTTAAATTTTACGGCCAAATAATTTAATTATTTTATTAGTTTTAATTTTTATACGTGATTGTTTTAATATGGCTGTAAACTGCCCTGAGTCCCCTCGGGGAGAAGGGCGGTATATAAATGCAATAAAACTCAAACCATGAGGAACAATTAAAGGATGAGTATGATAAGCAGTGGTGGGTTGTCCCCAGTTCATACTGGTTTGCAAGAACTGGTAGTAAAACTGGTGGGAGGCTCCACTCACCAACCCGGGTATCGTCAGAAACTTTTTTTAAAAAATTTGATTTATATACCGCCCTTCTCCGGAGACTCAGGGCGGCTTACAATGCATTAGGCAACAGTCTTCATACCTTTGTATATTTATACAAAGTCAGCTTATTGCCCCCACAAACTGGGTCCTCAATTTACCTACCTTAGAAAGGATGGAAGGCTGAGTCAACCTTGAGCCTGGTGGGATTCGAACTTACAGTAATTGCAGACAGCTGGTGTTAATCACAATGCTTTTAGTCTGCTGAGCTACCAGGCTCATAACTTGGCGCGCATGTGCGCATTCCCATTGCGAACCGGTAGTAAAGCTAAGTAGAACCCACCCTTGACGATAAGCCTGTAGAAGAAAGGATTGAAGAGAGATATCATGGCACTGTTGAGATCAGGGGTGTCAAACTTAAGGCCCACGGGGTGCTTAGAACTGGCCCATGCGGTCGCCTTGGAAACAGGAAAGGACTGGCCTGTGATGCCTCTGCCAGTAAAACAGAGCTCATGAGGGCCACGGGTGGCCCTCCCGAGGTCTATTTTCACTGGCAGAGGGTAGCAGAAGGCCCTTGCTGGTGAAAATGGAGCTTGGGAGCCTGTTTTCATGGGGTTTTCATGACGTTGAGCTGGCCATGCCTACCCTCTTCTCCCCCCAAGGTCAAACACAACCCTGATACGGCCCTCAATGAAATCGAGTTTGACACTCCTGGTTTAGATATTTAATGCTGCATTTTGATTTTTTATTTTGTTTTATGCTTTTAACTGTACCCTGTCCAGACTCATTCTGAGAATGAGATGGGCGGTATCTAAATTTGATCAACAAACAAACAATCTGAAGGCCTGTCATAGAAAACCATCCCGTTTAACTTTTCAGAGTCACATATTTTGGTTGAGCAACCATTCTCGGCTTCTCAAAGCCTTTGGGAAAAAAAAAAGACCATTAGTGCACAATCAGGCAATGAATTCTCTCAGTTAAATATTATTATTCCTTATGCAAGTGCATTCTTTTTTCTCTTTTATCTCTCTTCAGTCTATTGTGAATTTTGTAATTTTCTCTCTCATCAAGGACGGAGATGGACAATTATCAGGGATGATAGGAGATGGAAGGCTTTCTTCTGCTGAAGATCAGTCATCTTTTCAAATTCTCTATTATTATTGTACTATTAAGTCCAGGCCATGTGGGACAAGCCCCAAAAATCTTGGATAACCTTTCTGAGTTTTCCAAGGGTTGTTAATGAAATGTAATACTGTATGAAACATAAGGGAAATTGGCTACACCCTTTCCTGGAGAATATTCTTCTTAAAAGAAAATATCTGTAGCTCACAGTTGAAATGAAATCCTTGGTACTCTTGAGTGCCATTGTTTGCCTAGAGGCATTTTATTATCCAACTAGATAATATCATTAAAGGTCACTTGCTTGTGAGATGGAAGGCTATATAAAACAGAGACAGATGGATGATAGATATACAGTAGCTGATAGACAGATAGATAGATGATAGGTATAGGGAGGTAGGGAGGTAGATAGATGATAGACAGATAGATGATAGAGATATCGATAAAGAGATGATAAAGATTGATAGATGGATGATAGGTAAGTAGGTAGATAGATGATAAAAAGATATAGATAAAGAGATGATAAAGAGATAGATGGATAGGTAAGTATATAGGTAGGTAGATGAAAGCTAGCTAGCTAGATGATAGATAGATAGATAGATAGATAGATAGATAGATAGATAGATAGATAGATAGATAGATAGATAGATAGATAGAGATAGATAGATGATAGGTGAGAAGGAAGGTAGGTAGATAGATAGATGATAAATAGATATAGTTAAATAAATAAATAGATGATAGGTACAGATAGAGATGAAAGAGAGAGAGAGATAAAGAGATGATAAAGAGATAGATAGATGATAGATAGATAGATAGATAGATAGATAGATAGATAGATAGATAGATAGATGGAAGCTAGCTAGCTAGATGATAGGTAGATAGATGGATGATAGATAGATAGATAGATTTTAAAAGTAAAAAAAATAGCCTCTGATGATCGCGCGGCTCAGCTGGGCATGGGGCGGGTGTGCAGGAATTTTTGCTACCGGATCTCCGAACTACCCGCCGCCATCTCTACCGGATCCAGCGATCCAGTCCAAACTGTGATCATTTCACCCCTGGTCTAGTCTAATGAAAAGAAGGAGTAGGGGAGACATTATAGCAGTGTTCCAATATTTGAGGGGCTCCTATAAAGAAGAAAGGGTCAATCTACTCAGCATAGCACCAAAAAGGCAAGAGAAGAAACAATGGATGGAAACTAACCAAGGAGAGAAGCAACCTAGAACTAAGGAGAAATTTCCTAATGGTGAGAGCCATCAACCAGTGGAATAGCTTGCCTTCAGAAGTTGTGGGTGCTGGACAGCCATTGATCAGAAATGGTATTGTGTCTCCTGTTCTAGTAGGGAGTTGGATTGGAAGATCTCCAAAGTCCCTTCCACCTCTAGTATTCTACAATATGTTCTAAGAAAAATGCTCACTCTCTAACATAGTTCTCATGGAAGCAGAGCTCAGCTACCAGTGAACCAAATTACAAACATTCATGATACTTGAAGTAAAAAGTATATAGATTCAGAGACACATTGGATAGGAGACTGTATGTTGAAAAGACTTGTGAATGCAAAGAGAAAGAACTTCGCACAGTAACAGAGTTGGAAGGGACCTTGAAGGTCATCTAGTCCAACCACCAGTGAGTGAACCTCTAGCTCACTCAGAAGACCTGTACTAGGGATTTGAACTACCGAACTGCCAACATTTTTGATTGACAAGCTCATGGCAGTATACCTCAGGATGATCCCTATCAGGATCCAGTGTTACATGGATGATTTACTTATCCAGGTGTCCTTCCGGCGGCTAACAGAAAGGGATCTAGCCACGATGATCAGTACCCTTCGGGACCACAGGTTTTCCGTGAGTTTAGAAAAATGCCACCTGGTGCCTTCAAGAAGGCTAGTACATTGGAGGGCTCTGATAGATACAAGGACGGGCCAGTTTTTTCTTTCTCAGAAGAGGCAGGAGAGCATCTGGAGTTTGATTCACCTTCTCCGGCAGGAAGGGGCAGTTCCGGTGGCCCGGTTGTCCCAGCTTCTGGGGAAGATGATTTCATGCTTGGCCATAGTCCCGTGGATAAGCTTCCATGCCCGGCCATGTTTCTTGTTCCCCTATCAGAAGACGGGCACCAGCTCCTCAATAGCTCGGGTGAGAATGCCACCGAGGGTGCCCCACTCGCTTCACTGGTGGGTGTCAGGAGCCATCGAGAAGGGCTGTTTTTTTCAGGGAGCCTTACAGGCTGAGTGTAACGTCAGACACCAGCCTTTTCAGCTGGGGAGGCCACTGTGGATCACAGGTGACAAATATATTTATTTATAAATAAGTAAGTAACTAAACATGAAGGGAAGACTTAAATGTACTGTCAGCATGGACTTAAAAGTAAGCATAGATTTTTTTAAAAAACCATTAAATACAGGGGCTTGTCCTTCAAAGAACTTTTGATTAATTTGGAATGGGGCAAATGAGAAGCAACAGAGCTCCATGTTCAATACCTGATTGCTCAGCAGACTAAAAGCATTGTGATTAACACCAGCTGTCTGCAATTACTGTAAGTTCGAATCTCACCAGGCTCAAGGTTGACTCAGCCTTCCATCCTTTCTAAAGTAGGTAAATGGAGGACCCAGTTTGTGGGGGCAATAAGCTGACTTTGTATAAATATACAAAAGTATGAAGGCTATTGCTTAATGCCTTGTAAGCCACCCTGAGTCTCCGGAGAAGGGCGGCATATAAATCAAATTTTAAAAAAAACCCAAAACCTTACAACCATTCCGTTAGTGATCATTCAATATTCTTCTACGAATGTTGACCTGATTTGTAATTAAAATGTACTTATAATTCAAACCCATTGTTCTTCATCTAGTCTTCTGGAATAAACATAAGCAATTTGATCTGTCCCCCCCCCCTACAGATACCCACAAAAACACAGCCAGTCGAGGGTTAAAGAAGCACTTGGCACACTCCACAGTTCTTATCTCTAACTTGGCAGCGATATGAACACCGTCTGCCAAGTGCTTTAATAGTACACAGAAAGAAAATCACAACAAATATTCAGCAAAGTCTCTGATCAGCTTCAGCTTTTAGCTCCAATGACTATCCGATTGAGTATTTGTTCATCACAGAGATCATTAACCACCACCCTGTCTATTATATAGTCTCTGGGTGTGGTCCAGTGACTCATTGGTCCTGTGACTCCAGTCCAGTGACTCAGGTCTATTCCCTCATGCATCTCCGCAGCTGCTGTAAGCGTTTATCTCGCCTTCTTTGACGTGCGTCCAGGAATGACGTCTCTCCCTCACTCTCATCTGAGACACCTGTTTCCCCACTACTTGGCTCTCTTTCAGCTGGCACCTGAGACGGTGCCAGAGGGGGGAGGGCTGGGAGATCTGGCTGGCTCCTCCTCCTCATGCTCAGAGCTTCCTTCCTCCAATGGGATAGGCTCAGAGGACGGGGCCACAACACAATTGTTTATTGCTTATGACAGCATCAAAATCTTAAAGACCATTTTCTGTTTCTATGCAGTCTTCTTCAATCAAGATTTTTTTGTATCCAGTGCCTCCAACTGCTTCCCATAATTTTTTTTCTCTTAGGATGTTTTCCCCTCCCCCTGTTGGTCATTGACTTCCAGGACTGTCTTCACATGCTTTTGTTTATCAAGTCCCTTCTTACAATGTGGTACCCAGGATGTAATATTCTAGATGTGTGCAATCTGTCCAACGTGGAATAGAGATGAATGCTCAATTTTCTTGACCCCATCCTTCTGTCAATGAAGCTTAAGGATAACTTGTTTTAATTGGACAACTTTTCCGCAGTCTTCAGTTTCCCAAGAGAAAGCACTATGCCAGCTTTTCTGGAGAATTTAGCCACGTAATTGCACTGTGCATATATTTGATGGAGAATTTTTCAAGGCTATTTATGCTCAATTCCACTCAAAGATCAAAGATCGAGGGAGAAAAATGCAGGTGAGGCAAGACTGGGATAGTAACAGCAATAGCATTTAGACTTATATACTGCTCCATATTCCTGTACGGCACTTTCTAAGCAATTTACAATGTCAGCCTTTTGCCCCCAACAATCTGGGCTCCTCATTTTACTGACCTCGGAAGGATGGAAGGCTGAGTCAACCTTGAGCTGGATCAAACTCCTGGCTGTGGGCAGAGTTAGCCTGCAATACTGCATTCTAACCACTGCACCACCAGGGCTTTATAACAGAGGTGTCAAACTCGTGGCGTCAAGTTGTCATCATGTGACGTATCATGACTTTTTTCCCCTTTGCTAAACTGGTATCAGGGTTCCAAGTAACACCTCCAATGAAATAAACCTTGAGTTTCCTCAAAGTTACATTTTATTAGAGATGTCATATTGGCACATCTGGGAAGACCCAAATCTGAAAGTTTCCAGGTTTTCCTCACCCAAAGCAAAGGTCAAGTCACTGCCCAACACCCACAAGTCCATCACATGGTCCAATTAAACATTGTCCCAATTGGAGATGCCTCCTAGGTCCAGCCTCCCAGGTGCAGGGCAAAACGGCCTTGACTCTGAGAAAGGAATGTTGTTATGGCTATATATCATCCTGGCTCCCCCCCTCCCAGTTTCCCACAGTAATAAATGTGGCAGATCTGAAGGCCTAATGCAAGAGATGGCTTCCAGGCCTGACACTGGGGGTGGATGTGGCCAGCACTGACGCAGCCGGCCTGCGGTCCATGAGTTTGACACCCTTGCTCTATAGGCTATGAAACCTTTCTACCAAATATATGTCTCAAAGAAAGGACTTCAAATTTCTAGGTTCTATCATATCTCAAGACTTAAAATGGACACCTAACATCAAAAACATCTTCAAAAAAGCTCAGCAAAGAATGTTCTTTCTGTGCCAACTCAGGAAGCTCAAACTGCCCAAGGAGCTGCTGATCCAGTTCTAAAGAGGAATGATTGAGTCTGTCATCTGCACCTCCATAACTGTCTGAGTCAGTTTTGTAAAAGAGAGGGAACAGATGGAAATCGCTTTAAAAAACTTTTCTCTTTTCTTCTAGCAAACACTGTAGCTTTAAGTAGTTTAAAACGTGCTGAGACACACAGGCATTTCCACTTTCACTTTCAGCTTTTTTTTCTCCGCTGAAGCTGGACGCCATTTTAATTTACTTTCACTCCTTCTCCATTCTTAAATTTAGTGACAGGACTAGCATTAATACTTGTGTTTTTGGTTTAAAATCCCGATTTCACCCTGCTTGGTTTAAAAGATTCAGTTGTTTTTCTCTGCTGAAGTTGGTCGCGTCGTCTAGCTCTGCTGAATGCAGAGTAGCCCCCGGAGTCCGGAGCCTCGGCGAGCTGAATAGGGAGCCTCACCCTGCTTCCTCCCCAGAAGCAAAAAAGGCAATCTGGGGGCTTCGCAGGGGGCTCTACCTGGACTCGCCAGCTCTCCTCACATTTCCACAAAAAAACGGAGTTTTTCAAGCCGCCTCTCAGCTGTAGAGGTGGCTCTTTACGGGCGGCGGGCTGGCGGTCACAAGAGGACCGTCTAACGACGACGGTGGCACCAACCAGAAGTCCATAACTGTCTGAGTCAGTTCTGCAAACCAAAAAAGACAGACACAGACTTCAGAGGATAATTAGAACTGCAGGGAAAAATAACAATGGCTACCAGCCTTCCTTCCTTCCATTGAGGACCTGTATACTGCACGAGTCAAAAAGATGGCTGTGAAAATATTTACAGACCCCTTGCATCCTGGACATAAACTGTTTCTACTCCTACCCTCAAAACGACGCTATAGAGCACCGCACACCAAGACAACTAAACACAAGAACAGTTTTTCCCTGAACTCTGCTAAACAAATAATTCCCTCAACACTGTCTAACTATTCACTAAAGCTGTGTTACTATTACTATTATTATTAGTCTTTTCACCATTCCTATCACCCATCTCCTCCCGCTTATGACGGGAGGACTGTAACTTTGTTGCTTGCATCCTTACGATTTACATTGATATTGATCGTTTCCTGATTGCTTATTTGTACCCTATGACTATCATTAAGTGTTGTACCTCATGATTCTTGACGAATATATCTTGTCTTTTTATATACACTGAGAGCATATGCACCAAAGACAAATTCCTTGAGTGTCCAATCACACTTGGCCAATAAAGAATTCTATTCTATTCTATTCTATTAGAGAATGGATGGAATTCATGAAGACATCCGAAACACAGGACTCTCTCTTTTTTCTTAGTCAACTCTCCCAATATCTTGACTGCTGGCATGACAAGTATTAGGAATTGTCATCCAAAATATTTAAATGCATCCATGTGGATCAAGATTGACTTTCTAAATAAAGAGCATAGATTTCAGATCGCCACCGAACGATGAAAGTAGGGGACTCCAAAACAGAGATTAAAAACAGGTGAGGAACGGAGAAGCTTTTAAGAAGAATGAGTAGCAAAATAAAACCACCCAGGAGATGCCTGGGTGGATCAAAACCCAGGAAAGAGGCCATGTTTAGATTGAAGCTGCACAAGAAGTAAACAGACAAAAAGAACACACTACAGTTTTAAAGGGGAGAGGTTGCATTGTGGAAAAACAGGAGGAGAAGAAGAAGACGGAAGGTTTAGGTGGGAAATTTACTAACGCAACGGCTCAGAGGCTGTTTTCGTAAGGATGGAAACAAAGGGTTCGATTTGGGGATGATGAAAGGAAGAAAACTACAAGAAAGAAAGCTACCAGAAAGGGATGCACTCCTTTGTCTCGGGGTACATGTTGATTTGCTCATCAATAGGAGGCCTAAAATTGCTTTTGATGTGTTTGTTTCCGGCAGGGAAAAACAAGGCAACCTTCAGTCCTGCAACTGCAAACTTTAACGGATAAGAAGATGGGAGGAAAAAAAATGTGTTAGCCTGAGGAAACAAAACCAACATGGAGACTGGGAGCCTTTTCAAGACTAACTAACTTTATAGCAGCCTCTTGTGAGCTGCTATTATGCCCCAGGAAAACTATAATAGAAAAAAAGAGTTAGAAGCAGTGATGGGATTCAGCTGGTTCTATCTGGTTTGGGAAAACCAGTAGCGGTGACTGCGGGAGGTTCCGCCCACTCGCCTGGAAATAATGCATGAGTAAAGAGCGTGCTCGAAAGGCCATGCGCATGCACATGCGCAGAGGAGCACACACACTCACATTTGCAAACCGGTAGGGAAGGTAAGTGAATCTCACCTCTGGTTAGAAGGGACCTTGGAGGTCTTCTAGTCCAACCCCCAACAGGAAAGGCAGGAAACCCTATAGCATTTCAGACAAAGGGTTATCCAATCTTTTCTTAAAAACTTCCACTGTTGGAGCATTTACAACTTTTGGAGGCAAGTTGTCCCATTGATTAATTGCACTAACTGTCAGGAAATTTCTCCTTAGTTAGCTTTTAAATCTCTGTGAATATCTGAGTGTTGATTGCTGGTGAAGAGGTGTTTGGGTCTTTTTGTTTCCTTTTTGGATTTTTGAATGATCTCTTTTGAATGGTAGGTAGATGTTGCTTTTCTCTGTGTGCCTGTTGATAGCCAGTTTGTCTAAATGCTAGGCTTCCAGGAATTCTTTAGCATTTTTGGACATGACTTGGTCTACGATGCTCACAGTTTCCAAGTTGATTTAACTATTCGTTAAATCTGTCTATGTGTTGGGAGCTTAAGGACTTCTCTTCGTGACTTTTGACTGCTAGTTGGTGTTCATGGATGCGCTCTGCTAGTCTTCTGCCTGTTTGACCTACATAGTGGCTGTTACACATCTTACATTGTAAGTCCTTACATTGTTATAGATAATTCCCTATTTTTTCTTTTGAGGCTCCTGGGTCTTTTGATTTACTTAGTATATTCTGGAGGGCTTTAGTTAGCTATAGGTTGGGCTTCAAAGAATCTTTGGATGAAAAGGAAGTAGTGAAGACTTGTAGGAAGTAGGAAATCAAACCGCTGTTAAGAAGGAGCTGAAAGCAAATGCCTCTTCTACAGCAGAAACTACTTGTGAAGAGAAGTTAGTGCTGTTTTCTTTTAGCCTCAGAGTCAGCAACCTACGGCTCTGGAGCCGCATGTGGCTCTTTCACCCCTCTGCTGCAGCTCCCTGTCACTCAAAATATGCATCACAACCACCAATGTGTGACACCTGCCGGCATGTGATTTATTGAGCTTTTCAATCCCCGGTAGGCCAACCATGAATAAGTCCAAGAAAAGAAAAGTTTCAGAAGAAAACAGAACATTTAATTCAACTACATATGCTAGTTTTGTGGCTGCTCAAGGCACAGGAAGGGTTTTGTGGCTCCTGGTGTTTTCTTTTCTGTGGGAAACGGGTCCAAATGACTCTTTGAGTATTTAGACTCTTTGAGTATTTAGACCCCTGTTCTAGTTATACTGTCATGACAAGTTGACCAAGCAGGACCTATAGGGAGATTACCAGCCTAGAAGATCTAACTGTTGTGGCCTGCCGGTGGCCAGCAGAGCTGGCAGCAGAGTTGGACAGTGAGGAGGTTGAGGAGGAACTTGGCCCAGTCCTAGGCACTGGCAAAAGCTCGGACGAAGGCTCTGTGTCAGAGGCAGAGAGAGAGATAGACAGCAGCGAGGCAGAGGGACAGCTGGAGCCCGTTCCCAGTGTGCGCATGCGCAGAGCTTCCAGAAGACAAGAACAATTAAGAAAGCAGGGTCGACTCGGGAGTAAGACCACACCTTGGAGATAATTGGCCCCTCCCATAGAAAGTAAAAGAGGAGCAAACAGGGAGTGGGCTTTTGCAGGAAACCATTCATTTATTCCGTGACTCTGAGAGACTCTGTTCCAAGTTTTGCCTTGTTCTGCGGTTGGAAACAATTTACATGGCAGCTTGCCAAGTGAGATAAGGTGTGTTGCTGACTGTGAATGAACGTAATTCACAGTCGTGTCAATAAAAGAGGTTTTGCCAGTAATTTCTGCCTCCTGCTTGTTAAGGGAGCCTCAGTCAGAACACTAACTATGCTTGCTTCTTATTCTCAAGATTGTTTGCAACTAAAATTTTTGTCTTTCATCTTGATGGACTGCTCCGTGAATGACTGACCATGTATTCAGCTAGTTGGCACTGAATTTCAGATCCATGATTTTGGAATGCTGGCAAAGTACTCTTGGGAATTGAATGAACTCCGTGGCCTTAGGTTGTCCATTGTTGTTCTAACAAAGTATTGCCTCCATCATCATTGTCCTTAGTCTTTGATCATCATCTCCTTTGTCCTTGAGAGCAAAGAGTTGCCTCAAATAGCACCAACTGGAAAACTACAGAAAATATATTTACTTCCCAAGCTACCATTGATGGTGTCTTTGACTTCCACCGAGTTTCAGAAATGCTGTTATAACCTGTCACACAAAATATGTTACTTAAGGCAGGATAAAAATTACTTTGCCAGTGTTTCTGTAATATATATTTCTCTTCTATGCTTGTTGATTAACCTGTTGGAAGAAATGAATTGTAGATTGAATGGCCTTTTCAGTATCAAAGGTAGGGAGGGAAAGTCAAACATTATTCTTTCTTCTGAAATGCTGCAGGTAAAAGCAGATATTCTTAATACCTACTGCATATTAATGCATTCTATTTATAATCTGCATTTTAAGTTGGATTCTGACCCAAAGACTTCAAGAATCAAGAGACATTTATTTGCTTATAGGGTCTTTGTTGGATTTTGAGGTATCCTACCCAACAAACATGTTATTTTGTCACTGTAGTTCAAGGGTTGACAACATTAAACACTCAGAGAGCCACAAAGGTCCTAACCAGAAGCCCCCCATTCAGTTCTGGAGGAGACCGGAAGTCTAGTTCCCCACCATAGAGTCTCCTCCTAGCATGGTGTCCTATTTCCTCTGCTGACTGGAAGTCCAGTTCCCCCACCATAGAGTCTCCTCCTAGTGTGGTGTCCTTTTTCCTCTGCCGACTGAAAGTCCAGTTCCCCCACCATAGAGTCTCATGCTAGTGCGGCGTCCTTTTTCCTTTTACCAATCAGCAACAGGGAATCACAGCAGAGGGATGAAAGAGCCACATGTGGCTCCAGAGCCGTGGGTTGCCGACCCCTGTTGTAGTTGATTGTCATTAAAAATATTGTAAAAATTGGGTTTCGTTTTTCCTCTATTGACCAAGATACATTTTAAAATGTACCTTCACTGGGGACAGGTAGTCCTCAACTTATGACTACAATTGAGCCCAAAATTTCTTTTGCTAAGCGTGACAACTGTTAAGTGATTTTTGCCCCATTTTAAAACTTTCTGGCCACAATTGTTAAGTGAATCACTCTAGTTACTAAATTAGTATGATTGTTGTTAAGTGAATCTGGCTTTCCCATTGACTGCTGGTCAGAAGGGGATCACATGACCTTGAGACACAGCAACGGTCATAAATATGAACCAGTTGACAGGCATCTGAATTTTGCTCAAATGACCATGCTGCAATGGTCATAAGTCTGAAAACGGTCATAAGTAACTTTTTTCAGTGTCATTGTTACTTTGGTCATTAAATAAATAGTTATAACTCAATGTCTACAGTACCTGTATTTGAGTGCTTTAGATGGGTTGAGATTACAACTCCCAGAATTCCAAGCCAGCTGGAATATGTAGACTCAGCACATCTGAAGCTTTGTGAACTGCCAATAGGGAGATGTTGTGCCCTAGGCTTACTGAGTCATTACAATACACAATTAGTCCAAAACAAACCTATTTTATTGTAACAGCTGAGAATTACGTTCATGCCCAGCTGAGTCCCAATTAGTTACCAAACAAGTTCTTCGGAAGAAGTCCTTCGGGATAAGCACCAATTTTTATCTTCTTTGACACCCTGCCAAAGGCCTTTCTTGCCAAAGCCCCACAAAGTTCAGAAACAAACAAGAGATGCCAACTGGAAACAGAGATAACAATGTTGCTTTCCTGCAAAATGCCCAAGTGCCTTTGTTTCTCTTTTAAGCCTTATGGGAGATGCCAATCATCTTCTGGCCTTACTCCTGAGTCGTTCCTTTTGCTTTAGCTGCTCTTGCCTTCTGGCAACTCTGTGCATACGTGCACTAGGAACAGGCTTCTCCTGTTCCTCTGCCTCTGTCTCTGGAGGCTCCAGAGTCCACACATCGCTTCCAGACGGCCCTGGCCCCTCTCTTCCTCCGACGCAGAGCCCTCATCCGAGCCTTCCTCAGACTCCAGGACTGGCCCATGTTCCCCCCAGCCTCCTCACTGCCTGTCCCTGCTGCCAACTCCCCAGGCTACTGGCACACCACAACAGGATAAGACTTAAAGCTGGACCTTTATCATTCCATTTTCAAAGAACTTAGAATAAACAAATATTGTTGTTGTTTTCCTGGCAGGCTTTCTACTTGATAAGACATTACTCACAAAGCTTGACATCTAGTTCTCTCTCTCCAGTAGGTCTCTTCCAAGCTTTCTGCACTTTCAAAGTATACTTATTTTGCACTATCTGACACTATGAGGAGGAATGACATCTCCGTAATTCAATATTTTTAAGGTGAGCACTAAAAATAGCCTACATGTAGATCAATATCACTTTTATTTTCTGACATTCTCCTTGAACTGTAACGTGCAGTTAAAACTATTCAGAAACGTCTCCAAATACATTCCCCGTAGACTGGTTTCCTTTGCTGTAGAGATTTCGGTTCCATAAAGTCATGAAGACGGTTGGTAATAATTTTTGTTCTTCTGTGAGCTGTCCTATTTTCACACTGAACAATCCCTTCAGCTCTGCGTAGTCCTGATGAGTATGTGGTTGGTATTTGGTTCTCATCTAACCCTGGATTTCTATCTGCTTTTATTACATTGTGCAATTCAAGGTGTTGGCGATCATCTTTAAAACCCTTCATGGATGGATCCAGGTGACTTGAGGGTCTGACTCACCCTCACATAAAGTGTTAATACCACTTTATAATGCCTTGGTAAGGCCACACTTCGAATACTGCATCCAATTTTGCTCACCATGATGTAAAAAAAAACGTGGAGACTCTAGAAAGAGTGCAGAGAAGAGCAACTAAGATGATTAGAGGACTGGAGGCTAAAACATATGAAGAACGGTTGCTGAAACTGGGTATTTCTAGTTTAATGAAGAGAAGGACTAGGGGGAGACATGATAACAGTCTTTCAATATCTTAGGGACTGCCACAAAGAAGAGGGAGTCAAGCTATTCTCCAAAGCCCCTGAGGGTAGGACAAGAAGCAATGGGTGGAAACTAATCAAGGAGAGAAGCAACCTAGAACTAAGGAGAAATTTCCTGACAGTGAGAACAATTAATCAGTGGAACAACTTGCCTCCAGAAGTTGTGAATGCTCCAACACTGGAAGTCTTTAAGAAGATGTTGGATAGCCATTTGTCTGAAGTGGTGTAGGACAGGAAGCAATGGGTGGAAACTAATCAAGGAGAGAAGCAATTTAGAACTAAGTTGATTTTGAGTTTTCAAATTTATTTATTTATTTATTTATTTTATTGTTTGTTTGTTTATTTATTTATTGGTTCGATTTTATGCTGCCCTTCTCCAGAGACTCAGGGCGGCTTACAATGCGTTAAGCAATAGCCTTCATACTTTTGTATATACCTGCTTAGTAGGGCTTTTGCCCCCCCCCCCCACCCAAGCAGTGTTCTTTTTTATACAAAGTCAGCTTATTGCTCCCACAATCCGGGTCCTCATTTTACCTACCCCGAAAGGATGGAAGGCTGAGTCAACCTTGAGCCTGGTGAGATTTGAACTTGCAGTAAATGCAGGCAGCTGGTGCTACTTAACAGCACTTTAGTCTGCTGCACCACCAAGGCCCTTATCTTATGGCTGAGAGATTGGTTTCCCATTGAGAACTACGTGAGACATCAAGAGGTCCTTCAGAAGATTATCTGGTGTCAAGGGCTGTTCAACACATGATCGGGAGAGAAGCTTTTCCTGGGTTGCTCCATAGTATGGTCCTTTCTTTTGATGATGTGTATATTTGATGATGTCTCTCTCGGTGGCTGATTTTGAGAATCAAGACAGCAGGAAAGGAAGGAAGTATCCCACTTCTTGTTCTTCCTTTCCTTCTTTAAAATCTCCTAAATTGGTTTTGATTGATTAAAGAAATCAGGAAGGATACTTTTCGCTTTTCTCATTAACCTGTCCTTGAAGCTTGTACGGACTAAAATCAGTGGTGGGATGCTGCCGGTTTAACAACTGGTTTGGTGATTGCGTGCTTTGTGCTCAGTTTTACAAATACTAACCTTCTGTGTTACCACTTGGGAGTAACGCAGCTGAAGTGCAGCAATCCGCTCTGCCATGCCAATCAGATGAGAAGATAAAGGTAAGTACATCACAGGGGTGGGCCCACTTGATAGTCAGAGCAAACTGGTTCGCTCGCAGCTGATCATCAGAGCTATTGGTTCACTTGAACCGGTCCGAATCGGTAGAATCCCACCCTGTTCTGCCCTCGTCACACAAACACACACACATTCAGACAGACGGGGGTTAAATAAACTGGCAGGCAACCAATTAGTCCGATAAAACACTTGGCAGCAATCCCAGCAGCTGCTTGCCAAGACCTTTATCAACTTAGAAGAAAATACACACCACAACAATTGTCCAGAAATAAAGCTGAAGCCGAAATGCAGGAATAAATCTGAAGACTCCAAGGGATGTGTTAGTTTTGTCCATCACAGAGTTGCAGGCTTAATTCACCCCCTTTTATAGCCTGTGGGGTGTGGTCCAGTGAGTCGGTTAATCACGGGCACACCTTTTCTTCTGTTGCGCACGCCTGTCTCTGCGACGCTGGCGAGAGTCCAGCCAAAACTCATTACTCTCATCACTGTCCACCTGTGGCTGCGGGGACGTGCTTGGCTCTGGGCCTATCTCTTGCCCTTCGGTGTCCTCCGGAGGCATTGCCAGAGAGGAGGGTCCTGGAGAAGGAGGCCTTGCCAACTCCTCTCCCTCGCTCTCAGAGTCCTCTCCTGTTGATGACACAGGCTCAGGCAACGGAGCCACAACACACCCCTGATAAAATCACAAAACTAAAATATTGCAGAGATACTGAAGGATGGACTTCAGCCCAGGAGAAATAAGAGAGTTGTCTTGGTTTCAAAAAAAACCTTCTCAAGAACCAGTGACAAGAAGAAAGGCTTCATTGTATTCTCATCCTGAGTTGCCTCCTGCTTCTTGATGGCATCATCTTCCAACATGCCATCACTAGATGTGCCAGTTTGTCGACCTGGCCATGCCCACCCTGGCCACACCTATCCTGGCCATACCCACCCCAGGCCTCCGAGGTCAAACACAACCTTGATGTGGCCCTCAATGAAATCGACTTTGACACCCCTGGTTCTAGGGCTAAAAGGACCAGTCTAGAAACCAGGAAACTGTAAATTCTAGTCCTGCCTTAGCAGAGGTGGGTTTTAGCGGGTTCTGACCAGTTCTGGAGAACCGGTAGTGGAAATTTTGAGTAGTTTGGAAAACCAGTAATAAAAATTCTGGCTGGCCCTGCCCCCATCTATTCTCTGCCTCCTGAGTCCCAGCTGATCAGGAGGAAATGGGCATTTTGTGGTAACCTTCCCCTGGAGTGGGGAGGGAGTGGAGATTTTACAGTATCCTTCCCTTACCACGCCCAAGCCATGCCCACCAAGCCACACTCACAGAACCGGTAGTAAAAAAAATTGAAACCCACCACTGTGCCTTAGGCATGAAAACTGGCTGGATGACTTTCAGCTAGTCAGTCTCCTTAAGCCTAACCCATCTCACAGGTTTGTGATTATGGGGAAAATAGGAGGAGGGAAGCGTATTATATAAAAAAAGATGTTGAGGCTATAGAAAATGTGGAGAGAAGAGCAACCAGGAGGATGATGAGGGGACTGGAGACTAAAACAATTGATAAACAGTTGCAGGAACTGGGCATGGCTAATCTAGTGAAGAGAAGGACCGGAGGGGACATGATAGCAGTCTTCGAATATTTGAGGGGCTGCCACAGAGAAGAGGGGGGTGTCAAGCTATTTTCCAAGACACCCAAAGGCCAGATAATGGATGGAAACTGATCAAGGAGAGATTCAATATGGAAGTAAGGAGAAATTTTCTGGAAAGTGAGAAAAATCAGCCAGTGGAACAGAAGTTGCCTTCGGAAGTTGTGGGAGCTTCATCACTGGAGGCTTTCAAGAAGAGACTGGACTGCCATCTGTCAGAAATGGTGTAGGGTTTCCTGCTTGGGCAGAGGGTTGGACTAGATGACCTACAAGTTCCCTTCCAGCTCTGTTAATCTAATCTAATCTAATTAGGTACAGTTAGCCACCTTGAGCTATGCATAAAAATAAGAAAGGCAGGATAAAAATATCTTAAATCAGCCGTTCAATTCATTTTGCTGCCGTAATGCGACGCCATTCATTTTCAGCCAATATGCCTAATTACTTTTGTTACTCCGATGCTTTCCCTTCTCCAATGAATTCTCAGATTCATTTTTCTCTTCCCACCGTTAGCCGCTCTTATGAAAAACAGGGCTCTTTATTATTCATGACATTTCAAAACAAAAATAGGACCACGCTCCTGAGAGGCAAAACAAGACGTGGCCAAAGTGAATGAAATCTCTCAGCCGCAGGCCACATTTTTATTTTTTAAGTACAGGCAGTCCTCGACGTATGACCACAACCGAGCCCAAAATTTCTGTTGCTAAGTTTTTGTTAAGTGAGCTTTGCTCCATTTTAGGATCTTCATTAAGTGAATTGCTACAGTTGTGACGTTAGTAACATGGCTGTAAAGTGAATCCGGCTTCCCCGTTGTCGTTGCTTGTCAGAAGGTCGCAAAACGGGGATCACGTGACCCCAGGAAATAGCAGCCGTCATAAATATGAGGCGGTTGCCAAGCATCTGAATTTTGATCATGTGACCATGGGGATGGTGCGTGTTGTGGCCCGTCAGCGGCCTATGCAGCTAGTTGCTGATTCTGACAGCGAGGAGGCTGGTGTGGTGCTGTGCCAGCAGCCTGTGTAGCTGACACTTGAGTCAGACAGTGAGGAGGCTGGAGAAGATGTGGTGCAAGAGGCGGGGATTCAGCCAGGGCCTTCAGAACTTCCAGAAGCTCCCATAAGTAAAAAGCAAAAAGAGGAGGAGTCTCTTCTCAATGCACGGGCCCGCAGAGCTGCCCAAAGGCAGGAGTGGCTGCTCAGGAGGAGGTCTCCTCAAGAGTAAGGCTTGGGGCTAATTGGCCACTCCCTTAGTCTATTTAAGGAAGGATGATGACTGGGGCAATTTGCAGGGAACAACTTCGTTCACTCTCCTTCGCGTCTTGACCTTAGTTCTCTTATCAGTTTCCTGCAAATTGCTTCTGGGCTTTCTGCCAATCATAGTAAGATTACGATTATTTATTCTTTGGATTCTTGTAGGCTGTTAAGAAAGTTAATTAAAAGCCGTTGTTTGAAAAAGACTGATTTAATTTAGTAAAGTAAGGTTTGTACAGACTTTGTGTGTGCTGCATTCTTTGGGTCTGTAGCTGGGGTGAGAACAGTGCGACGGTCATAAGTATGAAAAAAACCCAGTCATACAAGACTTTTTTCCAGTCGGTCACTAAGTGAATGGTCATTAAATGAGCTGTTGTAAATCGAGGACTACCTGTACTTCTCTTCAGAGAAAAAAATCTGTTTCTCACCGTCACGGCTCTTTCTCCATGAAAGAGAATTTGCCCTCAAATATTTTTGTAGGAAAGATAATATTGGTGTTGTGGGTGGCAGTTGATGTTCTTATTTTTATTTGGTTTATTTTTACTACTTTATTTATGATTAAACTGTATTGCCCTCTCTTTGTTGATGTTCTGCTTTCTGGGGTAGAATCAGACTTGCCAAGGTCTGCCATTTCTCCTCACAGTTTCATTAAATCCCAAGGAAAGGCCTCATGAAAGAACTCCTCATCATATTATTCTTCAGACTGTGGTGACAGAAATATTTTAAAGGGATGAAAAATAACGGAATGTAAGAAAATCACGGCAATCTCTTCAGCCGTGTGGTCTCCATTAATAAAGTCAACTCAAATGAGGAATTTGAACTTTTCCTTCAAAATGACATAAGCCTTTTTCTCAAGGAAAGAAAATTTGTGAATGATATAAATCTAATAAACCAACAAATAGGGATTCTCGTCAAACGGGGCCTGGTATTTTCTACACGTTTCCAAATAAAGACACGTGAAATTTAATTTGGTCACATTTTGCAGTTCATAATCTCTGTAGGCTGAGAGCTATGTTGGGCACACTCTAATCTTAATAATTTGGTGTAGCATGAAGAAAGTGTGTGTAGGGACTAGATACAAAAATTAATTTTTATTTAACTTACCGTATTTTTCGGAGTATAAGACGCATCTTTCCCCCTCTAAAAGGGGGTGAAAATTTAGGTGTATCTTATACACCGAATGTAGCCCTGCCCATCCACTGGCTCCCACCCTTTGGCCTCTGCCTCCCATCAGTTTATCTCCTAGCAGCAAGCAGCAAGAAGAAACAGCTCGTTTCAGCTTCAGGATAGCCTAATTAGCACATGTTGATTGGATCGGCCTCCCGACTCTCAGCTGTTTTGCTCTCAGCTGTTTTGCGCAGGGCTCTTCTGCTTGCTGCAAGGAGGAAAATTGCTGGAACAGATTTTTTTCCCCCTTGTGCTAATCAAGCTATGCTGAAAACGAAAATGAAAGTAAAGCAGGCTGTTTGCTGTTAGCTGCAACAAGGCAAAATTGCTCAGAGGCAGAGGCAGATTTCTTTTTCGTCTTTTCCTCACCAAAAAAGGTAGGTGCGTCTTATACTCCGAAAAATATGGTAAGTTTACTTGATCACCTTCTTACATTAAAGAACCTGGATCTTCTGTTTAAAGATGGTCATGAGTTGGCCAAGGAGTGATTTGATTTTGGACTCTGAAACCAGGGGCCATTTAGATAAGTCCTTCATTGTATACCTTATACTCTTACTGGATGGGTCTTCGTACATTCCCTGAAAGTGAAGTTCTAAGGTTGTAGGAGGTATGTGGACGTCTAACGGGGTATGAATTCTCTCAGAATTCAGAATTCTCCCAGTCAGCTACAGATAGCCCTCAACGTGCGACCACAACTGAGCCCAGAATTTATGTTGCTAAGTGAAACATTTGTTTAGTGAGTTTGTCCCACTTTACGGCTTAGCGACAGTTGTTAAGTTAAGTGAATCATTGCATTTGTTAGATTAGTAACCTGGTTGTTAAGTTAACTGGGCTTCCCACTGACTTTGTGTGTCAGAAAGTCACAAAAGCTGATCGCAGGACTCTGGGACACTGCAATCATCATAAATATGAGTCAGTTGCCGAACAATAACAATAGCATTTAGACTTATATACCGCTTCACAGTGTTTTGCAGCCCCTTCTAAGTGGTTTACAGAATCAGCCTATTGCCCCCAACAATCTGGGTCCTCATTTTACCCACCTTGGAAGGATGGAAGGCTGAGTCAACCTTGAGCTGGTGAGATTTGAACTGCCAAATTGCAGTCAGCAGAAGTAGCTTGAAGTACTGCATTCTAACCACTGCGCCACCATGGTTCTTAGTATCTGATTTTTTGAGCATGGAGATTCTGCAATGGTTGTAAGTGTGAAAAACAGTCAGTGCCGTTGTAACTTTGAAGAGTCACTAAATGAACTGTTATAAGTCGAGGACTATCTGTAGTTCCTAATTCCTAGTGAAAGATTTAACCCCAGATTGGTCCTAGGAGAATTGGGTTGTTCTCATCCTCCAAGCCTTGAAATCTTCCCCATGCATGGATGCATTAATGCACCTGATTTCTTATGGCAACTTGTACATGTCATCTAACACAAATGTTCCCATTCCAGACAGCTTAACATCCAACGTTTGACAGAACAAGAAACTATTGGGTAGATACTTCGTGGAAATTAATGTTTTCCCTGATTCAGAAGCCCAGAAAAATCTGTTAGTGCTTGTAAAATCACTTTAGAAAACGCCGCCAGGAGCAAAAGATAAAACATAAATTATTTACAATAATACAATCAGCAGAGAGAGCCCTCATCTAGAGCATCACGCCAATTAAAAACTAATCAAAAGGTCACGTTTCCAAACTGTGTGAAATATAAGTAAATTGGCTAATTGCGCCCATTAATTGGTGGATCTATTTTGCCCCAATAAAAACAACAAAGAGGAGATTGGGCAAAGACAATGGCAAACCAGGAAACAAAAAGAATATGGAAAGAAAAGGCACGGGAATTTCACTTGGAGCAAATAAATATTAAGGTACATAATTACACAGTCAAAGAAAGTCAGCATTTCAATTCATTTTAAGAGAAAAGTCATTCTGGATATATATCGTCATAGAATAAAATAGAATTCATTATTGCCAAGTGTGATTGGACACACAAGGAATTTGTCTTTGGTGCATATGCTCTCAGTGTACATAAGGAGAATAAAATACATTCAACAAGAATAAAAAGATACAGCACTTAGTGATAGTCAAGGTTACTAATAAGCTATCAAATCGTACTAGGAAACAAATAAAAACAATATAATTGAAAGGAACATGGTTAGAGTAATAAGTGGGAAAAGATAGATACTAGGAAGGAAGAGAAGAATAATAGTAATACAGTCTTAGTAAATTATTTGACAGTATTGTGGGAATTAGTTGTTAAGCAGAGCGATGGCATGCGGGAAAAAACTGTTCTCATGTCTAGTTGTTCTGGTGTGCAGTGCTCTATAGTGTCTTTTTGAGGGTAGAAGTTGAAACAATTTATGTCCAGGATGTGAGGGGTCTGTAGATATTTTCACAACCCTCTTTTTGACTCGTGCAGTATACAGGTCCTCAATGGAAGGAAGGTAGGCTGGTAGCCATTGTTTTTTTCTGCAGTTCTAATTATCCTATGAAGTCTGTGTCTGTCTTGTTGGGTTACAGAACCAAACTAGACAGTTATGGAGGTGCAGATGACAGACTCAATAATTCCTCTGTAGAACTGAAACAGCAGTTCTTTGCGCAGTTTGAGCTTTCTGAATTGGCACAGAAAGAACATTCTTTGTTGAGCTTTTTTGATGATGTTTTTGATGTTAGGTGTCCATTTTAAGTCTTGAGATATGATAGAAGCTAGAAACTTGAAGGACTCTACTGTTGATACTGCGTTGTCTAGTATTGTAAGAGGTGGTAGTATGGGAGGTTTTCTTCTAAGATCCACCACAATTTCTACGGTTTTGAGTGTATTTATTGAATGCTGTGACCTTCTGATTGAAGCCAGTAGCCGAATTCAAACTGGTATTGAAATGATACTTGCAAGAGCTACAGAATGGGGAGGAGTACAAATTACTGATAGGTCATAAATCTGTTGGCTTGGAACTCTGTCTGGAATGATGACCCAGTGCTTTCTGTACAGGTTGTACCTCTGAAGGGTAGATGTCTATGGAGATTCTCAGTCATCCAGGTCATGGTTGCCCCAAAGGTGATTTTTCAAGATGTTGGGCTTTCTGGTTTTTCTTTGAAGATGTTTCACTTCTCAGCCAAGAAGTTTCTTCAGCTCTGACTGGATGGTGGGGGGGGGGGGGTGGGGGGGGTGGAAGGATTTATACTCCTTGCAGACATTGGTCATTTGCATCCTTTGAGAGAGTTGTTAAGGTCACCTGGAGATTTAGCTGGAGATATGTCAAAACTGAACAGCCCTCCCTCAACAGAGGGGGAGAGATACAACATCATCTATCTCCAATCTACAACTCAGTCCTTTCAACAGTTCCAAGAAGGCTCCATACCCATTTGCACCACTCAGGTTCAATGTTCAGTAATTCTAGGGGTGAAGATGATGGTCTTGCTCCCTTCCATGAAAGGTCTCCAAGCTTTCACTTTTCTCCTGAGTCTCCTGACTCTAGCTGGAGATTCTACCACAGGTACCTGTCGTATGAGATAATGGATGTCTCTTCCAGGAAGAAGGATCTGAACACAGTAATCCAAGCTTTACTCATCACTGCAATATGTTCTGCAGAGGGCATGAAGGCAACCAGGAGCTGAAGCTAGTTCAAAATGTGCCAGCTGAAGCTAAAGTCAACTAGAAGGTAACTTTACATTTGGTCTTTACTTTGCCTCGATCACACTTACACTGTCCAGGCTGAGTCCAAGGGAGTGGTCAAATACATCATCATTCATGAGTCCCTTTGCACTCACAAGAAATCTAAGTCCATCCCACCTTGAATTCCTGGGTCTCTTATCTACCGTCAATTTACTTGGGCCATTAGTAGTTCAGATTCTTGTAGCGAATTTAAGCTTAAATCTTTATACCCATTTGAATTGCCTGGATCTCTTGATTTCCCTGGTGCTTGACATAGACTCAATGTCAGGGTTCCAAGTAATACACCCATAGCAAACAAAACTCTGAAGCAAGTAGATTCCTCACAGAATAGTTTTATTGCACATATCATATTGGCACAGTCCTGGTGAAAACCGACTCTGAAGGTTCCCACGGTTTTCACCTAATTAAAAGTAAAAGTTTTCCCCCTTCCCCAAACTATCAGTCACACGGTCCAATCAGGGTGCTGTCCAGTTGCCTGATAACATCATGCCTCCTCTCTCTTACCAGGTGTGAGAACATCTTTGGTTCCCAGGAGAAAGTATTTTGTTTTGGCTACAAAACCCCAACTATCTCTATTCCCCCTCTCTATTCCTCAGCCCCAGTGTGGTAACACTGAAGCTTCAAAATGGCTTTGGTCAGGCCAGCTTCAGGGTTAACACTCAACCTTACCAATAGAAGAGAATATTTGTAGCTCAGGGTTGTAGCTCAGGGGTCCTCGGTGTTCTTGGCACTTGGTTGTTTTCTTGCAGATGTTTCATTACCCAACAACCTCACAACTAACAGTACTAACAGTACTAGCAACTAACAGTACTAGCAAGAAAACAACCAAGCTGTTGTGGTTCGCCAGCAGCCTGTGAAGCAGGCAGCTGAGTTGGACAGTGAGGAGGCTGGAGAGGAACATGGGCCAGTCCTAGAGTCTGGGGAAGGCCCGGATGAAGGCTCTGCATTGGAGGCTGAGATGGGGTGAGGGACATCTGGGAGTGATGTGAGGACTCCAGAGCCTCCAGAGTCGGATAGCAGAGAGGCAGAGGAACAGGAGGAGCCTGTTCCTAGTGCACACATGCACAGAGCTGCCAGAAGGCAAAAACAGCTAAAGCAAAAAGGATGACTCAGGAGTAACGCCAGGAGATGATTGGCCCCTCCCATAAGGCTTAAAAAGAGAAACAAAGGCAATTGGGGCCTTTTGCAGGAAAAGCAACATTGCTAACTCTGTTTCCAGTCGGCATCTCTTGTTTGTTTCTGAACTCTGTGGGGCTTTGCCAAGTAAGGCCTTTGGCAATGTGTCAAAGAAGTAAAGGTTGGTGATTATCCCAAGGGACTTCTTCCAAAGGGCTTGTTTTGCAACTAATTGGGACTCAACTGGGAATGAATGTAATTCTCAGCTGTTACAATAAAATAGGGGTGGTGGTTTGGCACTAATTTTGTCTTGTAATGACTCAGTAAGCCTAGGTCACAACACAAGCTCAGAGAACACCAAGGACCCCACAGACTCAACTTTCTTTTTCAGTGAATGATCCTAGAAGAGCACATAGTTTCGGTGGTTACAAAATAGTGGTCCTTGGCAGCTAAGCAATGGAAGCCGAGAAATTCAATTCCTGGTTCCCATTCTTAAAGACTTGCATGCGTCAGGCAAGTTCCAGGCAGATGGGAGAAAAGATTTTCAGACGGATCTGAAAATCAGTTCCCCGAAGGATCTTGACAACCCTATTTTAACTCAGTTGCAGCCCATAACTGGAGAATAAGTATGATTTGTGGTTTCTTTGATCAGCTGAGCAGCAGACTGAGAGCCTGTATTGCTAATAGGTGCGTATTCTTAAGTATGCTCCTCTGTGGAGTTGTCAAACAAGAAGACAAATTGCTACTAGCTCAGAGTACAAGAAACTCTCGCTCGTTTACGGTGGGTCTGCTTTCTTACTGAAAACTCAAAAGATGCTTTATTCCTATGTAGCTGTGGATAAAAATAGCTGGAATATATGCCAGATGTTATTAAATAGATTTTGGGGGTTTTTTTGCACCTACACATGAAAACTCAAGCTGTTCTGAATGGAGCAACAGAACAATAATCAACACAACTCTGTTTAATATGCAGTAATTGTTAGGATCTGCTTAACTTTCTATCAAAAACCATTATTGTTTATTTTGTAAAGTCTTTTTTTTATTGCAATTAGATGGGCAGGGTGGTATAGTGATTAAGGTGCTGGATTAAGACCCAGGAAGTCAGTGTTCAAGATCATCTTTATGTCCAAAGCACCTGAGAGCAGGACAAGACGTAGCAGATGGAAATTTATCAAGGAGGGTTCGAACCTAGAACGAAGGAGAATTTTCCTGACGGTGTCCCAAAGGTGCTTTTTCAAGAGGCAACTGGACTTTGTCAGAGTTTGCAGAAGCAATCAAATCCAGAAAGCACACACAGGTAACTGATTCAGCAGGATTCATTAATTTCTCTTTATATACATAATAACAGATGAGTAAAATGTACAATACCAATGGCAGGCTCTTCCAAAGTGGTAGAGAGGAGAGATTGGTTCCAGTTCCAGCAGCAGACTAGTTTCAATTCTCAGCACAGCATTCAGAGCTAAGCAGAGCTAAGCTACGCCCAGGCTCTTTACTATCTCAGTTCCCATTGGCTGACCTTGCTACTAATACCTATTTATTGGCTGACCTTGTTACCATGTCTCTGTCAGTCAGGAATATATTGACAGACTTTCTGGTTTTTCTTTGAAGATGTTTCACCTTTCATCCAAGAAACTTCTTCAGGTCTGTTTCCCGCCCTCACTTTTTTTGAGGTTGGGAGGGGATGTTTTGGCACTGTCAAGGGCTGTAGATATCTTCATCCTTAATTGTGATGCTTCTGTTCTGCCAGTGTGTTGTTCCTGATGGCTGACTCTGTGGCTGTGAGGAGATCTACAAACAGTAATTGTTCCGGTGTTACTGCAAAATATTCAGTCCTTTGGCCAAAATGTTTCTGTTTGGGTAAGCTCTCCGTCAGACAGATTTCTCACCCCATCGGTCAGTTTTCTGAGATATGCCATTGTCCATCTGTGTTGGTTATTCGGTTTTGTGTGTTTTTTTTTCTAAGCTGTAGGGTAGGAAATTTTTTCCCTTTTTTGTCGTTCTTTGCTCTTGTTGTGTTGTGCTAGTTGTGCCTTCTTTATAACTTCTGTGACCTGTTATAACTTCATGCTTCTGTTGGTAGAAGTGATTTCAGCTCTTGGAGTATGTGTTCCACTCTCTCTTTCAAAACAGTGGGACAGTGGGAATAATTTATCAGTGGAACAGCTTGTCTCCATAAGTTGTGGGTGCTCCATCACTGGAAGTTTTTAAGAAGAGAATGGACAGCCATTTGTCTGGTATGGTATAGAACCGTAATGGCGAACGTATGACATGCATACCGGAAGTGGCATGCAGAGCCATCTCTCTGGGCATGCCAGCTGTCGCCTGTTGCTCTTCCAGGTTCCATGTGTGCCAGCCTGCTGGTCTTTGCATGCGTGGAAGTACCAGAAACTGGAAAAGCAGCTCCCTGGTGCGCATGCCCACCCCAGCCAGCTGGTCTTTCTACACGCATGCGTGCCAGAAACCGGAAGACCAGGTGACCGGCATGCATACACATGCCAGAAACTGGAAGCTCAGCTTCCTGGCGTGTGCATGTGCACTGGGGAGCTGCTCTTCCAGTTTCCGGTGCTCCCCCATGTGAGCAAGCGCACTTCTGTTTCGGCACTTGGTGCCGAAAAGGTTTGCCAGCACTGGTCTAGAATCTCCTGTTTGAAAGGGAGTTAGACTAGAAAACCTCCACGGTTCCTTTCAGCATTGTTAATCTATATTCTGTATTCAGCCATGTTCAACAAATTCAACACAATCTCCGGCCATGTTCAAACATGGAAACTAAGTGCATGGAAAGAAAAACTGAAGCTTCTTTGGAGAAGGAAAAAGAGATTGTTCCTCTTTATTCTGAACTGGCCAGTGTGCACCTTGAATCTGGCATCCAGATATGGGTAGCAGAAGGACCACGGAATGCATGTACAGAGTAGAAGAGCCACGATGTTGGAGAAGTAGAAGGAAAAACATATGAGGAATTGTTGGAAGCACTGGGTATGCTTGACCTGAAGGACTGTATGAAGAACCAAGATAGCCATCTTCAAGTATCTGAACAGCTGTCATGTTAAGATGGGACAGAATTGCTCAGGATTCTAGGATTAAAAACAAGAAGCAAGGGTTACAAAGAAATAGTAAGGTAGCAAGTAGCACGTCCTAATGATCAGAGCTCTTCCTTAGCAGAAGAGGCTTTCTTAGAGGTAGGGTGGTGGTGTCAACTCGCAAAGCATCCCTGGCCTGCTCTAGAGTTGCTATAGGCAAGGGGGATGGGAAAACAAACTTCTCAGCTGCATCTCAGTCAAAACAGCACATTCCAACTGATAAGCCGAGGTCATCTCCACGGAAACCCACAGTGGCCGGAGGGGAGTGATCTCTACAACCCATGAAATTGCTTCGTTGAAGAATGTGACTGATGACATACCGTGGGATCAGAGCTGGGATGTAAAGTAAGTTAGGTCAGAGTTGGCTTCACTTGGATGACATGAAACTCCTAATAAATAACTGAATTTCTTTTGAAGCTTGGCCCGAGGCTCATGATTTAATTAGGGCATCGGTCGGAACCCTGGCAGGTGGACTCTATCAGAGTTTGTTGCAAAAATCAAATCCAGAAAGCACACACAGGCAAACTGATGCATCAGGATTAACTTCTTTATATACATAATAACATATGAAGATAAATGTACAATACCAATATAGATTCTTCTTCAATGTAGTAGCAGTTACAAGCAAAACACAAGGCAGGAGAGAACAGTTAGTTTCATTTCAGCAGAGTAGACTAGTTCACACTTGTTTCATTTCAGAGCTGAGCACAGAGCTTAATATAAAGAGAGCCTCCTCTATACAGTTGCCTAAGCCCATGCCTAGATTTCAGTCTTAAGTTTATGTTTCTAAATAAGCCTCATTGGCTGAGCCTGTTACCATGCCTATTCATTGGCTGACCTTGTTACCATGTCTCCCGTTCAGTCCCCATTGGCTGATCTATTTCAGTCCATGAATATTCATGCTCTGACAGACTCTTCTTACCAGAGGTTTTGAAATGACTATCTGTTGGGGATGCTGGCTGGGGAATTCTGGGAACTGAAAACCACAAGTCTTAAAGTTGCCAAGGTTGGACACCTCTCCTGTAACAGTAAATTTCTGTCCAAGATCATTGCTTCCCAAACTGGACAGTTTTGAGATCTGTGAATTTGAATTCCCAATATTCCCAACCAATATGGCCCATACAAAGAATTCTGGGAGTTGAAGTCCGCATCTCTTTAAAGTTGTCCTGACTGAGAAAACCCTGGTGTAGATGCTCTTCAGAGTTCCTTATATATCATGATATCAGGAAAATAATTCTCAAGCAGAAAAAGGAAGCCCCTTCAGCAAAAGAGAAAAACATCTGAGAAACTGCAAGAGAGATGTCAACACAATATGATTATAAGCTTCTAGGGGAGTTTTATTGCTTGTTTTAATGGCACTGGGTGAATATTATTCCTGACATTATGATGATTACTATTTTCTTGCTGTTGTTTTCAAAAACCAGCGTGGTAGTTTTACAAAAGGTTATTCTGAAAATACCTAAAAATAACATGACAAGAAATCCATTTAATCTCTGCTAGGAAGCTGGATTAAAAGGATGCTTTGACTAGATCCACAGAGCTTTTCTGGCCCTTTCATAAAAGAAAGAAATGTAGTTAAATAATCTTAGACTCCGTATTTCATATTTTTATTTAATTCATTTATTTATTCCCTCAAGCACGTATTTTATGACAGATACAAGTGTAATCATAATTATAAACACATGAAAAGGATACAAATAAAAGAAAACATTAGGAGAGGGACGGTAGGCACGCTGGTGCGCTTATGCACGCCCCTTATAGACCTCTTAGGAATGGGGTGAGGTCGACAGTAGACAATCTAAGATTAAAGTTTTGGGGATTTGAGGAAAAAATCACAGAGTCAGGTAGAGTATTCCAGGCATTGACCACTGTTGCTGAAGTCGTATTTTCTGCAGTCTAGCTTGGATCGGTTTACCATGAGTTTGTATCAGGGTGGGTTTTACTTACCTTTACTACTGGTTCGCAGTGGGGCCATGCGCTAATGCAGAAGCTTCTGTGCATGCGCAGAAGCTTTTTGTTGATGTTGGGGCCGGTGGGCGGGGCCTCCCGCCGGTTTTATTACCAATTCTATAGAACCAGTGCGAACCGAGGGCAACTCACCACTGGTTTGTATCTACTGTGTGCTCTTGTATTGTTTTGGTTGAAATATCAAATATCAAAGATTGCAGCGGTATTAGGAACAAATATGGTTACTGTGGCATTGAGGCCCTCCAGGAAATAAATAAACGACCATCGGATTGAATCCAGTAATTTTTACAGGGTTAAAGTCCAAAAATCAGGTGACAGCTTTTGAAAATGAATCTAATGGAAAGTCTTACTTGTAGGCAGATGAACTGAAAGGCCAATTACCTGAAGGCTGAAATGTATTAATCTTCCTCCTGCTACTATGATACGCTGACAAAAAGAAAGCTCTTTGATTAAAAGTAAAACTAGTTTACAGAAAGGTGATGTGACAGCTGAATGACTTACTGAGGTGAAAGCTGATGTGACTTTAACAGCTGAATGACTTACTTCCAGGGATCTGTTAGCATTTATTACAAAAAACAAAACCCTGCATCGGTATTAATTTCATGACAACTGAACTTGCCATGCTAATCAGAAGTAGTTTGAACTTCTTCAGTGACGAACCATACATACAAAACTCACAGAGAGAGGTGGGGAAGGAGGACAGGGAGTAGGGGAGTGGGAGAGAGAGAGAGAGAGAGAGAGAGAGAGAGAGAGAGAGAGAGAGAGAGAGAGAGAGAGAGATGCATTCTGCAAAGATAGGGAATCCATTTCTTATGAAAGACAGATGGCATATTAGAAAGTGTGGCCACGTCATGTCTTGTGTCTGTAAGGTAAATGTAAAGGTTCCCCTCGCACATACCGTATGTGCTAGTCGTTCCCAACTCTAGGGGACAGTGCTCATCTCCGTTTCAAAGCCAAAGAGTCAGCGCTGTCCGAAGACATCTCCATGGTGATGTGGTCAGCATGACTCAATGCCAAAGGGTCACGGAATGCTGTTATCTTCCCACCAAAGGTGGTCCCTGTTTTTCTACATGCATTTTTTTACATGCTTTCGAACTGCTAGGTTGGCAGAAGCTGGGACAAGTCATGGGAGCTCACCCCTTTACGCGGCACAAGGGATTCAAACTGCTGAACTGCCAACCTTTCGATCGACAAGCTCAGCGTCTTAGCCACTGAGCCACCACATCCCTTCCATCAACTTCCATCCAGCCACCAAATTCCACCAACAGTCACATTGACCTACAACAAGCCTACGATCCCCTCAGAAATCAGATCAACTGCATAGCCAACCAGCGATGGCACCAACCCTTAACCAATCCCCCCAAGCAGCACTTCACCTCCCAATGACCCTCACCTGACATGACCTCCTCATCAAAAGATCCATCACAAGACCCTCACCTGATGTGACCCATACCTGATCCATCAGAAGATCCATCATAAGACCCACCACAAGACCTTCCCCTGACATGACCTTCCCCTGAATGACCTCTCCATCACAAGATCTACAGACCATGAAAAGCTCTTATAGTATAAGTAGAAGAACATTGACACGGACATTCCCTAAACATCCCCCCTTAATATTAAAAAATATTGTGTATTATGGGGGGGGGGAATCTAACAGCTGTGTTGGAAGAAATATCCATCTGGTTCAGTTCCAAGTGGGGAGAAAGACCCTGAAAACATGAAGGCTGTTTGGAAAGATGGTTTATTGATGGACAGGATCACATAGGTTTTGGAGAGTGAGAGGTATTTATACCCTCTCTTGGGCATTGAACTTGAGCTTCCTGTTCCTGTGCAAGAATATGTATTCTATTGGCTGTAATCAGACTTCCATGTGGAGTCATGTTTGTCTGCATCAAGTTTGGTTGAACCTTGGGCTGATATAATGTCCTCAAGTGATTTTGCAATGCAGTGAGCCTTACTGCTAGATAATCCTATAATATCCTGGAGGGTCATGTCTTAATCCCATCACCCTGAAGCTGAAGGTCTAATTGTCTTGTAGATAGGCTGGCCCAGTTTTGCTCAATGGGCACCAAATATCTGCTGGGGGGCAGAGAGCTGCAGGGAGCTGCTCTTTATCTTTAAAAACATGTTTCTCCTTTTCTCATCAAGGGAAATATTTCAATATTTCAACTCCTACCCTCAAAATGACGCTATAGAGCACTGCACATCAGAACAACTAGACACAGGAACAGTTTTTTCCCCATCAACGCCATCACTCTGCTAAACAAATAATTCCCTCAACACAGTCAAACTATTTACTAAGTCTGCACTACTATTAATCTTCTCATCGTTCCCATCACCCATCTCCTCCCACTTATGACTGTATGACTGTAATTTTGTTGCTTGTATCCTTACAATTTATATTAATATTGTTCCCGATTGCTTATTTGTACCCTATGACTATCATTAAGTCTTCTACCTTATGATTCTTGATGAATGGATCTTTTCTTTTATGTACACTGAGATCATATGCACCAAGAAAAATTCCTTGTGAGTCCAATCACACTTGACCAATAAAGAATTCTCTTCTCTTCTCTTCTCTTCTCTTCTCTTCTCTTCTCTTCTCTTCTCTTCTCTTCTCTTCTCTTCTCTTCTCTTCTCTTCTCTTCTCTTCTCTTCTCTTCTCTTCTCTTCTCTTCTCTTCTCTTCTCTTTTTAAAAATATTTCCTAGAATATTTCATTCTTCTAGGAGGGGGATGGGTGTGAACTTTCTACAGCTGGAAAAAAGGATTTGCTGAACAAGTCTCTCTTTCCAGTCCAGTGTATGGCAATTTACTTGAAACACAATTTCACAAACACACTAGGATTTGATTCCAGATAAAAGTCCCTTTATCTGAACTCTGCAGTATCTTCCTCTGCTCATTTGTTAGGAATAAATTTAAACACGGGACTGAAAGGGAAAAGGAACTTATCCTTAAAAGCTATGTATACAAAGGCGAAGGTGTCTTCGGTAGCTCCAGAGTTAAAGAGGGTGGGAAATGGGAGGGGGGATTATATTAACATCAAGCCAAACTATCTTTCTGCTTACTTTCGCAGGACCTCTGACCTTCTCTCGGATTTTGGAAAGATTTCTAAGCGGGTTAGAACCTGCAATTGCAAGATTAATGGAGCGACTCAAACACCATTGGAAAAAAGTCATCGAGTGGCATCATAAAAACAAACACAATTAGCACTGGGAAGTTGCCATTGAAAAAGTCTTTGGCCGGACAAATGAACTACGCACACGAGGGGATCAGGATTATTCCCATGCATTCTGCTCTAAGCCTCCAAACATGGCTCAGTTTTATAAAAGTGCCACTCTGCCACCATAAGTTCCAGCTGCCTGTTTAAGATCTGTGCACAGAGAACAATACATAAAGGATAAGAAGTGATGGGTGAAACTAATCAAAGGAGAGAAGCAACCAGGAACTAAGGAGAAATTTCCTGACAGAACAATTAATCAATGGAACGACTTGCCTCCAGAAGTTGTGAATGCTCCAACACTGGACTTTTTAAAGAAGATGTTGGATAACCATTTGTCTGAAGCAGTGGTGAAATTCAATTTTTTTTACTACTGGTTCTGTGGGCGTGGTTTTGTGGGCGTGGTGTGGCTTGGTGGGTGTGGCTTTGTGGGCGTGGTGTGGCTTTGTGGCCGTGGCTTTGTGGGTGTGGCAGGGAAGGATACTGCATAATCTCCATTCCCACCCACTCCAGGGGAAGGATACTGCAAAATCCCCATTCCCTCCCCACTCCTGGGGGAAGGATATTGCAAAATCTCCATTCCCACCCCACTCTGGGACCAGCCAGAGGTTGTATTTGCCGGTTCTCCAAACTACTCAATGTTTCCGCTACTGGTTCTCCAGAACCTGTCAGAACCTGCTGGAATTTCACCCCTGGTCTGAAGTTATTTAGGGTTTCCTGCTTAAACAGGGGGTTGGACTAGAAGACCTCCAAGGTCCCTTCCAACTCTGTTTTTGTATTGTCTAAAGACACAGAAACTGCAATGAGGGTCTCTGATGGCAATGGGTGACTGTGAGTTCTAGTCCTGCCTTAGCCATGAAAACTGGCTGGATGTCTTTGGGCCAATCACTGGGTGACTGTGAGTTCTAGTCCTGCCTTAGGCATGAAAACTGGCTGTATGCCTTTGGGCCAATCACCGGGTGACTGTGAGTTCTAGTCTTGCCTTAGGCCTGAAAACTGGCTGCATGCCTTTGGTCCAATCACCAGGAGACTGTGAGTTCTAGCCCTGCCTTAGGCATGAAAACTGGCTGGATATCTTTAGGCCAATCACCGGGTGATTTTGAGTTCTAGCTCTGCCTTAAGCATGAAAACTGGCTGGATGTCTTTGGGCCAATCACTGGGTGACTGTGAGTTCCAGTACTGCCTTAGGCATGAAAACTGGCTGGATGTCTTTGGGCCAATCACTGGGTGACTGTGAGTTCTAGCTCTGCCTTAGGCATGAAAACTGGCTGTATGCCTTTGGGCCAATCACTGGGTGACTGTGAGTTCTAGCTCTGCCTTAGGCATGAAAACTGGCTGGATGTCTTTGGGCCAATCACTGGGTGACTGTGAGTTCTAGTCCTGCCTTAGGCATGAAAACTGGCTGGGTGACTTTGGGCCAGTCCTTGTCTCTCAGCCCAATCCAGCTTTCAGGGTGGTTATGACTTATTTGCAAAAATAGTAAACAAACAAACAAACAACAATCAAATAATTTCTCCCCTCCCTTGCCTTTACTTGCCATACAGCTAGGGAGGGTCCTTCCTGAGATACCTTCTCTATGCCATGAAATAAGGATATCTCAGTGGACTGAGACATATTTTATCTGACTGCTGCTCTGACCGTGACTCTTGCTCTGATCTTCCAAGGTTGTTCTCACAGACCACATGTACAGTTTTCATGTCTAAGGCAGGGATAGAACTCACAGTCTCCTGGTGATTGGCCCAAAGACATTCATGTGGGAAAAATTCAGTTTACTCTCTTCCACGAACGTCTGACCTTGGAAAGCTTGCTCCATCTGTGGAAGATTTCTAACACAAATCTTTACCTTTTGCATGACCTACAAATCCTTTGGATTTGTTCTGGTCATTAGGTTTTTGCAGGTAAAGTACAGTGTCAGCACCGTTTAAAGGACATGATTTTTAGGTTGTACAGCTGGCGCGTCCTTCAGTGACCATAAAGTGGTAGAAAAAGAAGAAGCAGAAAGACTTAAGACCAAATGCAAATAAACCTGATGAGAATCTGGTAAGGCTTTTCCCTATGAAGGTTTGACTTGATGATTTGGCGGTTCTGTCTTCTTCCTGGAGTTTCTGGAGAAGCAGATGAATTTCAAAAGAGCAAGGCTATAGTTGAAAAGTTGATTTGTTCTATTATTATTATTATTATTATTATTATTATTATTATTATTATTATTATTATTATTATTATTATTATTATTATTATTTAAAGTTATATACCGCCCTTCTCCTAATGGACTCAGGGCGGTGTACAGCCAAAAATAAAAGCACTCCAATACAAAATTTAAAATATTAATAAAAGAATTAAATAATTTTGGCCCAACAATTTAAAAAAACCAATAGACAATTAAAATTTAAAACCCATAAAACTTTAGACTTAAAAGGGGAGGGGGGGGTTACGCCAGCCCAGCTTGACAAAATAAAAAAGTTTTTAGGGCACGGCGAAAAGCCCGGAGATCAGGTATCGTACGGATCTCCGGGGGCAAATCGTTCCAGAGGGCTGGTGCTGCCCCAGAGAAAGCTCTCCCCGTGGGTGTCGCCAGCCGACATTACCTGGCTGATGGCACCTTGAGGAGTCCCTCTCTGTGGGAGCGTACTGGCCGGTGGGAGGCTATCGGTGGCAGAAGGCGGTCCCGCAAGTACCCAGGCCCTATGCCATGGAGCGCTTTAAAGGTGGTCACCAACACCTTGAAGCGCACCCGGAAGACCACCGGAAGCCAATGCAGCTCATGCAGGAGCTGCATTTTATTGCTGTCTGTGAAGAACTGCTTTGAATAACAGAGTTGGAAGGGATCTTGGAGATCTCCTAGTCCAACCCCTGCTCAAGCAGGAGACCATCAGTGGTAAAATCCAATTATTATTTTTTTACTTACTTACTTATTTATTTATTTATTAATCACATTTAGGTACCGCCCTACTCCCAGAGGGACTCAGGGCGGTGAACAGCCAAGATAAAAAACAGATAATACAAACATTTAAAAAAAACCCATTAAAATTATTAAATATTTTGGCCGAAACAATTTCAAACACCCAATTACAAAACAAATCAACGCTTTAAAAAATTTAAAAGGGAGAGTTAGGCCGGGCCAGCCTGCTGAAATAAAAATGTTTTGAGAGCACGTTGAAATGTTCGCAGGTCCGGGATCCTCTGTATCTCCGGGGGGAGCTCGTTCCAGATGGTAGGTGCCCCCACAGAGAAGGCTCTCGCCCTGGGGGTCGCCAGCCGACACTGCTTGGCCAACGGCACCCTGAGAAGTCCCTCTCTATGAGAACGTACTGGTCGGTGAGAGGCTGTTGGTAGCAGAAGGCGGTCTCGTAAATACCCCGGTCTGATGCCATGGAGCTCTCTAAAGGTTTTGTGGGCGTGGCTTGGTGGGGCATGGTGTGGCTTGGTGGGCGTGGCTTGGTGGGCGTGGCAGGGGAAGGATACTCCCAAATCTCCATTCCCACCCCACTCTGGGGCCAGCCAAAGGTGGGATTTGCTGGTTCTCCAAACTGCCGCTACCGGTTCTCTGTCAGAACTTGCTAGATTTCATCCCTGGAGACCATATATCATTCCAGACAAGTGGCTGTCCAATCTCTTCTTAAAAGCCTCCGGTGATGGAGCACTCACAGCTTCTGAAGGACAGCTGTTCAACTTGTCAATTGTTTTCACAGTTAGAAAATTTCTTAATTCCATGTTGCTTCTCTCTTTGATTAATTTCCATCCGTTGTTTCTTGATTTGCCTTCTGATGCTTTGGAAAATAGGCTGACCCCCCCCCCCCTTCTTTGTGACAGTCCTTCAAATATTGAAACACTGCTATCATGCCATCCCTAGTCCTTTTTTTCACTAGACTAGACATACCCGATTTCTGCAACCACTCGTCATTTGTTTTAGCCTCCAGCCCTCTAATCATCTTTGTTGTTCTTCTCTGCACTCTTTCCAGCATCTCTACATCTTTTTTATGATATGGTGACCAAAACTGGATGCAGTATTCCAAGTGTGGTCTTACCAAAGGTTTACAAAGCGGTACTAGGACTTTAAATGATCTTGATTCTTTCTCTTTTTCTTCTTTTTCCCTACCTCTGGTCATGATTTTGAGCCATCTTATTTAGAATTCCAGAAATTTGGCTTCCATTGGGCAGATACCTCCAATCACATTGACTTTCCAGCAGCTTCTGACAGGTTCTGACAAGTTCTTGAGAACCGGTAGCGGAAATTTTGAGTAGTTTGGAGAACTGGCAAATACCACCTCCTGCTGGCCCCAGAGTGGGGTGGGAATGGAGATTTTGCAATATCCTTCCCCCAGGAGTGGGGAGGGAATGGGGATTTTGCAGTATCCTTCCCCTGGAGTGGGGTGGGAATGGAGATTTTGCAGTATCTTTCCCCTGGAGTGGGTGGGAATGGAGATTTTGTAGTATCCTTCCCCTGGAATGGGATGGGAATGGAGATTTTGCAGTATCCTTCCCCTGGAATGGGGTGGGAATGGAGATTTTGTAGTATCCTTCCCCTGGAGTGGGATGGGAATGGAGATTTTGTAGTATCCTTCCCCTGGAATGGGGCGGGAATGGAGATTTTGCAGTATCCTTCCCCTGGAGTGGGGTGGGAATGGAGATTTTGCAGTATCCTTCCCCTTGAGTGGGGTGGGCATGGAGATTTTGTAGTATCCTTTCCCTGGAACGGGATGGGAATGGAGATTTTGCAGTATCCTTCCCCTGGAATGGGGTGGGAATGGAGATTTGGCAGTATCCTTCCCCTGCCACGCCCACCAAGCCACGGCCACAGGCTCCGTAGTAAAAAAAAATTGGATTTCACCACTGGGTGCAGTACTAAGAGTTGTCTCCTTTGAAGAATGTAACTGTTCTTCATATGTTTTAGCCTCCAGCCCCCTAATCATCTTCGTTGCTCTTCTCTGCACTCTTTCCAGAGTCTCTACATCTTTTTTATAATACAGTGACCAGAACTGGATGCAATTTGTGACTATAGCGACATCTCTATGCAGTTTTCTAGCAGTAACACAGATATGCATTCTCTTTTGTGAGATGTTGTGAGGAAGCTGACAAAGCAACGAGAGAGAAACCAGACCTACAGAATTAAGAGGTGGCAGGTGAGTCAGCGGATACCTTATCTCACAAGGTGCCTAGAAACTATTCCAGGGGATTCCATTTTAATTAACTGACTGCAAATAAGGATGAGAAATTCCTGTCACAGTTTTCAAGATTCTATATTTATCCCTCATGAAAAAAAACGAAAACCTTTGATTAAAACTTGTACCTTTTCTTGCGTCCTTGATTTTGTTCAAATGTATTTGAATATACTTGAGTTATGCCAGGAGACAGAAACTTCCGACTGAGGTTCATATCAGACTATCTAAGAAAGCCCTTAGGGAAGATGTGATTGCGAAGGCCAGAGATAAAACAGTAACTTATAAGGATAAACAATTGATATTCTTAAGGCAACTCCCTAGGCGGGTTCGGGAAATATGGCGCAATTATCACTTTTTAACGGCCCAACTGAGAAAGCATAAAATATTATATAGGTGGCTACTCCCAGAAAGGTGATCTGTCCCCCCCTTCAGAGACCCACAAAAACACAGCCAGTCGAGGGTTAACAAGCACTTGGCACACTCCACAGTTCTTATCTCAAACTTGGCAGCGATATGCACACCGTCTGCCAAGGACTTTATTAGTTCACACAAAAAGAAAATCACCTACGTAGCTTTGCCGTTCTTTTAGCTCCCAAGACTACGAGGTTGCTTTGTTTGTTCATCACAAAAATCATGACCCACCCTCCTGTCTTATATAGGCTCTGAGTGTGGTCCAGTGACTCATTGATCCTATGACTCCAATCCAGTGACTCAGGTCTATTCCCTCATATGTCGCCGCAGCTGCAGTAATCGTTTCTCTCGCCTTCTTTGGCGTGCGTCCAGGAATGACGTCTCTCCCTCACTCTCATCTGAGACACCTGTTTCCCCACTACTTGGCTCTCTTTCAGCTGGCACCTGAGACGGTGCCAGAGGGGGGGGGCTGGGAGATCTGGCTGGCTCCTCTTCCTCCTGCTCAGAGCTTCCTTCCTCCAATGGGATAGGCTCAGCGGACGGGGCCACAACAAAAGGTTATTATTTACTTGGGCAGAAAAAAGGGTGAGAATCGACAACCTTAGAGACGCTAGAGATTTCTTTATTAGACATTCGAACCCCTCAGAATCAGACGTGGGAGAAGAGTTAGAGAGCAAGAGCGGGGAAGAAGTACTAGAGGAGGAAGAGAGAAGGGAAATAGAACAAGTAGGTGAAAGGAAGAAAGGGAAAGGACAAACTCAGACTCAGGTAGACAGGGGTGTCGAAACAGGACAATCAAAAAAGAAACCTCAAGCAGAAGGCAAGTAAGGGTAATAAGGAAGACGGGATGGGGGAAGAGATGCGTTTAACGTCTGTTAATATCAATGGATTGAATAGTCCAAATAAAAGGAAAAAGGTTTTCACTAGATTAATGAAAGCACGTTTGAATATAGTATGCCTCCAAGAGATACATATAAAAAGAGGTCACCTCTATTTATTGAATTATAATAAATTGGGTCAATTAAAAACACACATTTTTATTAAGTTATTAAGTATTATAAAATACAAAATACAAAAGTAAATAAAAGAGTAGTGAGGAGAGGCGGGGGAAGGGGAAAGAGAAGTGAGGAAAGGTAGGGAAAAGAAAAGAAAAAGAAGCATTGACTTCCGACCCTTCTCTGTTGCAGTAGAATAAGGCATTAGCATCAAATCACAGCTTTTTGTTTTTCCATAATAAAATGAACAAGTCATCTCTATAAAGATCAGGGCTGGGTTGCTCCCGGTTCGGTCCGGTTCTATAGAACCGGTTGTAAAACCAGTTGGAGGCTCTGCCCACCTGCCACGTCATGATGCGAAACCAGTATAAATGGAACCCACCCCTGATAAAGATCTATCAATCTAATCTATAAAACTCAAAGTCAAAGTTTCATTCTTTCCCACATCAAGCATGAAGTTCAGAAGTGGTTTCCATGTGGAAATAAAAGTACTTGTGTTCTTTTCTTTAATTAGAGTAGTCAGTTTTGCTATTTCAGCCAACTCCATCTACTTCTGCAACCATTCTTCCATAGTAAGAATCAAAGCGTCCTTCCATTTTTGCGCATACAATAGACTTGCTCCTGTCAATGTATATAGTAACGAAGTTCCAATTTTTTTTCCCAGTTCTTTTTTCCATTAATCCCAAAAGGAAAAAAAATTCTGGTTTCATTTCTATCTCCATTTTCAGGATTTTCTGCATTAGAGAATGAATCATACTCCAATTTTATTTTTATCGCATGTCCACCATAGATAAAGTCCCTTTATTTTTACACTTCCAACATTCATTTGACATGCCTTTATACATCTTTGATTACATCAGGATGTCCTTTTAGCTTCCCAGGCTTTTGGTGATTTCCTACCCAGCTACAATCAGACAGAACTTGTTCAGTTTCCAGAGTAAATGACGTTCTGTCTGGGGATGCCAAAAATTGAATTTTGGAAAAATCTTCATGATGGTTGTGTTGAGCCCAGGGATGGGATTCAGCCGGTTCGGATCAATTCAGGCGAACCGGATGTTAATTTTAATCTGGTTTGCTGCACCAGTAGTTGCAAGGACTTGCTGGCCCTGCCCTTCCCAGGAGTCTCCAAAACGGCCCGTTTTGGATGCCAGGTTGTGTAACTCTCAATGAACTTTAGATGACCTACCCACCAAAAAACAGCTTATTCCCAAGCAAAAGGCTCTTCAGGATAGTGAACATGAATGAGGGAAGCAGTAAAAGGCTCTGGGAGTGTGAAAATTGGGCCTCCAGAGCCCGGAGGAGGCTGTTTTCGCTCACCCGGAGGCTAAAGGAAAGCCTTCGGAGCCTGGAGAGGATGAAAAATGGGCCTACCAGAAGTAATGGAAGGCCTTGGAGCCTGGGGGAAGCCGTTTTCGCCCTCCTGGAGGCTCGAGGAAAACTTCTGGAGCCTGGGAGGGCGAAAACGCTCCCCCCCAATAGTGCAAGAAGCCGATTAGGCCATGCCCTCATGGCCATGCCCACCCAGCAACCAGGCAGAGAACTGGTTGCTAAGATTTTTCAATCCCACCCCTGGTTGAGCCACTGAGTTAGGAGATCTAGCAAATCTACTATTGAACTACTTTTGCGGATACTTTGCAGTGCCTCTATTCAGATCACTTGGTGCACTTAGTTGCTTCCTTTTACTGCTTCCCTCATTCATGTTCACTATCCTGAAGAGCCTTTTGCTTGGGAATAAACTGTTTTTTGGTGGGTAGGTCATCTAAAGTTCATTGAGAGTTACACAACCTCTTGGGTTAATCTTGAGTCTGAATCAGGATTTACTGAAATACATGAAAAACCTCTGTGGGTATTTTTCAACTTGCATAATCACTATCTTTCTCACAAGTCTGTCTCTTCCACATTTGGTGCAGTCAGAACAGTCTTGCCTTGATAAAGTAAAGGCACCAGGGATGGTTGATGTGCAGTAGAAGTTTAGAATGCCATCCTAATATGAATTCCAGGGGGGAATATTCTGATTCTTCTATTTTTTGTACAAACACTAGCACCTCCTTCCTTCCTTCCTTCCTTCCTTCCTTCCTTCCTTCCTTCCTTCCTTCCTTCCTTCCTTCCTTCCTTCCTTCCTTCCTTCCTTCCTTCCTTCCTTCCTTCCTTCCTTCCTTCCCTCCCTCTCTCCCTCCCTCCCTCCCTCCCTCCTTCCTTCCTTTTCCTTTCTTCCTCCTTCCCTTCATCCCTCTCTTCCTTCCTTCCTTCCTTCCTTCCTCCTTCCTTCCTTCCCTCCTTCCTTTCCTCCTTCCCTTTTTCCTTTCTTCCTCCTTCTTCTCTTCATCCCTCCCGCCCTTCCCTCTCTCCCTCCCTCTCTCCTTCCTTTCTTCCTTCCTTCCTTCCCTTTTTCCTTTCTTCCTCCTTCCTTCCTTCCTTCCTTCCTTCCTTCCTTCCTTCCTTCCTTCCTTCCTTCCTTCCTTCCTTCCTTCCTTCCCTTTTTCCTTCATCCTTTTTACCTTCCTCCCTCTCTTTCTTCCTTCTTCCTTCCCTTCTCCTTCTCATCTTCCTTCTTCCCTCCTCTCCCCTTCCCTCCCCTCCTCCCTTCCCTTCCCTTCCCTTCCCTTCCCTTCCCTTCCCTTCCCTTCCCTTCTCCATGCTTTATAAAACCCATTAAAAAGGGAGGGACATTATGTCTTTCTTCATTACCAAAATATAGTTTGGCTTTGTTTGATCAACTTTTATTCGGAAGGAACGTAATTCAATTCTCCCTTTCATTGGATTGCTTAGATGAAAGGTCAGGTGGCTTTTTAGAAAACTGCATGGCAGGACCAAGTTTTGGGAAGGGCAGTTGGGTCTTTATTTTGCTCAGAACACTTTCTGTATGCTTCACCCAAATGTGCCTGCAAGAGGTCGGGCAGTTTCCTTGGGAAAGATGGAAAACAGAATGACTTGTGAGACCTACAATTAGAGAGAGCAGCGTATTCTGCCCAACCTTCCCTCGAAGCAAATCAGATCCTGGAAATCAAAGAGCAAGGCCCACAGTGTTAAATGAGAATTTGGAAAGACACTGCTTAAAGCCCTGACGGGAGAGGAAATTAGATCTACAAAAGTTTAGAGCGGTGACAGAGAGCCTTTTGACCTCAGCATGTCAAAAATTCAGAAAATGCCTACCTTGACTCTGCTGTGATGTCACATACGTACAAAAGAGAAACAATTCTTTACATATTCCTGGCTGTGTTCCCATGCCAGGTGTGCTGAATATATTCAGGGCCCCATTTCCTGGCTGTATTATTAACTGGCCAAGTATCTTCCTCCCAGGGCATCTATATTTAATCTGGATGTTTTTAGGGCTTTTATTGTTTTAAAGTATGTCTGTCTGTCTGTCTGTCTGTCTTTCTCTCTATCTCTATCTATCTATCATCTATCTATCTATCTATCTATCTATCTATCTATCTATCTATCTATCTATCTATCTATCATCTATCTATCTATCTATCTATCTATCTATCTATCTATCTATCTATCTATCTATCTATCTATCTATCTATCTATCTCATCTCTCTCATCTATCTGTCTGTCTGTCTATCATCTATCTATCTATCTACCTACCTACCTACCTACCTACCTATCTATATCATCTCTCTTATCTATCTGTCTACCTATCTACCTACCTACCTACCTACCTACCTACCTATCCTCTCTCTATAATCTCTCTTTCATCGTCTGTCTGTCTGTCTGTCTGTCTGTCTGTCTGTCTGTCTGTCTGTCTGTCTGTCTGTCTATCTATCTATCCATCCATCCATCCATCCATCCATCCATCCATCCATCCATCCATCCATCTATATATCTATCTATCTATCATCTATCTATCTATCTATCCTCTCTCTCTCTCTCTCTCTCTCTCTCTCTCTCTCTGTCTCTCTCTCTCTCTCATCAGTGGTGAAATCCAATTTTTTTTTACTGCCAGTTCTGTGGGCGTGGCTTGGTGGGCATGGTGTGGCTTGATGGGCGTGGCTTGATGGGCGTGGCTTGGTGGGCGTGGCAGGGGAAGGATACTGCAAAATCTCCATTCCCACCCCACTCTGGGCCCAGCCAGAGGTGGTATTTGCCGGTTCTCCAAACTACTCAAAATTTCTGCTACCAGTTCTCCAGAACCTGCTGAATTTCACCTCTGTATCTCATCCCTACAGTTTACTTCTGGGAAGCTCCCTATTCAAAAACATATATTACAATTAAAATCTTAAAAACATTTTCAAAAACAATAAAACCACTGAAATGTTTTAAAAGAAAACATTACAAGTACTAATTCAAGTACAAACAAAAGAAGACACCTGGCCCTGTTAATGATATAGCCAGGATGCGAGACCTTTGCCACAGATAACACAACAGGGTTGGGAACATAGCCAGGTCCTTAAAGCCAAACGGAAAGCTAACAGGGATGGGGCCATTCTAATCTCTGGAGCGAGGTTGTTCTAGAGAGCAGAGATTGTTACAGAAAAAAACGATCTTCTAGTCCAGGGGCGTCAAACTCGATTTCATTGAGGGCTGCATTAGGTTGTCCTTGACCTCGGAGAGGGGCAGGGGCAGGGGGGGTAGCCAGGGTAGGCATGGCCTGCTCAACATCCTGCAGCCTGCAAACTGTCCTCCCAGTCTCCCAGTTTTCAGCTGTGATGGTCTCCTGCAGCCCTCTGCCAGTGAAAAGAGAGCCCAGGAGGGCCGCATGCAGTCCTCCCAAGCTTCGTTTTCACTGGCAGAGGGCTGCAGGAGGCTGTCGCAGCCAAAAACAGAGCTCAGGAGGGCTGTGCGCAACCCTCCCGAGCTCCATTTTTGCTGACAGAGGCACCTCAAGCTGGTCCTTTGCTGTTTCCAGGGCAGCCCCGCAGGACAGATCTAAGCACCCTATGGGCCAGATACGGACCTGCAGTAGTGGTGGGTTGCCTCTGGTTCAGACCAGTTCACAAGAACTGATAGTAAAACCAGCAGGAGGCCCCGCCCACTGCCCCAGAAGTCATCATCACCGATTTGCGCATGCGCAGAAGCTTTTTATGATCCCGTTGCAAACTGGTAATAAAGGTAAGTAGAACCCATCCCTGGCCTGCGGGCCTTGAGTTTGACACTCCCCTTGTAGTCCATTCTAGTGTTAGCTTAATGACTGCGGCATCTGCTTAACAACCATTGGAAAAAAAGTAAAAATGGTCATGAAAAATGACCCATTTAACGACCAGCCATGACTTATGACTATAATTCCAGGCTCAATTATGGCCATAATTTGAGGACTATTTATAGTGCCTTGGTGGCTCAGCAGACTAAGTACTGTTAAGTATTGATAAGTAAAACCAGCTGCCTGCAATTACTACAAGTTCGAATCTCACCAGGCTCAAGGTTGACTCAGCCTTCCATCCTTCCGAGGTAGGTAAAATGAGGATCCAGATTGTGGGGGCAATGAGCTGACTTTGTATAAAAAAGAACACCGCTTAGGGGGCCCTGAAAGCCCTACTAAGCAGGTATATACAAAAGTATGAAGGCTATTGCTTAACGCATTGTAAGCCGCTCTGAGTCTCCGGAGAAGGGCGGCATATAAATTGAATAAATAAATAAATAAATAAACAAACAAACAAATAAATAAATAAAATAAAACACGTAGGCAAAGTGTACGTTGGAAATCTGGATAATGAATTTTCTATTTTCAATTTTTCAGATCTGCTTCTTTTCCTAAGCATGGACCAGCCTTTTTGAATTTCCCTCCTTTACTTTAAACCTTCTCAACATTCGCTTTGGCTTCACCTCTTTGTCCTCAACTGGAACGAAATGCGAAGTATGCGCAACTGCACGTATATAACGTAGCCAGAACTTAAGCTACTCTTTTTATTCTTTTCCTGCTTTTGTACAGTCCCTTGCTAACATTTAGATTGCAAGTTCCTTTTTGGCACAGCGAGATCCTAGCTCGTTAATCATTAGATCGTTTAGAAAGCCAGGAAGATCGATGGCATTGTCAACATTTTATTACTGTGTACCTGTAAATTAAGAAAACAAAAACAAACAATCTGTATATTGGACTGAGGTAGGCTTTCATGGTTGTTGAAGTCTGATGTACTAATTAAGAGACCAGCCCTCACCAAGCTGCGTTAATCAGAAACTAGCTTGACTGAAGATCAATCAGCAGTCAGGATATCTGGTTATGAAGACAAGTACCTATCCAGGGCCTGCATAGAAGACTACCTTGCCTCTGAAGACACCAGCCACAGTTGCTGATGAAACTTCATTGATTAATTGATTGATTTGTTGATTCATTGATTTGTTGATTCATTGATTTGTTGATTCATTGATTTGTTAATTCATTGATTTGTTGATTCGTTGATTCATTTATTTGTTGATTTGTTGATTCATTGATTCATTGATTCATAGAACATAGAATATATGCATTGGAAGGGACCTTGGAGGTCTTCTAGTCCAACCCCCAGCTCAAACAGAAGACCCTATACCATTTCAGACAGGTGGCTGTCCACTGTCCAGCCTCTTCTTAAAATCCTCCAGTGATAAAGCATCCACAACATCTGAAGGCAAACAGTCAATCAATTTATATGGCTGCCCATCTCGTATACACGGGCAGCCAACAATTTAAAACAGGATAAAAGCAGAATAAAAACATGACTAATAACTAAGAACACAAATCACTTTGAGTTGAGAATAACCAAGTACCTTACAGTCAATGAGGGGTCCTTGGTGCTCTCTGAACTTGCTTGTTTTCTTGTAAGACGTTTCATTACCCTAACTAGCTAACCTCATTGGTGCTAGAACCAGGACATCTGGACTAATAATGTTGATGTTACCTAGTTAGGGTAATGAAACATCTGCAAGAAAACAAACTCGGAGAGCACCAAGGACCCCTCATTTCATCCCTAAGCTACAAATATTCTCCTTTTTTTTTTTTATTTGATTTATATGCCGCCCTTCTCCGGAGACTCAGGGCGGCTTACAATGCGTTAAGCAATAGCCTTCATACTTTTGTATATTTATATTTATACAAAGTCAGCTTATTGCCCCCACAAACTGGGTCCTCAATTTACCCACCTTAGAAAGGATGGAAGGCTGAGTCGACCTTGAGCCTGCCTGGGATTGAACTCAGAGAAATTACAGGCAGCTGGTGTTAATTGCTGCTTTTAGTAGGAGGCATTAGCCCTCTACGCTACACAGGCTCCTTTTATTGGCTTACAATCAATATATCGAAAAAGTAACCTTAACTATATTATCCGATCCCCAGGCTGGATTGTCATCGTGGGATGGGCTGATCTAATAGTCCAGATAGGCAGAGGTTTCCTCACATATTTTCAGTAGCTAACTATTGCAAGTGTTATAACAACCTAGCCAGTAGATGAGATCTCTAGGGCTCGCTGCTTTAGAAGAGTGAAGAAAATTCTCAGGATGGCTCTTTCCTTGGTCACCACTTCTTTACCCTCCTACCATCAGGAAGGAGATATAGAAGCATAGCCAGGTGCACAAACAGGCTGAAGAACAGTTATTATCTGCGGGCTGTCAAACTCCTGAATGAGAAATAACATTGTAACTACGTAGTATGATGGACTGCAGGGCCGGCGCAATATGTAACATGTTCACACCGGTGCAATAAGACTGGGTGTTTTGTTAATATGATTTATTGAGTTAGGGATTTTCTGTCTTCACTGTGAGTTGTATTGTGTTGTGGGGGGTGCACTGAGGGAGTTCAACCAATCTCATATGTACATATGTTGTGCACTGACAATAAAGATTTGACCTTTGAACCTGTGAGGGAGAGGGTTTTTATCAAGACTGGACAAGCCTTCTTCTCTATTGGAGGAAGAAGGTAGAACCAATAAGTTAAAAGTCTAAAGAGGTTCAAACTAGTCATCAGGAGAAACTACAGAATAAAAAAGTTGGAAGATACGTTGAGGTCTTCTACTCCAATCCGCTACTCAAAAAAGAGACCCTATACCCGTGATGGTGAACCTACTGTATGGCACACGTGCCCTCTCTGCGACCATGTGAGCCGTTGCCCAGCTCAGTTCCACCGCGCATGCATGTGTGCCTCCCACCAGCTAGCTGATTTTCGGATGGGGCGGGGCGCATGTGGGAGATGTATGCACATGTGTGGGGGCCGTGCACTCATGCGCGGAGCGGGGAGAGCATGGGGAGGCTGCAGGGAGGCCTACTAGGCCCAAAACGGGGCATGGCGGGTTGCGGCACCACCTCCCATGGCCTGTTTTTGGTCCCAGGAGGCTGCAGGGAGGACTACTAGGCCCAAAACAGAGTGCAAGGGAGGGAGTCATGTGTTCATGCATCGTGTGCCCATGGGTGGGGGGTTATGGGGAGTGCAGGGGAGCTGGGGGGGCCATGCGCACATTGCATTATGGGTGCCAGCGCGCACATGCAAGCTTTCGGCACACAACGACAAAAAGGTTAGACATCACTGCCCTGTACCATTCTGGACAAATGGCTATACAATCTCTTTTTATAAACCTTCAGTGATGGAGGAAAATCCTTCCATTGGTTAATTGCTCTCACTGTCAGGAAATTTCTCCTCACTTGTAGGTTGGTTCTCTCCTTTATTACCTTTCATTCATTGTTTCTTCTCTTGCCTTCTGGTAAGAGACTAGGTTGATCCCCTCTTGGGAGACTAGGTTGATCCCCTCTTCTTGTGGCAGCCCTTCAAATATTGGAACGCTCCTATTATGTCACTCCAATATTTTTTTTTCACTAGACCGGGGTCAGCAATCTGCAGCTCTGGAGCCGCATGTGGCCCTTTCATCCCTCTGCTGCGGCTCCCTGTTTCTGGTTGACTCCACCATCAGGAGTCAACCACCACCATCCCTGTTGCTGGTTGAAGCACCACAGGGCTTTCAGTTAGGACAGGTAGAGGGAAAAGAATGCCATGCTAGGAGGAGACTTTACGGTGAAGGAACCGACTTCCAGTCAGCAGAGGAAAAAAAGATGCTGTATTAGGAGGAGACTATGATGGGGGAACCGGACTTCTGGTTGGCTCCAGAATTGAACAAGGGCTTCCGGATAGGACCTTTGTGGCTCTTTGAATGTTTAAGGTTGCCGACCCCTGCACTAGACTAAACATATCCAATTCCTGCAAACATTCTTCACATGTTTTAGCCTCCAGCTATCTTTGTTACTCTTCTCTGAGTTCTTTTTAAAGTCCCACTGAAGTTGTTATGTAGTTTGATAACAAAACATCTGGGAGCCAAACAACAAATCTCTGCCTAAATACAGTATCTGTTTTTCATGGATAATATCTTGCTTTTAAGGGTCTCATTTCTGCATAAAAGCGATGGGAATCTGGAGTTGCAATAGAAAGGTGAGTTCAAGCAATTGAGAAAGGGCTGGTGGGTGAATAATGGCAGGCAGGAAAACACCTCAAGTGTAGTAATTATCGGATATCTTAAGTAATCCAAAGAATTGAAGATCACACCGATAAATGAGGTCCACAGAATTAGGTAAGATCCAGTGAGGCGTTCAGTCCAATCTAATTTCTTCAAACTAGTGTGAGGTATAGTAAGAAGATTGTCAAGGTGAGGGTGAATCACTTGATAGATTATCTCATAAATGGCAATTCAACCCAGGTAGGGAGACATCTGGGAAAATGCAGCTCAAAGAAACTCCACCTTAATTAACTCGGTGTAAAGTAGGCTAGGAAATTCTATTACAGTTTGCAAGATTTTGTATTTACTCCAGACTAGCAATAAAGACACCTCACTGAAATCCATTTCATCCTGGCTTCCTTATTTGGCCAGCTACGTGGGATTTGACAGTTTAGGACCAAGACACTGAAAATATATACTTCTTTGGAAAAGCACCAAGAAAGAGAAATGGAAAAACATGGGATGAAGAGCAGAGTTGAGAACGGAGATAACTGACTCTCTAGGAGAATTCAGTAGTTCTGAAGAGCAATTTCATTAAAACTTGGCATTTAGAAATTAGGACAGTGCAACTGGCTCCCAAAAGTTCTTTCCTTACATTTTCTCATTCTAAAAAGTTGATTAGTTTTACAAGTCCTGCTCACACTCTTCCAGAATAAAAGAGTTGGGAGGGAACGTGGAGTTCTTCTAGTCCAACTCCCTGCTCAGACAGGAAACTCTGTACCATTTCAGACAAAATGGTTGTCCAATCCAGGGGTGAAACCCAGCAGGTTCTGACAGGTTCTGGAGAACCGGTAGTGAAAATTTTGAGCAGTTCGGAGAACCGCAAATACCACCTCTAGCTGACCCCAGAGTGGGGAGGGAATGGAGATTTTGCAGTATCCTTCCCCTGGAGTGGGGTGGGAATGGAGATTTTGCAGTATCCTTCCCCTGGAGTGGGGTGGGAATGGAGATTTTGCAGTATCCTTCCCCTGCCATACCTACCAAGCCACGCCCACCAAGCCACGCCACGCCCACCAAGCCACACCCACAGAACCAATAGTAAAAAAATTTGGATTTCACCACTGGTCCAATCTCTTCTTAAAAACTTTCGGTGTTGGAGCACCCATCTTCAAAGCGCTCCATGGCTTAGGACCCGGGTACTTACGAGACTGCCTCCTGCTGCCGATAGCCTCCCACCGGCCAATATGCTCCCACAGAGAGGGACTCCTCAGGGTGCGGTCGGCCAAACAATGTTGACTGGCAGCCCCCGGGGGGAGAGCCTTCTCTGTGGGGGCACCTGCCCTCTGGAACGAATTTCCCCCGGAGATATGGATGATCCCTAACCTACGCACTTTTCACCGTGCCCTCAAGATGCTATTATTCCAACAAGCTGGACTGGCCAAAATAGGAATTTTAATTGGGGTTTATTTTTTAATGATTAGGGCCAAATTGTGTTTTTTTAAAATTGTTTTTAAATTTTGTATCTGGGTTTGTTTTACTGTTGGCTGTGCACCACCCTGAGTCCTCTGGGAGAAGGGTGGTATAAAAATAAAATAAAATAAAATAAAATAAAATAAAATAAAATAAAATAAAATAAAATAAAATAAAATAAAATAAAATAAAATAAAATAAAATAAAATAAAATAAAATATAAAATATAAAATATAAAATATAAAATATAAAATATAAAATAAAATAAAATAAAATAAAATAAAATAATAAAATAATAAAATAAAATAAAATAAAATAAAATATAAAATAAAATAAAATAAAATAAAATAAAATAATAAAATAAATAAAATAAAATAAAATAAAAAAATAAAATAATAAAATAAAATAAAATAAAATAAAATAAAATAAAATAAAATAAAATAAAATAAAATAAAATAAAATAAAACTAACTTCTGGAGGCAAGTCATTCCTCTGGTTAATTGTTCTCATTGTCAGGAACTTTCTCCTTAGTTCTAGGTTGGTTTCCCCTTAATTAGTTTCCATCTGTTGCTTCTTTCATTGCTTCTTAATTAGTTTCCATCCATTGCTGCCACCTGTCCTCAGGTTGTTTTGGAGAATAGATTGACTCCCTTTTCTTTATGTCAACCCCTTCCACACCCCAGTCACCTTCTGCCTACTACTGCAATGTGCTCTATATGCAGGGGTGGGATTCTACTGACTCAGGCCGGTTCAGGCAAACCGGTAGCTCCAACGATCAGCTGGGAGTGAACCGGTTTGTCCCAATGGTCAGATGGGCCCACCCACCTGCCCGTGTTATTTTCCTTCCTTTATCTTCTCAGCTGATTAGAGTGGCAGAACAGATTGCCATGCCTCAGCTGTGTTTCTCCTCCAAAGAAACACGGAGGTGAAGATTTCTTTAAACTGCGCACACACACACACACACATGAAGTGCACAATCACCGAACTGGCTGTTAAACCGGGAGGACCCCCCACCACTGTCTATATGGGGCTGCCACTGAGAAGGATTCCGAAGTTCCAATTGTTTCAAAAGGTTGTACTCCATGCTGTATTGTACTAGTTTATTTTATTTATTTATTTATTAATCAAATTTGTATACCGCCCTACTCCCCGAAGGGACTCAGGGAGGTGAACAGCCGATTAAAATACAATGTCATACAAAAGTTAAAAAATTTAAAATAAATTAAATAATTTGGCTGAAGCAAATTAAAATCCAATTATATAAGACATTTAAAAACCCAGTATAAAACCCATTATAAAGGGGAGGTTTAAGCCAGACCAGCCTGATGAAATAGGAGCGTTTTGAGGGGGTGGCGGAAGGTACTTAGGTCCTGTATTCTCCTTATCTCAGGGGGGAGCTTGTTCCAGATGGCCGGTGCCCCCACAGAGAAGGCTCTCCCCCTGGGGGCCGCCAGTCGACACTGTTTGGCTGACGGCACCCTGAGGAGCCCCTCTCTGTGGGAACGGATTGGTCGGTGAGAGGCTATTGGCGGCAGAAGGCAGTCCCGAAGATACCCTGGTCCTAAGCCAGTTGAGATTTGCATATGTGGCACCTGTCTTACAAGAATTGCATTGATCACCAGTTTCCTTCAGGGTCCCATTCAGAGTGCTAGGTGTCACTTTTAAAACCCTACATAGCTTGAAGCTGGGTTACTTGAAGGTCCATCTTTTTCTAGTCATATACTCCTGAACCAGAGTTGGAGGCAGAATATGTAACGGGACTCCATTCCGGCGGGAACGGAGGTAGACAGAGTATGCAGCCCCATGTTCCTGCCCAGATATCTTGCCTCCTCCTGCATACAGATGGTGGAATCCTCTTCCTTCAGCTGTTCACAGGGCCTCCAGCTGAGGGCGAATAGGACTGCACTTGCCCGGATGAGGTGCCGGCTGCGTTATCCAGCAGTAATGGAAGCTTACCAGACCTATCCCGATCGGAACGGCCCCAACGAATCAGGACTAATTGCACTGAATTACTGGCCGGAGGAAGGCAGCTGGAGCCCTCCAATCAGCAGAGGGATTTGGGGTGGAATTTGGGGGAGGAGTAGCAGGGTGCGGCGCGCTAGAGCTGACAATATTTCACTGTAATTGCACGGGGTGATTTTCGGAGCATGCACCCTGTTGTTTGCGATTTATTTTCTTATCCTGATTTGGAACCTGACACCCATTGAGTAGTTTGTTTGATTATTGTCACCAGGGAGTTGGGGTTTATTGGATTTTGCATTTTGGGTTTTATTTCTGTAAATTGCCCGGAGTCAGACTGAGTGAGTTGGGCAGCCATATAAATTTTTCTAAACAAATTCAATTGTTTAGGAGGCCACAGTGGCTCATGTGGTTAGGACGCTGAATCCAAAGACCATCGAGAGAGTGACAGCTCAGCAGTTTGAAACCCTAGAGCGAGTCACATGATGGATTGAGCTCCTGTCAATTTGTCCCAGCTTCTGCCCGCCTAGAAGTTTGAAAGCAGGCAATTGCAATCCCAAAGATGATTTTTTTTAAAGAGGCAACTAGATTGTCTGGTTTTTCTTTGAAGACGTTTCGCTTCCCACCCAAGAAGCTTCTTCAGCTCTGACAGGATGGTGGGGAATGGAAGGATTTATACTCCTTGCAGACAAAGCTGGTTGTTTGCATTCTTTTACAGAGTCCTTGAGGCCACTTGGAGAGTCATCTGTGTCATCAAGGTCACCTGAGTAGTGCAAATGGGTGTGGAGCCTTCTTGGAACTCCTGAAAGGTTTGTTGAAAGGACTGAGAATCTCCATAGATATGCAGCTGCAAGTAGATAAATAGGTACCACTTCCGTGGGAAAATAACAGGGATATGAAAAGAAGGTCCCTCATGGATGTCCTGGGCCATGGTGTCACCAGCTAATTCTTTCAAACCAGAAGTGCATTGGCAGGTTCCTCCAATATGAATGTAGTAGCAATATATTAAATAAAATAAATATTTTGGGGATACAACTAGCCTAACATAGAGGATTTTGGGCTGGACTGCTTTTTTTTTTTTTTTTTTTTTTTTACTGGCAAGTAACTGATTTGTGGATGCTAGTGATTTTTAATCAGTTAGTGGTGCTTACTGCCCATAGATCATTATGGAGCATTTACTTGGATGTGAACTAACGTGGGAGTCGGTTTGCAGAAAATAAAAAAATTCCTTGGCTGGAATTCCTTCCCATCATCCTGATGAGACCAAAAGAGTTTGTGTTTTTCTGGCCCGCTCTTTTCTTAATTTTGAATTTATTTTTGTTCTTCCCTGAAACTTAGGAAAATGAGTTGATGGTATTTATAATGCTGCATATATGGGAGATATGAGGTCTTTCTTTCTTTCTTTCTTTCTTTCTTTCTTCTTTCTTTCTTTCTTTCTTTCTTTCTTTCTTTCTTTCTTTCTTTCTTTCTTTCTTTCCTTCTTTCTTTCTTTCTCCCTCCCTCCCTCCTCCTCCCTCCCTCCCTCCCTCCCTCCCTCCCTTCCTTCCTTCCTTCCTTCCTTCCTTTCTTTTTTAATTGCCTACAATAGACAAGTAACTATTACTTGGGCTATTCAAAGTGACTCTGTACTAGCTTACTAGGATAACTTTTTTTTTTTTACTTGAAACAATCTACCTTTACAAGGGTGGTAGAATAGAATAGAATAGAATAGAATAGAATAGAATAGAATAGAATAGAATAGAATAGAATAGAATAGAATAGAATAGAATAGAATAGAATAGAATAGAATAGAATAGATCTTCCCAAGATCTTCTTACTAGGTATAACTAGGGAGAGATTGGCAAAAGAAAAGACTCAACTCTTGATTCATATAATCACGGCAGCCAGATTAGTTTTTGCAAAAACATGGAAGGATAATGCGTCTCCTTCTGAAGAAAGTGTAATCAATAAGATTCTAGAATGTGCGGAAATGTCCAATCTAACAAATGAGCTGAATAATGGTGAAAAATCTAAATATTATGATGTATGGGGTAGATGGTACAATTGGATGCGTAACAGGAAAAATATTTGAGAGTCGGAAAAGTGATTTTATTTACTCTTAACTAGAATATTATTGTGATAAACTCTGTAAATTACGGTTAACACTGCACTTCCGATGTGGCATGAAACATCTTGTATTTTGTTTTATTTTCAAAAATCAATAAAGTATATTTTTTAAAAAAAGAATAGAATAGAATAGAATAGAATAGAATAGAATAGAATAGAATAGAATAGAATAGAATAGAATAGAATAGAATAGAATAGAATAGAATAGAATAGGGTAGGGTAGGGTAGGGTAGGGTAGGGTAGGGTAGGGTAGGGTAGGGTAGGGTAGGGTAGGGTAGGGTAGAATAGAATAGAATAGAATAGAATAGAATAGAATAGAATAGAATAGAATAGAATAGAATAGAATAGAATAGAATTCTATTTCTAGAATTGGAGGTCTTCTAGTCCAACTCCCTGCTTAGGCAGGAAACCCTACACCACTTCAGACAAATGGTTATCCAACCTCTTCTTAAAAACTTCCAGTGTAGAAACAATTCCATTTACTTAACGCGTTTTCTTAACATAAAATACTGTACATTACCCCTGGTCTATTCAACCATAACAATCAAGACATACTTTTTATCTTTTATCTGAGAGTCAATAAAGGAAACAATAATTGGATGGTTTCTACATGGAATTTTTACAACTGAAATCTCTATATTTTGCTAAGAGCAACTAAGAGAGAGTTATTTGTATGCGAATGAGAAGGAGAAAGAGAACAAGAGAGAGAGAGAAATAGTACAGTAAATGGTTTGGAAGAAAATGTACTGTCGATTAGATGAGATCATGAAATCAAGAGTGTTGGGTCCTTTCTTTGGGGATATGACAGATGACAATCTGCTATACTAATAATCTACCTAGATGTCGGGCTCCCAAAAACCCAGGAATGACAGGTTGCATTTCTTCTAAGCAGATTTAGTTATTGTTCCTCATCTATAGACAGAAATCTTGCCAAACTAAAGCAGACCACTTGACCATAAGACATACCATATTTTTCGGAGTATAAGATGCTCTGGAGTATAAAATGCACCGTAGTTTTTGGGGAGGAAAATAAGAAAAAAAATCTACCTCTGCCTACCAGCATCCATCGGTATTCATCTGGCTAGCATCCTGTTAGTGTGTGAGAGAATTGAGGGCTGTTTGGAAATTGAAAGAGTATTTGCTGTGTGAGCAACAAGAAAGGAGACAGCAAGGAGCCTGGGCATGGCTTATCTCAACTGTTCTAAAGCTGCATGCTGTGCCGATCTCTGAAACTAAAACTGAAACTCCTCTCCTCTGCTTGTGTTTTGCTTGTATTTATTACCATGTTGGAAACTTTTGGTATTGTATATTTACTTCACGTGTTATATTATATATAAAGAGAAGTTATTGAATCCAGATGAATCAGTTACTTGTGCGTGCTTTCTGGATGTGATTGCTGCTGCAAACTCTGACAGTCCTTGCAGCAAATAGCAAACAGCCAGGTCAGCTTCAGCACATTATTGCAGTCTGATTCAGCACGAGCAGCTGATTGGAGGATGGATCAGCCTACAGGAATACCCCCAATCAGCTGTTCCAGGCTGCAGCAATTGCCATAGACCATCGCTTCCTCCATGGCTCGTGTTTTTGGCTACATTTGGTATATAAGACACACCCAAATTTTCACCCTCTATGGGGCGGGGGGAGTGCGTCTTATACTTTGAAAAATACGGTATATTCTGGGAACTAATAGGGAAGAGTTGTCTTCACCTACTTTCTCTCACCCATCTAAACTTTGCTGTCTCTTGCTCCTCTCTACTTCCTGGGAATCCAGAAAACATTATCTTATACTGGATGTTTGTAAGCAAAGCAGCTAATAAAAATGCAATGCCATATTTGCACTGGAACAGAAAGGCACAAAACTCATTCTTGCTCTTTGACGTTCTCACCATTCATGGAGACATATAGCAATATCCTCGAATAAAACTTTCCATCATCTACAAGAAAGGATTGAGTTCAGTACTTTTGAACCGTCTATCCTCTAATACTACTTTCCATCATCTACAAGGAAGAATTGAGTTCAGAATTTTTGAACAAAATTAACAAAATAGCAGAATGGAAAGGAACCTTGGAAATCTTCTAGTCCAACCCCCTGCTCAAGCAGGAAATCCTATACCTTTTCAGACAAATGGTTGTCCAATCTCTTCTTAAATATTTCCAGTGTTGGAGCATTCACATTCTGGGGGCAAGTAGTTCCACTGCTTAATTGTTGAGGAAATCTCTTCTTAGTTCTAGGTTGGTTCTCTCCTTGATTAATTTCCATCCATTGCTTCTTGTCCTGTCCTCAGGTGGTTTGGAACATAGGTTAATCCCAGTGGTGGGATTCAAAATACTACCAGTTCTGTGGGCATAGCTTGGTGGGCGTGGCATGGCTTGGTGAGCGTGGCTTGGTAGGTGTGGCAGGGGAAAGATACTGTAAAATCTCCATTCTCACCCCACTCCAGGGGAAGGATATAAAAGCTCCACTCCCTCCCCACTCCAGGGGAAGGTTACTGCAAAATCCCCATTTCCTCCCAATCAGCCGGGACTCAGGAGGCAGAGAATAGATGGGGGCAGGGCCAGTCAATGGTGGTATTTACCAGTTCTCCGAACTACCCAACATTTCTGTACCGGTTCTGGTCAGAACCTGCTGAATACCACTTCTGGGTTAATCCCTCTCTTCTCTGGGACAACCCCTCAAATATTGGAAGACTGCTATCAAGTCACCCCTAGTCCTTTACATTAGACTAGTCATACCCAGTTCCTGCAACCATTTTTCATATGTTTTAGCCTCCAGCCTCCTGATCATCTTTGTTGCTCTTCTGGCTCATGACTGTAGGATGAACATGACATAAGAATGCTTCCACCTTTTGGAGAGTTCTTCGTGTTTGAGAAAAGAGATGAACTCATGGCATAAATTTGTTTAAATCTGCAGTGCCTGTAACAGCTCTGCCTATCAACTAAGAATAAATGATTGGGTTCCCCACCCCCCAATACTTCCATTGCATCCCAAATAGATTCTGATACCGGTTTGGTAAATTTAAATAATTATTTGCATGCAAAATAAATGTAGCTACTTTATGAGCTGTGCAAATTATTTGCAAATTGCTTATTCATCTATGAATGTGTTTTACGAGTATATCCATTCTGGCAAAATCCGAAGAATCCATCTATCATTCACAGAAGGGTTTTTTCTCTCCCCTTTCCATTTCTAAACCAGTTCATATGTCCTAAAATTAATAAAAAGTTTCATCTGAACATTACATTAAAAAGTATTGCCACATGTCTTTCAGTTTAATTCTTACCTTTTATTTTAGGCATAACTTTTTTGAAGCCCAGCCAATAATATTTTTTTCCTTAGAAGAAGGAGTATTAACTTTTCCAATACTAAAGGGGATACAGTGGCTCAGTGGCTAAGACGCTGAGCTTGTCGATCAAAAGGTCGGCAGTTCAGCAGTTCGAATCCCTAGTGCCGCGTAATGGGGTGAGCTCCCATTACTTGTCCCAGCTTTTGCCAACCTAGCAGTTTGAAAGCATGGTCTGTGCCTTTATCTCTGTTCTACAAGTTGCAGACTAATGTTTCGAAAAAAGCATTTGATTGAAAAAATTGTAACAAACAATAATAAATAAATAAAATAAAATAAAATAATTACAAACACTTAAGTACAGCTGGAGGGATGCAGTATGCAATATCTAATATGTAAATATGTCATATGTAAAGAATATATTTATATGTAAATATGTAAACAAGTCTGGTAAAAGGTATCCTAGCAGGCAACTACTTAAGTATGAGCCAAGGGTTGCTATAGCTGCTGAAAAAGCTAAGACTGTCCTGAGTTGCATTAACAGAGGGATAGAATCAAGATCACATGAAGTGTTAGTGTCACTTTATAATGCTTTGGTAAGACCACACTTGGAATAGTGCATCCAGTTTTGGTCACCATGATACAAAAAAGATTTTGTGACTCTAGAGAGAGTGCAGAGTAGAGCAACAAAGATGATAAGGAGTCTGGAGGATAAACCATACAATGAAAGATTGAGGAAACAAGGTACACAGTGGTAAGATTCAAGTAATTTAACAACCGGTTCTCTTCCCTAATGATTTCTTCTAACAACCAGTTCGCCAAACTGCTCAGAAAGTTAACAGCCGGTTCTCCCGAAGTGGTGCGAACTGGCTGAATCCCACCACTGAAGGTATGTCTAGTAAGGCCACACTTGGAATCCTGCATTCAGTTTTGGTCGCCATGATGTAAAAAAGATGTGGAGATTCTAGAAAGAGTGCCGAGAAGAGCAACAAAGAGGATTAGGGGACTGGAGGCTAAAACATATGAAGAACGGTTGCAGGAACTGGGTATGTCTAGTTTAATGAAAAGAAGGACTAGGGGAGACATGATAGCAGTCTTCCAATATCTCAGGGGCTGCCCAAAGAAGAGGGAGTCATGCTATTCTCCAAAGCACCCGAAAGCAGGACAAGAAGCCATGGGTGGAAACTAATCAAGGAGAGAAGCAACTTAGAACTAAGGAGAAATTTCCTGACAGTTAGAACAATTAATCAGTGGAACAACTTGCCTGCAGAAGCTGTGAAAGCTCCAACACTGGAAGTTTTTAAGAAGATGTTGGATGACCATTTGTCTGAAGTGGTGTAGGGTTTTCTGCCTAAGCAGGGGGTTGGACTAGAAGACCTCCAAGGTTCCTTCCAAATCTGTTTCTTCTCTTCTCTTCTCTTCTCTTCTCTTCTCTTCTCTTCTCTTCTCTTCTCTTCTCTTCTCTTCTCTTCTCTTCCTTCTCTTCTCTTCTCTTCTCTTCTCTTCTCTTCTCTTCTCTTCTCTTCTCTTCTCTTCTCTTCTCTTCTCTTCTCTTCTCTTCCCCTCCATTCCACCCCACTCCACCCCACCCCACCCCACCCTACCCTATGCTACGCTACTCTACTCTACTCTACTCTACTCTACTCTACTCTACTCTACTCTACTCTACTCTACTCTACTCTACTCTACTCTACTCTACTCTAACAAAGAGAAGGACTAGGGGTAACATGATAGCAGTCTTACAGTACTTGAGGGGCTGTTACAGAGAAGACAGGCTTGATCTATTCTCCGAAGCACCAGCGGATAGAACAAAAAGCAATGGATGGAACCTTATCAAGGAGAGAACCAACCTAGAATTAAGGAGAAATTTCATGTCAGAGAGAACAATTAATCAGTGGAACAGCTTGTCTGCAGAAGTTGTGGGTCCTCCATCACTGGAGATTTTCAAGAAGAGATTGGACAACAATTGATCTGGAATGGTGTAGTATAGGGGTGTCAAACTCGATGACATTGAGGACCGCAACGGGGTTGTGTTTGACCTCGGGGGGTCAGGATGGGCACAGCCAAGGTGGGTGTGGCCAGCTTGACATCACTTGGGTTGGGGGCACCTGTGGTGCACCTGAGCACTCTGCCAGAGAAAACGGGCTCCTAAGCTCTGATTTTGGCTGAGATGCCTCCTGCAACCCTCTGCTAGAGGAGCTCGTGAGGACCTGTATGCAGCCTTCCCAAGTTCTGTTTTTGCTGGCAGAGGCACTGTGGGCCAGTCCTTCACTGTTTCCAGAGCAGCCCTGTGGGGCAGATCTAAGCACTCCACAGGCCGGATCCTGCCCCCGGGCCTTGAGTTTGATACCCCTGGTGTAGTCTCTCCTGCTCAAGCAGGAGGTTGGAGTAGAAACTTCCAGGTTCCCTCCCAACTTTATTCTGTTATTCTGTGTTCTATGTTCCTAAAATACGTTTACATTATTAAAATATTCATTATATGTTCAGCCAGACTTTCCAAGTTTTTCCAAACTCGTTGAAATCTCCCTTCAAGAAGTGTTACGGTCCAACACATCTGATGATCAGCAATTTCAGGGATTCTGGATTTGTCTAATTCTCCGCTGAGTTCTGGTCCTTGTACAGCTGCTCAGCCATTTTCAATCTCTTCCAATGTCAGGTAGAACAAAATGCCGCCTCCTCCTCATTTGGCAAAAGATTCAAACCTGCTGATCTTAATATTTTCTCCGCGTTCGATTCTGAGTCATCCTTTATATCCCCAAGCAGGACTATTTATACTGTGGACTAGTAATTAGAAACATCATTTGGGCCGCGCCTAACAAGGAAAAACTGTAGCATTGCAGTAGGTAATTTTATGAAGACGGCGGGAAGAAAATGATGGATCGCTCTGACAGGAACTGCAAGTATTAATTAGCAAAAGAGCCAGGAAGTCCCTGAAAAGAAAAGCTCCAAGCTAACAACTTTGCCAATTCTCAAAACCACTCGATTCTTTCCAATGAATAAAAACAAATATTTTTCTTTCGGGACATCAATTTTATTAGACTTTGGCTTGGCAAAGATTTTATTTTCTCTAATGAAACGGAAAGAATGTCGCCGAGTCAATTGTGAATCGCGTTCGGATGGCAGGAAGTCCTCTACTTAGGACGGTAATTGAGCTCAGAATTACGGCCGTAGGTCATGCCAGTTGTTCAGCAGGGCCCAATGGGACCGTGTCTGATTTTATCACCTTTTTTTGGTGGTGATTTTTAAGGGAATCACTTGGTCGCTAAATGAATCTGTTGACTGCAATGGTTTTTTTTTTTGCTGGAAACTGGAAGTAAATCTTGGTTTGAGGCAAAAAAAAAGGTCAATTGCAGCCACATGACTGTGTGGGATGCTACAAATGGCCATAAATGTGAGCTGATTGCTGAGCACCCAAAATGGTGATCATGTGACCATGGAGGGGAGGGGCATTCCAACTTTAGAACTTTGGATCTGTGTATAAGAAGTCCTGTGGAGGACCATTGTGAGTGACCGGTCATAAGTCAAGGACTATCTACCTGTATGACCCAGTTCTTGTCCAAATCCTTCAAAACATCACAGGGGGCATTATGGGATTGTTTTTATTCCCCATATTCCTGTTTAATGAGCCGTGGTGGCGTAGTGGTTAGAGTGCAGTACTGCAGGCTACTTCTGCTGACTGCCGGCTGCCTGCAATTTGGTAGTTCAAATCCCACCAGGCTCAAGGTTGACTCAGCCTTCCATCCTTCCGAGGTGCGTCAAATGAGGACCTAGAGTCTTGGGGGCAAATATACCGACTTGTAAACCGCTTAGAGAGGGCTGTAAAGCATTGTGAAGCAGTATATAAGTCTAAGTGCTATTGTCCTTCCTTCCTTCCTTCCTTCCTTCCTTCCTTCCTTCCTTCCTTCCTTCCTTCCTTCCTTCCTTCCTTCCTTCCATCCATCCATCCATCCATCCATCCATCCATGGTTAGAATGCAGTATTGCAGGCTGACTCTGCCCACAGTCAAGAGTTTGATGCTGACTAGCTGAAGATTGACTCAGCCTTCCATCCTTCCAAGGTGGGTCAAATGAGCACCCAGATTGTTGGGGGCAAGAGGCTGACTCTGTAAACCGCTTAGAAAGGGCTGTAAAAGCACTGTAAAGCAGTATATAAGTCTAAGTGGTTATTGTTTGCTTGCTTAATTCTTCAACCACAAAGTCTTCAGTTTCTCTTCCCTGCCTATTTATTTAATAGACTATTAGAATAAGCGAATTGGAAGGGATCTTTTCGTCCAATCTCCCTGCTTAACCATTTCAGACACATAGCCCCACCCACCCAGTCACATGACTGCCAAGCCACTCTCACCCAGTCACACGATCGTCAAGCCACCTCCGTCACATGATTGGCAAGCCATGCTCACCGATCACATGACCACAAGCCACACCCACCAAAAAAGCCACGCGCCCACAGAACCTGTAGTACAAAAATTTGAAACCCACAACTGGTACTCAGGCATTGGGATGAACTCTACTCCTGTGGCCTCCTCAAAAGGCATAAAGCCCGTCCTGCTATGTGCAGCATTGTTGTATACCACCTCAGTGGAAGGCAATAGGTCAGCCCAATTAGTTTGTTGGTAATTGACATAGCACCTCAAGTACTGCTCCATCATTGCGTTAGCTTGTTCTGCTGCCCAACTGCCCTTCTTAAAACCCTCCAGGGTTTATTTATTTGCATCCTTCCTTTATTATTATTTATTATTTTTACACATAACTCAAGCGGGCAAACAAATTGAACACACCTCCCTCTTCCTATTTTCCCCAGAACAAACACCTTATGAGGTAGGTTGGCCTGAGAGAGCATGAAAAAGTCACCCAGCTGGCTTTTGTGGCTAAGGTGGGACTTGAACTCAGGATCTCCCACTTCCTAGCCTGTTTGCCCCTTCTCTGATCCTCAAAACACTATTAAGATAGGACTAAAGAGGCCAAAGGGAAGCAGTGGCTCAGTGGCTAAGACGCTGAGTTTGTCGATCGAAAAGTCGGCAGTTCAGCGGTTAGAATCCCTAGTGCCACATAATGGGGCGAGCTCCCGTTACTTAGCCCAGCTTCTGCCAACCTTGCAGTTTGAAAGCACATAAAAAAAATGCAAGTAGAAAGATAGGGACCACTTTGGTGGGAAGCTAACAGCATTCCATGCACCTTTGGTATTTAGTCGTGCCGGCCACATGACCATGGAGATGTCTTCGGACAGCGCTGACTCTTCGGCTTAGAAACGGAGACGAGCACCACCCACTAGAGTCAAAAACAACAAGCTCGCATGTGCGGTGTAAGCTTTACCTTTACCTTAAAGACGCTAAGGAACCCCAGAAAAGTAACTTTCATATTGGTTCTGGAATCTGGAGTCCTTCAGAAAGGAAGCGTCTAGAGCAGCATCGGATAGTGAGTGGGGTAGATTATAAATTTAATAAATAAAAAAAATAAATAGTCCATACAGTCCATACAGAAGCATACTGAATGGAACCATTTCAAACATATTGATGTCACCATACACAGGCTGGAATAGATCAGTGTTTCTCAACCTAAGAAGTGTGGACTTCAGTGGTGGGTTCCTCCCGGTTCCGCCGAGCCGGTAGCGGTGATGATATGACGTCACTAAACCGGTTCTGTCCCCCCCATACCCCCCCACCCCCCGCATTATTCTTACCTTTTATTTGGCCCCACCCCCAATCTATTGCTGCCTCCTGAGTCCCAGCTGATGGGCTATAAAGAAAAAAACTGTTTAAACTCTTGCCGCGGGGCTTCAAAGGGCCACCCTACAGCTGATCAGTGGTAAAAGGCAGTTTGGTGGTAGACCGGTACCTCCAAAAACAAATGAGTAGACCGGTGTCTGCAAAAATAAATGGGTAGACCGGTACAGCTCTGCAAGCAGTTAAAAGCCTGGTAGACCAGTACCTCTGCTGAGCCACGCAATCATCAGAGACTTTATTTTTACCTTTAAAAGCATTTTTTCTACAACCTCTTTGGCTGAAAAAATGCTTTTAAAAGTAAAAAGAAAAAGCCTCTGATGATCGCGTGGCTCAGCTGGGATCGTCAGAGGCTTTTAAAAGCATTTTTTTTACAACCTCTTTAGCCGAAGAGGTTGTAGGGGAAAAAAATGCCTTTAAAAGCCTCTGGCGATCCCAGCTGAGTTGCCTGATCATTAGAGGCTTTTAAAAACATTTTTTTCCTGCAATTTCTTAAATCCAATCTCTTCTTAAAAGCCTCCAATGATGAAGCTCCCACAGTTTCCAAAGGAAAGTTGTTCTGTCTTTTATTGTTCTGTCAGAAAATGTCTCCTTATTTCCAGGTTGAATTTCTCCTTGATCATTTTCCAAGCCTTATTCTTTGCCTGGCTTTCAGGTGCCTTGGAAAATAGCTTGACCCCCTCCTCTCTGGGGCAGCCCCTCAAATATTGGAAGACTGCTCTCATGTCCCCCCTGGTCCTTCTCTTCACTAGACTAGCCATACCCAGTTCCTGCAACCGTTCATCGTATGTTTTAGCCTCCAGTCCCCTAATTATCCTGGTTGCTCTTCTCTGCCTTTTTTCTAGAGTCTCAACATCATTTTTATATTGTGACCAAAACTGGATGCAGGATTCTAAGTGTGATCCAGTGGTGGGTTGCCACCAGTTCTATAGAACCGGTAGTAAACCCGATGGGAGGCTCCGCCCACAACACCGATGTCATCAAAACACTTCCGTGCATGCGCGTGGCCCCGCTGCGAACCGGTAGTAAAGGTAAGTAGAACCCACTCCTGGTGTGGTCTTACTAAGGCTTTATAGAGTGGTATTAGTACTTCCCCTTGATCTTGATTGTATCCCTCTGTTAATGCAGTTTAGGATTGCATTGGCTTTTTTGCATTATGATCTGTCCCCCTCTACACACACCCACAAAAACACAGCCAGTCGAGGGTTAAAGAAGCACTTGGCACACACCACAGTCCTTATCTCCAACTTGGCAGCGATATTCACACCGTCTGCCAAGTGCTTTAATTGTTCACAGAAAGAAAATCACATACGTAGCTTTGCCAAAATCCGTTCTTTTAGCTCCAATGACTACCAGATTGAGTTTTGTTCGTCACAGGGATCACTGACCACCACCCTCTCTTATATAGTCTCGGGGGTGTGATCCAGTGACTCATTGGTCCTGTGACTCAAGTCCAGTGACTCAGGTCTATTCCCTCGCACGCCTCCTCAGCTGCTGCAAGCGCTTATCTCGCCTTCGTTGACGTGCGTCCAGGAATGATGTCTCTCCCTCACTCTCATCTGAGACATCTGTTTCCCCACTACTTTGCTCTCTTTCAGCTGGCACCTGAGACAGCGCCAGAGGGGGGGGGGGGCTGGGAGATCTGGCTGGCTCCTCTTCCTCATGCTCAGAGTTTCCTTCCTCCAATGGGATAGGCTCAGAGGAAGGGGCCACAACACATTATCCCTCTGTTAATGCAGTTTAGGATTGCACACAGTTGGCTCATATTTAATTGGTTGTCCACTAAGACTCCAAGATCCCTCTCACAGTTCCTGCTATTAATCCTGGCTTCACCCAGTCCGTATGCGTACTTTGGGTTTTTCTAAGTGTAAGACTTTACTTTTCTCTACGTTGAATTTCATTTTGTTAGACAAATTTTATTTTGTTAAACAAATGGTCTCTGTAGCCATTGTGGGGCAAATGTCCACAAGAGCAATATATTTTGTATGTGTGCATATTTAGACACATACGCCATAGAACAAGTTATAATACACATTGGAAACCGTATCTTATAATGCAAAGAAATCTGAGTCATAAGCCTGACAAATGAACTTCCAGTGAGCGTAATTCAAATTATGCCATATATTTTACATTCGCTTGATGCCGGACAGATTAGCACAAATTGAATTTCATGCTAACCTGCCCAAGGCAATGCATTCCTTATTTATAGGAATTGTAAACACCATTAAGATGATATGTATGTAAAAGTTATTGACACTTTAAGTATATGGAAACTGCAGTAATTTTCCATTACTTAAGCAGTATAACTAGTCACTGGAAGAAAACTTTTGGAACATGTTATAGTAAATGTGATGTGTTTTTTGAGAAGAGGATAAGCAGAGTATTTTCCATGCTCAACATCTGTTGTATTTAAAAAAAAAAATTCTGGGTGTGAAGTATTTAACTTTTGTGCTGTCTTTTTTTTAAAAGCGTGCCAAAGCACGAGCAATCTCCAAGTTGTTTATTTAGTGAAAACTTTATTTGAAACTCTGGTTTTCAAATGAATACACTTGTTGTATTATTGCCACAATGTCAGGAACATTGTGGCAATAATAAGGACCACATGTTAAGTTCCATTTAAGTGGATTTATTGCTCTTGTGTACTGTATACACAAGACTCTAGTCAACTAACAGTGAAGTAGTGGTAGTAGTAGCCACTGACCATCTCCTCCTCCTCCTCCTCCTCCTCCTCCTCCCTCCCTCCTCCTTCCTCCACCATCACCTCCTTTCCTTTCTTCCTTCCTCTCCCTCCCCCTCCCTCCCCCTCCTTCCTTCCTTCCTTCCTTTCCTCCCTCTCTCCCTCTTTCCTTTCCTCCTCCCTCCCTCCTTCCCTCTTTCCTTTCCTCCTCCCTCCCACCCTCCCTCCTTCCTCCTTCCTTTCCTCCTCCCTCCCTCCCTCCCTCCTTCCTCCCTTTCCTCCCTCCCTCCCTCCTTCCTTCCTTCCTTCCTTTCCTCCTCCCTCCCTCCTCCCTCCCTCCCTCCCTCCCTTCCTTCCTTCCTTCCTTCCTTCCTTCCTTCCTTCCTTCCTTTCCTCCCGCCCTCCTTCCTTCCTTTCCTCCCGCCTTCCTTCCTTCCTTCCTTCCTTCCTTCCTTCCTTCCTTCCTTCCTTCCTTCCTTCCTTCCTTCCTTTCCTCCTTTCCTCCCTCCCTCCCTCCTTCCTTCCTTCCCTCCTTCCTCCCTCCCTCCCTCCTTCCTTCCTTCCTTTCCTCCACCCTCCCTCCTTCCTTCCTTCCTTCCTTCCTTCCTTTCTTCTTTCCCTCCCTCCCTCCCTCCCTCCCTCCCTCCCTCCCTCCCTCCCTCCCTCCCTCCCTCCCTCCCTCCTTCCTTCCTTCCTTCCTTCCTTCCTTCCTTCCTTCCTTCCTTCCTTCCTTCCTTCCTTCCTTCCTTCCTTCCTTCCTTCCCTACAGTCTTGGGATTTCTGGGTGATCTCTAAATCCCTCTCCCCTCAGGTTTGATTTTGCTTAGATTTGTAAGCTTACACAAGGTTAATTAATCTGCCACTTAATCGGGCCCATTCTGAACTAGAGCTGAATTATTTATTAAGTCATTCATTTATTTATAACCCACCTTTATTAATTTTGGTTTTTTTTAAAGAAAACCCTCAAGGCAGTGAATCTACCTAATACTCCTTTTTCCTCCAAATTTTCCCACAACAACAACAACAACCCAATGAGGTGGTTTGGGCTGAGAGAGAAAGATTAATCGAAAGTCACCCAGCCAGCTTTCATGCCTAAAGCGGGACTAGAACTCACAGTCTCTTGGTGATTGGCCCAAAGGCATCCAACTGGCTTTCATGCAAAGACGGAACTAAAATTGCTAGTTATTAGCTTGGTGCCTTAAACCCTGGACCAAACTGACTGTACTTAGCAATAGCAATAACCACTTAGACTTATATACTGCTTCACAGTGCTTTTACAGCCCTCTCTAAGCTGTTTACAGAGTCAGGATTTTGCCCCCAACAATCCAGGTCCTCATTTTACCCACCTCGGAAGGATGGAAGGCTGAGTCAACCATGAGCTGGTGAGAATTGAACTGCCGAACTGCAGGTAGCTAGCAGCTGACAGTCAGCAGTAGTAGAAGTAGCTTGCATTCTAACCACTGTGCCACCACGGCTTAGAAACTATTATATTTATGTTATTTTTAATGCTCATTATGTCACAGTGGAGGGGTGTCTTCTTTATTGAGTTGGAGTATGTCAAGAGGATATGTTTTTAGCAGCCTTTACTGTATGTTCATATCTATACTGATGGCTATACTGGTGGCATAAGGGCCTGGTGGCTCAGCAGACTAATGCATTGTGATTAACTCCAGCTGTCTGCAATTACTGTAAGTTCTAATCTCACCAGGCTCAAGGTGGACTCAGCCTTCCATCCTTTCTAAGGTAGGTAAATTGAGGACCCAGTTTGTGGGGGCAATAAGCTGACTTTGTATAAAATATACAAAAAGTATGAAGGCTATTGCTTAACGCATTGTAAGCCGCCCTGAGTTTCCGGAGAAGGGCAGCATATAAATCTAATTAAATATACAAGTAAGTTCTCAACCTACAGCAGTTTCTTTTGGAACCTTTCAAAGTTACGACAACACATAAAAAAAATTAATTATCACCATTTTTCACACTTACGACTGTTGCGCCATCCCCTAGATTGTTTGATCAAAATTTGAATTGTTGGCAACTGACTCACATTTATGGCCATCGTAGTATCCAAGGGGGTCACTTCTGACAAAAAAAAGCCAACATGGTAGCCAGAATCAGTTAACAACTGGGTTAGTAGCTTATCGGCTGCAGCCATTTGCTTCACAACTATGGCACAAAATGTCATAAAAGGGGGCAAAACAAATGTCTCACTTAATAAAAGAAATGTTGGGCTCAATTGCGGTCATAAGTTGACCATTTACCCTACCCTTCCAGACAAGTGGCTGTCCAGTCTCTTCTTAAAAGCCTCCAGTGATGGAGCACCCTCAACTTCTGAAGGCAAAACATTCCACTAGTTAATTGTTCTCACTGTCAGGAAGTCTCTCCTTAATTCCAGGTTGCTTCTCTCCTTGATTAGTTTCCATCCATCACTTCTTGTCCTGCCCTCAGGTGCTTTGGAGAATAGGTTGACCCTGCCATCTTTGAAAGATACAGATTAACAGAGTTGGAAAGGATCTTGTAGGTCATCTCGTCCAACCCTCCGCCCAAGCGGGAGTCACTATATGATTTCTGACAGGTGGCAGTCCAGTCTCTTCTTGAAAGCTTCCAGTGATAAAACTCCCACAACTTCTGGAGGCAACTTCTGTTCCATGCGTTGACTGCTCTCATTGCCAGAAAATCTTTCCTTATTTCCAGATTGAATCTCTCCTTGATCAGTTTCCATCCGTTATTCCTTGTCTGGCCTTCAGGTGCCTTGGAAAATAGCTTGGCCCGATGATCTGATCAGTGCTCAGGATCTTTTCTTCACCACGAAGTATGAAGAAACTTGCTTTAAAATTTAGCTGAACTAACCTGGGCTTCATTTTCAAAAGCCATCCTTTACATTGCCTTAGAAACTTATCTTCGGTCCTCCTCTCCTCTCCTCCTTTACCTTAACCCACAAAATGTCCCAATAAATCTCTTTCACTTATTGATAAATGGCCACTGTTTGGGAGTGTCATTGACAGAAGAAAAAGTTCAGCTCTTTGAAAAATTGCTTCGCAAACCGGTTTGTCTCTCCGTACCATCTCCTTATTTCCTCCTTTCTCTTTTGTCTGGAAAGTGTCACCTTGTGTAACGTGAACTGGATACCCAGCTTCCCAATGGTGAGGGATTGTTGGGGGGGTTTTTTTTGCACAAGGCTTAAATTGGCTTCGAGTGTTTGTGTTATTTATATCGGCACCTGGTATTACAATGGGGAACAGAAGGTGGCTGAGATGCATTCATGCCATAACTCCTGCTTTCCGTCCTAATTGATACTGTTTGTAACAAGACCGCCAAATGTTCGGTGGAAGGTTACAGGGACAACACTTGCTGTATCAGTCATTTATGTGAAGAGCATCAAAAAAAGTATTGGAAAAATAATTGTGAATTGCTTCAGGATTACTAAAGGAAGAAATAGTGCAGGTAGTCCTTGACTTAAAATGGTTCATTTAGTGACTGTTCAAAGTTACACTGAAAAGTTAGAATAACAACAAGGTCCAAGGAAGTCTTTTAGTCCAATCCCTTGCCCAGGCAGGAAACCCCTAGACCATTTCAGACAATGGTTGCCCAATCTCTTCTCAAAAACCTCCAGTCTTGAAACACCCAATGGATTAGTTTCCATCCATTGCTTCTTGTCCTGCTTTCAGGTTCTTTGGAGAACAGCTTGACTCCCTCTTCTCTAAAAAAGATGTGGAAACTCTAGAAAGAGTGCAGAGAAGAGCAACAAAGATGATTAGGGGACTGGAGGCTAACACATATGAAGAAGGGTTGCTGAAACTGGGTATTTCTAGTTTAATGAAGAGAAGGACTAGGGGGAGACATGATAGCAGTCTTTCAATATCTTAGGGGCTGCCACAAAGAAGAGGGAGTCAAGCTATTCTCCAAAGCCCCTGAGGGCAGGACAAGAAGCAATGGGTGGAAACTAATCAAGGAGAGAAGCAACCTAAAACTAAGGAGAAATTTCCTGACAGTGAGAACAATTAATCAGTGGAACAACTTGCCTGCAGAAGTTGTGAATGCTCCAACACTGGAAGTCTTTAAGAAGATGTTGGATAGCCATTTGTCTGAAGTGGTGTAGGGTTTTCTGCCTAAGAAGGGAGTTGGACTGGAAGACCTCCAAGGTCCCTTCCAACTCTTCTCTTCTCTTCTCTTCTCTTCTCTTCTCTTCTCTTCTCTTCTCTTCTCTTCTCTTCTCTTCTCTTCTCTTCTCTTCTCTTCTCTTCTCTTCTCTTCTCTTCTCTTCTCTTCTCCCTTCCCTTCCCTTCCCTTCCCTTCCCTTCCCTTCCCTTCCCTTCCCTTCCCTTCCCTTCCATTCCTATTCCTATTCCTATTCCTATTCCTATTCCTATTCCTATTCCTATTCCTATTCCTATTCCTATTCCTATTCCTATTCCTATTCCTATTCCTATTCCTATTCCTATTCCTATTCCTATTCCTATTCCTATTCCTATTCCTATTCTTTGTGGCAACCCCTGAGAAAGACTGCTGTCATGCCACCCCTGGTCCTTCTTTTCATTAAACTAGACATACCCAATTCCAGTAACTGTTCTTTATATTGCTTTTAGCTTCCTGTGTCCTAATCATCTCCAGACAGGGGAGAGCTATCTAGGATATCATCTCAGTCTTAGAGGAGGGAAAGAATAGCTAACCTCCCCTGAACCCCACTTCCTGTTCTGATTAATATTCATGTGATACATCTTTCCAAAAGAATTAACCCAACTCCCTGACCCCAATGAGACTCAAATCCATCAGGTACACCCAATGTCAAAGTGGGTGGGACAAGGGAGATCAGATCATGGCACTTGAACCCAAGCTCTGCTCATTCTTCCTGTGACTCACCATATCAGCAGGTCCCCTGGACAGTAGAATTGGGGTGCAACATTGCAAAGCTGTTGTGGCCCACCAGCGGCCAGCAGATCTAGCAGCAGATTCGGAGATTGGGGAGGAACATGGGCCAGTCCTGGAGTCTGGGGAAGGCTCTGATGAGGGCTCTGCATCGGAGGCAGAAAAGGGGCCAGAGCCATATGCCAGTTATTAGTTGCCTTTGGAGCCAGACATCAGTGAGGCAGATGAACAGCTGGAGCCTGTTCCCGGTATGTGCATATTGCAGAGTTGCCAGACAAAGGGAACAGCTAAAGAACAAGGGTCGACTTGGGAGTAAGGCCACAGGTTGAAGACGAATGGCTCCTCCCAGAGGGAATAAAAGAGGAGTGAAAGGGGAGTGGAGTTTGCAGGAAACAATTAGTTCATTTCTGCATTCTTGCCAAGTATTGCAGCATCTGAAATATATCGGCCTGGCCACTCTCCGAGCCTGATAAAGGTCAGTAATTGTGGACTCAGATTTGTGCGGCTGGGGAAGCCTAGGTCAGAATAAAAGCTACTTTCCTCATTCTGAGGACACCCAACAGTTTACAGACCCTCCGAAGAATGATCTTACATTTCTTGGTGTACCACCCAACCTTAACAAACAGCTGCATCAGAGAGATATAGCATCATATCAGAAGCTATTTTGTATCTCTGATGGTGCAAGGAAGCAAAGAGAGGAAGTTCAGAGAAAAGAGCCTTCCAATGCACATATCTAGGATTAGTGGAGACTTCTTTTGACCCTTTTCCTCTTTCCTACCACGTTTCCCTGAAAATAAAACCCGGTCTTATATTAATTTTTGCTCCAAAAGACGCATTAGGGCATATTTTCTGGGTAAGTCTTATTTTTGGGGAAATACGGTGCTAAATGCATCCATCTGGTTGACAATCTTAACCGAGGCTTATATTACAAGCAACTTGAAAAATCATGCTAGGATTTATTTTCTGGTTAGGTCCTATTTTCAGGGAAACAGGGTAAGTTTCCATAGACTCAGGATTAACCTCCTTAGCCTCTGAACAACAATAATGCTTTAGAATGATGTGTAGCTTATTCTTCTAGGGAAAAGCACCTAACAGAATTCTTCTTGACTGTCATGCCGATTTTTAAAATAAAAAAAAGAGGCAGCTAAGGAATAACTTGATCTAGCCTAGCATAAATCGTCTGCATTTACGTTCTTAGGGGATCCACGAAAGACAGGTTCTAGTTATAGTCTGGAAGAATTAGAACGGGAAGGTAGGCAAAGTGATGTAAGCAAAGCCATCATTTCTCAAATTAGTCACTTCGTGGCAAGGGAAGGTAAAGCAAAATTTTAGGGTGTTGGTTAACTAAGACGGTGCCTTAACTGACCCAAGACATGATTTTTCTGTAAATTTTCAGAGTCTGCTTATTCCAGGAGTTGGTGAAGTCCATGCTGCTGGCCTTTGGAAGCTGAGACAAATCTTCCATCAATCCTTAAATGCAGTCCCTCATCCAGAAAACGTCTCTGACTTCAGATACAGATATGGGCAGAATGCCTAGAACACGGACAAAACACTAAACCTGATTCTAATGCACTAATGTGTAGCTCTTAATGCAATCGCACTTTAAAGACTGTCATTTCAAAATTCAAGATAAACACATAAAATATAAGACGCTATTCAGTTCTTGGCACATTTCCTAATGGCTAAATATATGATCAGATTATTGGTGGGATTCAAATAATTTAACAACAGGTTCTCTGCCCTAATGACTAGCTGGGTAGGCATGGCTTGGTGATCATGTGACCATGTGGGCATGGCCAACTCAACATCCCTCACGTTGATGGGCGCTTCAATTTAGCTGTTACAATGTAATAAGGGTTAACCAGAGAGGCAGTTTCTGTAAGCAGGGCAATAAAGATTAGGCTAGAAACAACACCAGAATGTTTCCTTCCTGCCTTCCTTACAGGATTAGCCCTGTAAAGTGAGAAAAAAACAAAATAAGATTTCTTCCAACAACCGGTTCTCCGAACTGCTTAGAAAGTTAACAACCGGTTCTCCTGAATAGGTGCGAACCGGCTGAATCCCACCACTGTATTGGATATTGAAAGTGGAGAGGAGCACAAGAAACCAGCCCATTTATACTTCTTGCAAAGATAAGAAAAATCTGGGATAGACAGCTTGACCACCAGATGGATTTGTAACTGACCAACTGCACTCAATATGTAGTCCTCCATGGCACTGCAGTTACATGGAGGGAAGTATGCAGTGGGTTAGCCAAGGCTGTATCTTAGACCCAGTACTCTTTAATATATTCATTAATGATTTAGGGAAGGGAATAGAAGGGGAACTCATCAAATTTGCAAATGACACCAAGCTGGCAGGAATACCCCAAAAAATAGGCTCTGGATCTAAAAGAATCTTCATGGACTTGAACACGGGGCCCTAATGAAATTCAATGGTTAGAAAAATAAGGTTGTACACTTAGGCAAGAAAAACCAAATGCACAGGTATAGAATGAGTGGTACCTGGCTCAACAGTAATAACTATGGAGGGATCTAGTGGCCACCCCTTAAATATCCCCATCCCCATACCTTCCTGTTTTTTTTGGTTTTTAGTCTTTTCTTTAATCTTGCTTATTTTTAACTGTCTTGTATTATCTTTTTAAAACCCTTTTTATCATATTGTAAGCCACTAGAATCTCTCTATCAGGGTGATGGTGGCATATAAACCAAGTCAAGTCAAGTCAAGTCAAGTCAAGTCAAGTCAAGTCAAGTCAAGTCAAGACAAGACAAGACAAGACAAGACAAGACAAGACAAGACAAGACAAGACAAGACAAGACAAGACAAGACAAGACAAGACAATAAATAACTTCATACTTTCCCCTTCCCCATTTTTTAAAAAAAATTAGATTTATATGCCGCCCTTCTCTGGAGACTCAGGGCGGCTTACAATGCGTTAAGCAATAGCCTTCATATTTTTGTATATTTATACAAAGTCAGCTTATTGGCCCCACAAACTGGGTCCTCAATTTACCTACCTTAGAAAGGATGGAAGGCTGAGTCAACCTTGAGCCTCGAACTTGCAATAATTGCAGACATCTGAATGTTAATAACAGGCTACTTAGCCTGTTGAGCTATCTGAGGCTCTTAAATGATTGAATCATTTCGGTGGCTTTGCTATACTTTACTAATCCAAGTCCAAATAGAGGCAAGCAATGTAAAATTGAGTGAACGGTGAGGAATCCACTCTTCATTTTAATGAACTGGGTTCACCACAGGGGTCAAATGCTCTGAAGTCTGCTACTGGTTTGCTTTCCTACGAGTTTGCTTTCCGCACGCATGCACAGTGCGTGCCAAACATGTTCTTTACGCACAGGTGCACCGTAGGTGCTATTGCACAGCGCCAAAAAAGGAGGATTAAGAAGCCTTTTCTGAGTCTAAGTAGAACAGCGAAGGGGGGAACAACTGCCGTGCAATTTATATTTGCTAGAAAGTAGGATTTTCAGTACATATAAATCGTGCGGCATAGCTGATCATTGCACAGCTGATCGTTGGATATACCGGTTCGCCTGAATCAGTAGCATTTTTTCTACTGGTTTGGGCGAACCGGTCCGAACCAATAGCATTTTTTAAAAAATTTGATTTATATGCCGCCCTTCTCTGGAGACTCAGGGCGGCTTACAGTGCGTTAAGCAATAAGCAATTTCACCCCTGGTTCACCACATTAAGTCACGATACCATCTGTTTGCCTGGATATCACCCATTTTTTTGAATACATCACCAACGTTTTGTCAATCCAGATTTAGGGTTTCACGTGCTGCATTGATTCAGCTTTTCTGTGCTTATCTCCCCCTTGCTGTGTTTGTGGTGGCGGTATCACAAAGGGTGTCGTATGATGCCGGGGGCTTTGTCGAAGGGAAAACAAAGCCAGCAACTGGCAAAGAAGCAGCAAGAACTGGGAGACGTTTATTATCTTCCAAGGTGGAGCCCTCTCTGTCATTTTTTTTTCCACAGCTGCGGTTCCAAGCTCGGCGTTGAGTCAGTGGGAGTCACCACAGAGCTCGTCCCTTTTATTCAGCAGATAAAACCCCAATAATTAAACTGCCAGCCAGAGCCATCAAGCGTTCTTGAGGGGGCAACACAGAGGGAGGAGAGTCACTAGAAGTCTCAAGGTGGGGTGACTCTTTGCTGAATTAAGCCTATAATTTCTTTTATTTGAATCACTGTGTGCTTCCATAAAAAAAAGTCCCTTGGCAGACTTTTTAATATATATGTGTGTATCTATCTATCTATCTATCTATCTATCTATCTATCTATCTATCTATCTATCTATCTATCTATCATCTATCTATCTGTCTGTCTGTCTGTCTATCTATCTATCTATCTATCTATCTATCTATCTATCATCTATCTATCTATCTATCTATCTATCTATCTATCTCTCTCTCTCTCTCTCTCTCTCTCTCTCTCTCTCTCTGTCTGTCTGTCTGTCTGTCTGTCTGTCTGTCTGTCTGTCTGAAGAGAAATGTGCCATTTGCAGGAGTTGGAAAAGGATGTAGCTTTCTCCATGTTTTAAAATAACACACACATTCTGGAACCCCTTCATCTTTTGTTCTTGGGGGATTCTGAAAAAACAAAAATTGCCAGGAGGATCCTGTTTTTATCCTCTTTTCTCTCTCTCTCTCTTCCAGAGAAGCTGCTTTGAAAAATGAACTGGGCTGAGGAGTCTTCCCCCCCCCCTCTCCCCAGATTTTTCAAGGTAAAGTTATTCATCAGTGCAACCTACTCGGAATAAAGTGTGAAACACGCATAGTTTGCAATCATCTTCTTGTAATAGAACAACAGAGTTGGGACTTTGGAGGTCTTCTAGTCCAACCCCTTGCTCAGGCAGGAAACCTACACCACTTCAGACAAATGGTTGTCCAATATCTTCTTAAAAAGTTCCAGTGTTGGAGCCGAGGTGGTGCAGTGGTTAGAGTGCAGTACTGCAGGCTACTTCAGCTGATTGCTAGCTACAGTTTGGCAGTTCAAATCTCACTGGCTCAAGGTTGACTCAGCCTTCCATCCTTCTGAGGTGGGAAAATGAGGACCAGTGGTGGGTTGCCCCTGGTTCGTACCAGTTCTATAGAACCAGTAGTAAAACCGGTGGAAGGCTCCACCCACCGACCCTGACATCATTAAACACTTCTGTGCATGCACAGAAGAGCGTGTGGCCCCATTGCGAACCAGTAGTAAAGGTAAGTAAAACCCACCCCTGGTGAAGACGCAAATTGTTGGGGGCAAGAGGCTATCCAATCTATTTTTGAAAACCTTGGAACCCTGACACAATTCCAGGAGGCAAGCTATTCCATTGATCAATTGTTCTCACTGTTGGAAAATTTCTCCTTACTTCAAAACCACTTAGAAAGGGCTGTCAAAGCACTATGAAGCGGTATATAAGTCTAAGCATTATTGCTATTTACAACTTCTGGAGGCAAGTTGTTCCACTGATCAATTTTTCTCACTGTCAGGAAATTTCTCCTTAGTTCTAGGTTGCTTCTCTCCTTGATTAGTTTCCATCCGTTGTTTCTTGTGGACAACTTGGAGAAATAGGTTGACCCCTCTTATTTGTGGTAGCCCCTTAGATATATTATAACTTCTTCTTTTTTAAAAAATAGTGTTTTCAGATTCTCTGTAAAAAGCCAAGTATTCCTAACGTTTACGACAGTGGCAAATATTCCTAATATTTTCATAGTGCCAAAAGAGGCTGCAATGTTCTGGCTTCTTTCCTTAAGCAAAGAGTACATCTATGCCAGAGAAAAGACTCTAAAGAGATACTTCCTAATTAATTTATCTTCTTTCAAGCTACAGTAAAAGCTACTTTACCATTAATACAATTACGTTACTTATCTGAATAACCCAGAAAACCTGCAATTGCTGTCTGGATCTCGAAAATAAGAAGAAATAGATTAAGGGGGGGAAAAAAATCCCCTGGAAGAGCAAAAAGAGAAATATTCACTGCGGTCGGTATAAACATTAATTTATGATTAAATCACATTAAACTCAATGAACCTTTCTTCTCAGGAGAAAAGTATAGGACTGCATTGCACTTTTCTCCCACATTGTATAATTTGGATAGTGCAAGAATTTGCTGGATGATTCATTTATTTGAAAACTTCTCCAGCCCACCTTTTTTTTTTTTTTTTGGTCCCTTAGAGGCTTCCAAAATTCACTGAAGATAATGAGATTTAAGCTAAATCTGTGCATTTATTTCATGTATTAAAATGGAGAGGAATTGCCTTTTTGCCCCAAAGGGCAATGGGGAATTTTTAAAATGTCTAAACTGATCACATAAAGAGCAGGAGGATGGTTTTTTTTATAAGAGCAAGAGAATTAATGGAATAAAACTCTCCGAAAATCTGTTAAAAGTATTAAAAAGCATAGCAGCAGCAGGCCACAAGCTAATTGAAATTTGTGGTAATTTAAATACATAGCACATGGGAATTTAATGCAGGTGGTGGATCCTTCCCTCTCCTTCCCCCTCACTTCCCCTTCCTTTCCCTTTCCCTTTCTCTCACCCTTCCCTTCCCCCTCTCCCTCCCCTCCCCTCCCCCTTATCTCCTATTCAAGGAGGGAGAGGACCAAACGCTTTTGAGAGGAAGTTCTCAATTACTAAGCACACATTGAGAGAAACACACTGAGACTAGTAGTGGGTTCCTCCTGGTTCGGCCCGGATCCCCTGAGCTGGTAGCGGTGACGATATGACATCACCAATCACCAAACCGGTTCTGGGGCCCCCGCGCCACCCCCACCCCCCGCGTTAATCTTACCTTTTATTTGGCCCCACCCCCAATTTATTGCTGTCTAATCCCAGCTGATGGCTAGAGGGAAAAAAACTGTTTAAACTCTTGCCGGGGGGCTTCAAAGGGCCGCCCTACAGCTGATCAGTGTTAAAAGAAAACAAATGAGTAGATCAGTGCCTGCAAAAATAAATGGGTAGACCAGAGCCTGTAAAAATACATGAGTAGATCAGTGCCTGCAAATATACATGAGTAGATCAGTGCCTGCAAAAATATATGAGTAGACCAGTGCCTGCAAAAATACATGAGTAGATCAGTGCCTGCAAAAATATATGAATAGACCAGTGCCTGCAAAAATACATGAGTAGATCAGTGCCTGCAAAAATAAATGGGTGCATCGGTACAGCTTTGCAAGCATTTAAAAGCCTGGTAGACCAGTACCTCTGCTAATCCTAAATAATTGTCACATGACCATCAAGCCACACCTACAAAATAAGCCACGCCCACAGAACAGGTAGAATTTTTTTTTAGAACCCACCCCTGACTGAGACATATACATACACAAGTTTATACCCCTTATACCATGTTTCCCTGAAAACAAGACCCTGTCTTATATTTTTTGAACCCCAAAATAAGCGCCCTGCCTTATTTTTGGGGAGTTCTTATTATTTGGGGGCACGTGGAGCAAGACAGCTCCACTTTCTTTTCAAAGAAAAAAGAAAACCCAAGGAAGCCCAATTGTCTTTTGGAAAAGCACCTCTGGAATAACCATGAGCTGGGTGATTGAGAATCTCCATAGACATTTAGCAAAGAGAGGTTCCTACTACTGTGCTGTGAAATGTTGAAATTATAAAATATTGAAATTATAAAAGTTTTAAGGGGGGGGAATCAGTTTTAACTCTCTCCTGCTAACCACAAAACCCTTCTTTCAGGAAAATCATGGAGAAAATAAGGGGTCTCAAAGAGGTAGGAGGTGCATTATGTTACAAATGCAAACAGAACATTTTGGAGGACCCATTTCATATCGTAATCAAAATCCAAGAACTCAAAAATGAAGATCCTTCTCATCTCATGCTTTGGAGCATGGCCTTCTGTGTGTTTTACAAAGCCTTCACATCAACACATTTGCACCCTGGGCCCACCAGGTAAATTGCCAAATTCTACACCATCGATGTATTTTTGCAGCTAGGTGCTGTTACCCATCCTTTTGTTTAATTCATTGACATTTAAAAGGAGCAAGAATATCCGATTCAGTTCACATAAGTTCCAATTAAGTAAGATCAAAGAGAGCCAAATTAATTTCCCTTCCAATCCTTACTAATCTCAGCCTCGATCAACTTCATTCCTTTAGTTTTCTTTTTACATTTTTTCCCCCCCAAGCCAGCACAGTTACTATAAAAAGGAGCCTGGATAGCTCAGCAGACTAAAAAAAGCATTGTGATTAAAGACCAGCTGTCTGTAAATTACTGTAAGTTCGAATCTCACCAGGCTCAAGGTTGACTCAGCCTTCCATCCCTTCTAAGGTAGGTAAATTGAGGACTCAGTTTGTGCGGGCAATAAGCCGACTTTGTATAAATATACAAAAGTGTGAAGGCTATTGCTTAACGCATTGTAAGCTGCCCTGAGTCTCCGGAGAAGGGCGGCATATAAATCTAATTTTTAAAAAAATGTTGGGTTGGTTTGCCATATTAGGATTGCTCCAGGCTTGATTTTTAAGGAATTTTGTGTGAGAGCAAAAACCAACAACAACAACAACAACAAAAAACAAGGCAGGGTGAATTAAAGATCTGACTATTCCCTAAACCTGCACTTAAGTGTGATAAATCCATACTGGATTTGGTACCTTAAGAGTGCAAAGTGTAAGATATTCTATTTCAGTACATAACCCAAAGGTGCTTTTACAAGAGGCATATCACTGCATTTTTATATTTACCAGCAGAGCTATTATTTCTGAACTGTCAGACTTACCGTAGTTTGCCAAGTTTTCTTATCAGCATCTACTGCGCATGTACACATTCTTTTGCTTTTTCTAAAAAACTTTCCTTTCTTCTCCATCCAGCTAAGGTCAGGCTGGAGATTCTTTGCCAACATGTAATCTAATTTAGATAGTGAGATGTCTTTATTTCTTACAATAAATATGAGTTTAATTAGAAGATGTATTCTGGTTTTATTGATCAAAGTATACACAAGGAGAACGTCACGATCCAACTCCAAATGAGGGCAATTACCCCATGCAAGGTAATGGGGCTGATTGCCGCTCTGACAAGGCAAAAGAACTTTCTTTGTTTTTCCTTGAAGACATTTTGCTTCTCATCCATGAAGCTTCTACAGTTCTGACGTCAGTTCTTCAGTTGCGTCAGAACTAAAGAAGCTTCTTGGATGAGGAGTGAAATGTCCTCAAGGAAAAATAAAGTACAGTTGCCTTTTGAAAAAGCAACTTTGGGACAACCATGATCTGGATGACTGAGAATCTCCATAGACATTTCAACACTATATTAAACAAATAAAATAAAACATAAAGCAACAATGAAAAATAAAACACAGGTAGTCCTCAACTTCTGACCGCAATTGAGTCCACGATTTTTGTTGTTAAGTGAGACATGTGCTAAGTGACTTTTGCCCCATTTTAAAACCTTCTTTGCCATCGCTGTTAAGCGAATCACTCAGTTGATAAGTTAGCAACCTGGTTGTTAAGCGAATCTCACTTCCCCGTTGACTTTGCTTGTCAGAAGGTCGCAAAAGTGGATTACATGATCCTGGGACACGGCAATGGTCATAAGTATGAAGCAATTGCCAAGAATCTGAGATTTTTTTTTTATTATTATTATTATTTATTTATTTCAATACAACAAGTAATCACATACAGATCGTGACAGGAACTTTACACAATATATTCACTTCAATCAAAATTTACATATAAAAGATAGAATTTACATAATCCTTGACCTTTTTTAGTTTTGTTATTCAACCAGGCCATACCATTTGTCCCAACATTGGAAGTATACAGAGTCCTTTTGATCTCTCAAGATTTTTGTCAGCCTGTCAGCTTCCACGTATTCCATAATCTTCCCCAAAATCAAATCTTCAGCCAGCAGATCTTTCCCCTCCCAATGTTGAGCAAAGCATATTCTTGCTGCGGTAGTGATATAGATACACAAACACCATATATTCGTACCTAACTTATCTGGCCTAATGTTTAATAAATAGTATTCTGGTTTCAGTTTTTGTTTAAGTCCTGTAATTTCAAATATCCACCTCTGTATAGTTTTCCAAAATTCAGTTGCCTTAGAACAAGTCCACCATAGATGAAAGTAAGTACCTATCTCCCCGCACTTCCAACAGTTTGGAGAGAGACCTGGATACATTTTAGATAGTCGAACAGGAGGGAGATGCCATCTATATACCATCTTATACACATTTTCTTTGTAGGAAGTTGCCATCAAGAGTTTCATATGTTTTGTCCATATTTCTTCCCATTTTGGATAACCAATATTTCTCCTCCAGGCCAAGAGTCTGAGATTTGATCACATGATCATGAGGATGCTTCAAAGGTCGTAACTGTGAAAAACTGTCCTAAGTCATTTTTTTTAGTGCTGTCGTAACTTTGAAGGGTCACTAAATGAAAATGAGGACCCAGTTTGTTGGGGGCAATAAGATGACTTTGTATAAATATAAATATACAAAAGTATGAAGGCTATTGCTTAATGCATTGTAAGCCGCCCTGAGTCTCCGGAGAAGGGCGGCATATAAATCAAATTAAAATAAAATAAAATAAATAAATAAACTGTTGTAAGTGGAGGGCTACCTGTAGAAAGTAATAAAAACTAAAATTAAATAAATAAATAAATAAATAAATAAATAAATAAATAAATAAATAAATAAATAAAACTTTTTAAAAATGAATTTAAAATAATAAATACATAAAAAAGAAAACAAAAGACAGACATCAAAGCTCAAAGGGCCACTGGCTTATTTTCGGTTATCGGTTTTCTTCATTTCTAAATTATTCATTTGGCTCCAGTTGGCAGATGGGCCGAAGAAGAAATTAAAGTGTTTGTGTGCAGTTGGGGTGGGAGGAGGACAACCTAGAAGAAAGGACAAAAAATAAACACAGAAGGATTAAAAAAAAAAATTAAGTGTAAATTCTGGCTTTGCCAACAATGAACATCACGTCTCGTCTCCCCCACTTTCCCTTCAAGGAGACATCAAGAGTTTTCTGGCTGTGTTTGCCTGTTTATTAGTAATCAGGGTCTATTTATAGCACAGTGTGGATCTGAAAAGATTTGTTAAAGCTCTAAATCCATTCCTTTAGAACATAAATACTTGTTTGAAGGAACAAATAAGAAATCATACAGAATTCAAAGATATCCTGATTCGAACTCAAATCAAAATAGGGTTTTTGTTAAGTTCTGGTCACCCCACTCTAAAAAAGACATTTGAGACTCCGGAAAGAGTGCAGAGAAGAACAACAAAAATGATTAGGACAGGGGTAAGTTCTACTTGCCTTTACTATCGGTTCGCAGTATGCCCACACGCTCTTCTGTGCATGGGCAGATCAACTATGATGATGTCTGGGTCAGTGGGTGGAGCCTCCCACCGGTTTTACTACCAGTCTGAACTGGGGGCAACCCACCACACCATTAAGGGGTTGGAAGCTAAAATATATGAAGAATAGTTACGGGAATTGGGTATATCTAGTCTAGTGAAAAGAAGGATTAGGGTTGACATGATAAGGGTGTTCCAATACTTGAGAAGCTCCTACAAAGACGAGGGGGTCAAATTTTCCAAAAGGCAATACAAGAAACAAAGGATGGAAACCAATCAAGGAGATGAGCAACCTACCATTAGGGGGTTGGAAGCTAAAATATATGAAGAATGGTTACGGGAATTGGGTATATCTAGTCTAGTGAAAAGAAGGATTAGGGTTGACATGATAAGGGTGTTCCAATACTTGAGAAGCTCCTACAAAGACCAGGGGGTCAAATTTTCCAAAAGGCAATACAAGAAACAAAGGATGGAAACCAATCAAGGAGATGAGCAACCTAGAACTAAGGAGAATTTTTCTAACATCGAGAGCAATCAACCAACGGAACAGCTTGCCTTCAGAAGTTGTGGCTGCTCCATCAGTGGAGGCTTTCAGAAAGAGACTGGATACCATTTATTCGAAATGGTATAGGGCCGTGATGGCGAACCTATGGCACGCGTGCTACAGGTGGCACGTGGAGCCGTATCTGTGGGCATGCGAGCGTTACCCTAGCTCAGCTCCAGCACCCATGTGCGTGCCGGCCAGCTGATTTTCAGCCTTCTGGGCCCACTGGAAGTTGAGAAACGGGCTGGTTCCAGTCTCCAGAGGGCCTTTGTGGAGGAGGCTGTTTTCGCCTTCCCCAGGCTCCTAGAAAACCTCTGGAGCCTGGGGAGAGTGAAAAACAGGACTTCCAGTCCTACCGGAAGTCAGGAAACTGGTTGTTTCCGGCCTCTGGAGGGCATCCAGGAGATGGGAAGGCCGTTTTCACCCTCCCCATGTTCCAAGAAAGCCTCTGGAGCCTGAGGAAGGAGAAAAACGGGTCTTCCGGGCCCACCATGCCATCTTGTGCCAAAAGTGGGGGGAGCATGGGGGGGGTTACACAGATATACGCTGGGTACAGGGTGCGGGGTGCATTGAATTATGGGTGTGGGCATGCGCATGTGCAATCTCCTCATGATCTCCACCGCTTTTGGCATGCGACGGCAAAAACTGGTATAGGGATTAGCCATCACTGGTATAGGGATTCCTCCTTGAGCTGGGAGGCTTCAAGGGTGCTTCAAGGGCGCTTCCAACTCTGTTATTCTGTTAAAATGTGGATATATATATGTACTTTGTATGGCAATGTTGCTGTATAGTTGACTGAAAATTCTGTGTTTTAAGTACTGCTTGCTTCCTGTTGCAAAGCTATTGAAAAATAGCACTTTGAGGGGAAATGTTCTAACACAGTGATGGCTAATCTTTTTGCCGTCGTGTGCCAAAAGTGGGGGGAGCGCAGGGGGGTCACGCCCACACGTGCCCATGCCCCCCCATGCATGCGTGCGTGACACACTTGCGCTCACCCCAATTTTGGTAGTCGATGGCATGGTGGGCCCAGTAGGCCCGTTTTTCGCCCTACCCAGGCTCCAGACTTTCTTGGAGCCTGGGGAGGGCAAAAACAACCTTCCCCATCCCCCTGGAGGCCGGACACCACCCATTTGCTGACTTCCGGTGGGCCAGGAAGGCCCAAAAATTAGCTGGCCAGCGCTGAGCTAGGGCAACACTCACGTGCCCATTGATATGGCTCTGTGTGCCACCTGTGGCACGCGTGCCATAGGTTCACCATCACGGTTCTAACACAATCCTTTTCATGAGAGGTTAGCTCATGGAAAAGAGGTTTTGGCCCTTTAATTCTGGGGTTGTTCTTTTTGCAGGAGAAATGTTTACTCTTGGAAGGCTAATGAGAGATCCATCCTAGAAGTAAGGAGAAATTTTCCAACAGTGAGAACAATTGATCAATGGAATAGCTTGCCTCCTGGAATTGTGGGCACTTCACCCCTGGAAGTGTCAGGTTTCCAAGGTTTTCAAAGATAGATTGGACAACCATTTGATCGGGATGGTTGAGTTTGAGTTTGAGTTTATTGCATTTCTATACCGCCATTCTCCCGTGGGACTCAGGGTGGTTCACAGCCATTTTAAAACAATCCACACAAAAATTAAAATTACTAAAATAAGTTAAAAGTATTTGGCAGTTATTAAAACCCCTTATTAAAACCCCGTTAAACCAATTTAAAACCCACTAAAATTAATCTCTTCAGTCAGGCCGGCTTGGTGAAACAACAGAGTCTTCAGAGCCCGACGGAAAATGCAGAGGTCGGGAATCTTTCTTAAATCTGGGGGCAGTTCATTCCATAAGGCAGGAGCTCCCACAGAGAAGGCTCTCCCCCTGGGGGTCGCCTGCCGACATTGTCTGGCTGATGGCACCCTGAGGAGGCCCTCTCTGTGAGAGCGTATTGGGTGGTGGGAGATATTCAGTGGCAGAAGGCTGTCCTGTAGATAACCTGGCCATGGAGCGCTTTGAAGATGGTGACCAACACCTTGAAACGCACCCAGAAGACCACCGGAAGCCAGTGCAGCTCGCGCAAGAGGGGAATTACCCGGGAGCGACGAATTGGTCCCATAACCACTCGCACGGTCGCATTCTGGACCAGTTGGAGCCTCCGGGTGCTCCTCAAGGGGAGCCCCATGTAGAGAGCATTACAGTAGTCCAGATGGGAAGTGACAAGGGTGTGAGTGACTGTGTGTAAGGCATCCCGATCCAGAAAGGGACGCAACTGGGAAATCAGGCGGACCTGATAAAAGGCCGTCATATGATCGTCTAAAGACAGCCGTGCATCCTGATTGGGATGGTATATAAGGCTCCTACTTTGAGCAAGGGGTTGGAGTAGAAGACCTCCAAGGTCTCTTCCAGCCCTAGGATTCTCTGTCCTATGTTTTGTTAATGCTGATGTAGTAAGGCATTGCAACAAGCAACGTCTTCCAAAAGTTTTAGGTTGCAAGAATTCTTGCCCATTAGACATGCTGGCTAGGATTTATGAAAGATGTACAGTCGTGCCTCGGTATCCATCAGTACTGAGTACTCAATGACCAGGGGAGACATTACGGGACCGCCTGCTACCACCAATAGCCTCCCACCGACCGGTACGCTCTCATAGAGAGGGGTTCCTCTGGGTGCCGTCGGCCAAACAATGTTGACTGGCAGCCCCCAGGGGGAGAGCCTTCTCTGTGGGGGTACCTACTATCTGGAACGAGCTCCCCCCCGAGATACAGACGATCCCGGACCTATGCACCTTTCGCCATGCCCTCAAGTCCTTTTTATTCCATCAAGCTGGCCTGGCCTAATCTTCATTTTCTCCCCTGTTCTTTTAACTGTAAATTTTAATTTGTTTTTAAATTATTGGGGTGTTTTAATTCTGTCTGGGGCCAATTCGGTTTTATTTAGTTTTTAAATTTTGTATATATGTATTTTACTTTGTGGCTGTTCACCGCCCTGAGTCCTTCGGGAGTAGGGCGGTATATAAATTCAAATAAACTAAACTAAACTAAACTAAATAGCAGTGTTCCAACATTTGAGGGGCTGCCACATAAAGGAAGGGGTCAAGCTATTTTCCAAAGCACCCAAAAACCAGGCAAGGAATAATGGATGGAAACTGAACAAGGAGAGATTCAACCTAGAAATAAGTAGGAATTTTCTGACAGTGAGAACAATCAACCCATGGAACAGAAGTTGCCTCCAGAAATTGCGAGAGCATCATCACTGGAAGCTTTCAAGAAGGGACTGGACTGCCATCTATCAGAAATGGTATAGGGTCTCCTGCTTGGGTGGGGGTAGGGATTGGACTAGATGACCTACAAGGTCCCTTCGAACTCTGTTAATCTGTATCTGTAACATTAATTAGTTCCGGGAGACAGGATGAGTACCAAACACTATGAGTACCAAATTCCCCCCATAAGGGATATTATAGTGAAGCACAAGGCACCTGACACTGACAAGTTCCACCTTGGGTGTTTAGTACCAAGCAAACAATGAGTACCAGGACAAAATTTTCAAGCCAAAATGTGTTTAGTATCAAATTCAATGAATTTATTTATTTATTTATTGTCATATTTATATGCCGCCCTTCTCCCGAGGGACTTGGGGCGGCTCACAGAATAAAACGACCCAACAATAAATAGAATTAAAATGTTAAAATCCGATTTAAAAACCCGAAATCCCCCAAATTAAAATGCATGGCAGATCAGGGAATTTGCTGAAAAAGCCATGTCTTTAGGTCGGCGCAGAAGGTGCGGAGGTCGGGGGCCGTCCGGAGCCCAGTGAATAAACCATTCCAGAGGGTCGGTGCGACCACAGAGAATGAATCCTGGGGGCTGCCAGGTTTCATCCTGGGGGTCGCCAGCCAACACTGTCAGTCTGATGGGACCCAGAGGAGGGCAGTCCTATGTGAGCGCAGTGGGCGGTGGGAGGCCGGTAGGAGGTAGTCCTGCAAGTACTCTGGGTCCATGCCATGAAGGGCTTTATAGGTGAGCACCAGCACCTTGAAGCGGATCCGGAGGACCACCAGCAACCAGTGCAGCTCGCGCAACAATGGTGTTATATAGGAGTAACGGGAAACACCTGTAACTACCCGCGCGGCTGCATTCTGGACCAGTTGGAGCCTCCGGGTGCACCCCAAGGGCAGCCCCATGTAGAGGGCATTGCAGTAATCCAGTCAAGAAATAATGAGAGCATGAGTGACCGTATGGAGGGCATCCCTGTCTAAGAAAGGGCGCAACTGGTGCACCAGGCAAACCTGTGCAAAAGTCCCCCTTGTCATGGCCGTCAGATGATCCACCAAGGACAGCCATTAATCAAGGAGGACGCCAAGATTACAAACCCTTTCCGAGGGAGCCAGGCACTCCCCTTCCATCAGATGCAATGGGGATACTAGATCATGAGATTTAGTATTCCCCTCATGGAGGGGTCTGAGCCTGTTCCTACCCATCCAGACCCGCACTGCCTCTAGGCATTTAGACATCATGGAAAGAGCATCCCTGGGTTGATCTGGGATGGTTTCAAAGCAATTGAGTACCAAGGTACCCATTGTAGTTCAAAATATCCAGTCAGCACCAGATTGCCTTCTCTTCAAATCTAATTCTTCGTATTAGATCTATGATGAGAAGAATCGAGTTTCAAAATCCTGTTAATCCACGGGGCTCATGAGGTAATCTTGGAACATTATTTCAGATTTCTTCCTCATGTAAGGATAAATGGATTGCTCAGCTTTTGGAGCAGAAATAGGATAGAAACACAGTGACCAAATTCATAAAGAGTTTAAAAACCTATCCAACACACCACCAGAAGAAGCCGGTAGCTTACTGGCAAACAAAGTGAAGTTAATTATGAAAAGAAGGAAGAAAGGTTGCTAAACCATGGATTGTATGTGAAGTATTATTCTGGAAAGGAAATATGTCAGGGAGTTGCATAGCCAGTGTCCAAATGGAGTGGGAGATGCTGACACGAACTTGTAATTTTAAATAAATAAATCTACTTTACAACTATATACACAGCAAACGAGATAATCAGGCAAACAGGAGCATCATGAGGTAAGTTAACATAGCGGGAACATCATGAGATAAATTCTTACAGGGCACACACTGCACACACAGAGGAAAAAGGCAGGAAAATGAGGAAACTCTCCCTTAAACTCACAGCAACCAATCACAGCTTAGGTTGCCTCATGTAATGGCCAGCTCTCTTCAAGCAATTAGCTATAACTGTGTGTATCTTATTCATTGTACAACCTTTCACTGCTCCACCAAAAGAAGCCAGTAGTTCATAAAAGGGGAAGAAAGGTTGCTAAGCCATGGATTGTATGTGAAGTGTAATTCTGGAAAGGAAATGTGCTATGTATTTATCAAACTTATATGGCTTCCTATTTTGTATACCATAATCCTAGGCAGCTCACACCAAAACCAACAAACAATGATGCCGCCCATCCTCGAAGCCCCACGCTGTAGGTAGAAGGAGCACACTGAAGACCTTCAAATTAATATCTTCCTACAAGTGCACTTCTGCTGAAATTCTCCAGGATAAAGGGAATGAAGATGCAATAAAAAAACAATGGATGATCCCATTTTGGGGAAAGATAAAACCCAACTGCCTCATTCTTTATACAAAATACTCCAAAGTACAAAATAGAAATGAAGAAAAGTACAGCCAGCAGCATGGCAAATGTTTTAAGATTCTGCTCTAGCGGTAAACATTCTGTGGAAGTCTAATTAGGTAGTTTTTATGCAGTTTTTGGAAGAATAACTGAGTTGGAAGGGACCTTGGAGGTGTTTTAGTCCAACCCCTGCTCAAGCAGGACATCCTATACCCATGATGGTGAACCTATGGCACCGTATCTGTGGGCACGCGAGCATTGCCCTAGCTCAGCTGCAGCGTGCATGCGCACACCAGCCATCTGATTTTCAGGCCTTCTGGGACCACAGGAAGTCAGGAAACGGGCCATTTCCAGCCTCCAGAGGGCTCCGGAGAGGTGGGGAAGGCCGTTTTCCCTCTCCCCAGGCTCCAAGAAAGCTTCTGGAGCCTGGGGAGGGCGAAAAACTGGCCTACAGGGGCCACCGTGCCATCGTGTGCCAAAAGTGGGGGTCGCACAGGGGGGGTTACATGCGCATGCGCAGGGGGTGGGGCGCATTGAATTATGGGTGTGGGAATGCACATGCGCGATCCTCCTGGGCTCCCCCCACTTTTGACACGTGACGGCAAAAAAGTTAGCCATCACTGTCCTATACCATTTCAGACAAATAGTTGTCAAATCGCTTCTTAAAAACCTCAGGTATTGGAGCTCCCCACAACTTTTGGAGGTACGCTGTTCCATTGATTATTTGTCTAACTGGGAATGGGGATTTTGCAGTATCCTTCCCCTGGAGTGGGGTGGGAATGGAGATTTTGCAGTATGCTTCCCCTGTCGCACCCACCAAGCCACACCCCACCCCACCCATCAAGCCACACCTACAGAACTGGTAGTAAAAAATTTTTGATTTCATCACTGGACGTGGCCCATAGAATTGCCAGAAGTCGTACATGACTGAATGGAAAACATCATCATCAGCTTTCTGACAACAAGAAAAGGGTTCACAGATTGTTGACATTTTCCTTACCGTTTCACCAATATCAGAACGAAGCAAACAAATGAGAAGTATGCCCATGTTTCTTTCTTTCTTTTTTTTTAATGTTCTTCCGTGTGCTTACAGATTATTTTTTTTTTTAAACGGTATCTGCATTTCGAGAAAAGAGAAAACTAGAAAGGGTAATTTGTTTCCTGAGAACTTCAGTCTAAGGAGCCCCTCCACGTGAAGCAATATCTTCTAATTGATGGAGCAAAGTAACAAGGTCATTTTGACCTAATCAGTTACAAGCTTCTGGGCATGCTTAGAAGTCTGTAATTAAATAAAAGGCAGCACATTTTGTTTGTTTGTTTTCCATTAGGCAGGGAACATATTGCCCCTCCTGATTTGAACTATGTTTAGATTCTTTTAATGAAGAATTAATTAAATGAATTAATTCTAATTAATTAATGAGACGCTTGCATGCAGCATAGCAAAGCACCGACACAGAAGTATTATTAGAAATATAGTTGAGCTCTACAAAATCCTCATGGGCTTTCTTATAAAAACAGAAATGATGAGCTCCCCAAAAATTCCCCCCCTCCAAAAAACCCCTTTTTTTTTTCTTTTGGAAAAAATGGCCCATCTACCCAGAAAAGGAGACAAAGGTAAACTAATGGGAAAATTAACATTTTGTGACTGGTTATGTCTACAATTATAACCATTTTAAGAGACAGTCCATAACATGGGCTTAAAATTCTCAAAGGGCCCACTAAACTAAAACTCACCCACATAATAATGTGCAATAAGTCAAGTGAGTTCAGAGAGTTAGCTTATCAAACTGTTAGCTTGCAGAGACAAGCAATCTGAAGCCTTTTTCAAGCAAAATCCATAGATTTTGCTAAAATGTAGCAAATAAAAAAATTCCTGGCACGTATTTCGTTGCATCTACCCAACTGGTAGGCAATAGGGAAGTAATATTGATGCATCCTCTTCGTTCTTATATTTTTTAGAACTTAAAGCCTTATGTTGGTCCGCTGATCCTGTAGAATGGATAGGGACACCATTGGAAAATCTGAACAGTCAACCTAGGGACAGATCACCCTGGAGAAAATCTATCAATGGGTCAGTAAGAGTTGACATCACGAGGTGGCACCCAACAGTAGAATGGGGAAAGAAAAAGGCCACCCTTGGAATACTGCATTCAGTTTTGGTCGCCGCAATGTAAAAAAGATGTGGAGACTCTAGAAAAAGTGCAGAGAAGAGCAACAAAGAGGATTGGGGGACTGGAGGCTAAAACATATGAAGAACGGTTGCAGGAACTGGGTATGTCTAGTTTAATGAACGGAAGGAATAGGGGAGACATGATAGCACTCTCACAATATCTCAGGGGCTGCCACAAAGAAGAGGGAGTCAAGCTATTCTCCAAAGCACCTATGGGCAGGATAAGAAGCAATGGGTGGAAACTAATCAAGGAGAGAAGCAACCTAGAACTAAGGAGAAATTTCCTGACAGTGAGAACAATTAATCAGTGGAATGACTTGCTCCCAGAAATTGTGGGTGTTGCAACACTGGAAGTTTTTAAGAAGATGTTGGATAACCATTTGTCTAAAGTGGTGTAGGGTTTCCTGCCTGGGCAGGGGGTTGGACTAGAAGACCTCCAAGGTCCCTTCCAACTCCTGTTCTGTTCTGTTCTGTTCTGTTGCCTTATAAAGCCTTAGTAAGACCACACTGGGAATGCTGCATTCAGTTCTGATCCCCACAATATAAAAAAGATGTTGAGACTCTAGAAAGAGCGCAGAGAAGACCAACAAAGATGATTAGGGAACCAAAGACTAAAATATATGATTTTTTTTTACAAGAATGGGGTATGTCTATTTTAATGAAAAAAAAAGACTAGAGGTGACATGATAGCAGTCTTCCAATATTCCAGCGTCTGCCAAAAAGAAGACCTATTCTCCAAAGGTGATCTGTCCGCCCCCCTTCAGAGACCCACAAAAACACAGCCAGCCGAGGGTTAAGAATCACTTGGCACACTCCTCAGTTCTTATCTCAACCTTGGCAGCGATATGCACACCGTCTGCCAAGGACTTTATTAGTTTACACAAACAAGAAAATCACCTACGTAGCTTTGCCGTTCATCTAGCTTCCAAGACTACGAGGTTGCTATGTTTGTTTTGCTTTGTTCGTCACAAACTTCTTGACCCACCATCCTGTCTTATATAGATAGGCTTTGGGTGTGGTCCAGTGAGTCATTGATCCTGTGACTCCAATCCAGTGACTCAGGTCTATTTCCTCATACGCCGCAGCTGCAGTAATCTTTTCTCTCGCCTTCTTTGGCGTGCGTCCAGGAATGACGTCTCTCCCTCACTCTCATCTGAGACACCTGTTTCCCCACTACTTGGCTCTCTTTCAGCTGGCACCTGAGACGGTGCCAGAGGGGGGGGGGGCTGGGAGATCTGGCTGGCTCCTCTTCCTCCTGCTCAGAGCTTCCTTCCTCCAATGGGATAGGCTCAGAGGATGGGGCCACAACAAAAGGACCTGAAGGCAGGACAAGAAACAATTGATGGAAAGGAGAGAACTTTCCTAGAAATTAGAAGAAATTTCCTAACAATGAGTACAATTGACCAGTGGAATGGTTTGCCTTCGGAAGTTGTGGGTGCCCCATCACTAGAGGCTTTTAAGAAGAGACGGGATAGTCACTTGTCTGGAATGGTATATAGGGCAGTGATGGCAAACCTATGGCACATGTGCTGCAGCTGGCATGCATAGGCGTCTCTGCCAGCATGTGAGCCCTTGCCCCAGCTGAGCTGTATATACATCCAACAGGAACAGGAAGTGCCTCACAGGAGCAGAAAGAGGTAAATCCTAGAGAGGCAGGAAATGCATCACTGAACAATGGAGTTGAATGCTAGAGAGGAATAAAGCTGCATACCAGGCTGACATAACACCTGTAACAGTGGAGGCATGCGAGGGTGGGGGGGGATGGGGGGAGCGCGGGGTGTCTGTGGCGTGTCCCCTCACTCCCGTTTTTTGGTCCCAGGAGGCTTCAGGGAGGCCTGCTAGGCCCAAAATGGGGCATGGGTGGGGAGCTCACGCGCATGTGTGGGTGCCGTGCTTGCATTGTATTATGGGTGTGGGCATGCGTGTGTGCGCCGTTGTGCGCACACACACCAGTGGGAGGTTTCAAAATTTTTTTACTACCGGTTCTGTGGGTGTGGCTTGGTGGGCGTGGCATGGCTTGGTGGGCGTGGCAGGAGAAGGATATTGTAAAATCCCCATTTCCTCCCGATCAGCTGGGACTTGAGAGGCAGAGAATAGATGCGCGCCGGGCCAGTCAGAATTTTTATTACCGCTTCTCCGAACTACTCAAAATTTTCGCTGTCGATTCTCCAGAACTGGTCAGAACCTGCAGAAACCCACCTCTGGCGCACACACTTTCAGCACTCAAGGACAAAAAGATTAGCCATCAACTTATTCTCCAAAACACCAGAGGATTGGACAAGAAAGTGTAGGAAGTTAGGACCCACCCCTTTCCTAGAGGAATGAAATATTTTGGGAAATATTAAAAAGGCAGAATATTATGTTTCCCTGGATGAGAAATGGAGAAGCATGTTTTAAAGACGAAGCAGCTCCCACCTTTCTGCCCCCCTACCCTTTGTCAATGGGCCAGAGGCAAAAACTCAATCTTTATCAATGGACCATCATCTGCAACACAATAGGACCCATCTAGCAACAGAAACTCACCACATGGCACCTGGGAAGATTACATCAGCCAGCAAGGCTAGCTAAGACCCCCAACCCCTGGGAGTCTGACAACCAATCAGGATACTCTTTCTGGACCCCAGGAAGTTTAAAGCCAGAGAGGGCACAAAACCCAGGGACTCACAGCATCTCCGCTCTTTTTCTGTTCAGGAACTCAAACTATGTGATCCTGTCCACCATTAAACCATCTTTCCAAGCAGTCTCCATGTTTTCAGTGTCTTTTTCCCCACTTGGAGCTGAACCCAAAAGGATATTTCTTCCTACAAAAGAATGGATGGAAACTAATCAAGAAGAGAAGCAACCTGGAATTAAGGAGAAACTTCCTAACAATAAGAACAATTAACCAGTGGAACAGCTTGCCTGCAAAAGTTGTGGGTGCTACATTACTGGAGGTTTTTAAGAAGCGACTGGACAGCCACCTGTCTGAAATGCTACAGGGCACTGATGGCTAACCTTTTTGCCATTGCGTGCCATGAGTGGGGGGATGTGGGGGGCGAGAGTCACGCACATGTGTCCCCACACCCATAATTCTATGTGTCCCATGTATGCGCGTGCACCCCTGCTCCTGGCACACGATGACTTGGTAGGCCTGTTTTCTCTCTCCCCAGGCTCCAGAGCTCTCTGGAGGCCAGAAATGGCCCATTTGCCAACTTCCGGTGGGACCGGAAGGCCCGTTTTTTGCTCTCCTCAGGCTCCAGAGCCTTTCTAGGAACCTGGGGAGGGCAAAAATGACCTTTCCCACCCCGCTGTAGGCCCTCTGAAGGCCAAAAACAGCCCGTTTGCCAACTTCTGGGGGGGGGACTATTTTCGCTGTCCCCACACTCCTAGAAAGGAGCCTGGGGAGAGAGAAAAACGGGCCTTCCTCACCACCCCCTGAGGCCTTCTAGAGACAGGAAACAGCCCATTTCCCTATTTGTGGTGGGCCCAGCTGAGCTCGCGTGCCCACCAATATGGCTATGGGTGCCACCTGTGGCAAGCGTGCCATAGGTTCACCATCACGGCTATAGGGTCTCCTGCCTGAGCAGGGATCCGAAGCAGAAGATCTTTAAGGTCTTTTCCAGCTCTATTCAAATTCTTGATTCATTCATAACTTTGGTTCTCCATGTTTGAACTGCCGCAAAAAACTGACACTCACACTGCTGGCAACTGTTCAGCTGCTTGTCAGTGACCAAGTTCTTTATGAATATTGTATACGCGCCCTACATTTCTTCCTCCCTAAAATATCTCACGTCCTTCTTGAAGGACATGTGGTTCCTTTCATCAAAGCCTTCCAACCTATCCAGATTAGATTTCACACCGCCGTGAAAATATGAGCCAATTTTCTCCTTCTTTGAAAAAATAAATAAAGAGGAAGACATTGCAAGCTGCTGACCCAATTCAGATCAAAATTACCTCCCCCCACCCCACCAAAGACTAATTTTATAAGCATGGAGGGAACTAACCAACTGAGCCGTCAATAAATTGTGCTCCAAAGTTTGCTGGCGTCACCATGTCTTCCAGAGAGAAACAAGAAATCCCAGTGATTTAATACACCGGGCATTAAGATACAAATTTGTCTTGGTCGCATGAGGAATTCATTTTCTGAATTCCGGGTTAGCTTGGTTTTGTCTTTGTTTTCCAAATTCCATGACTGTGGCTACGTACTGGAGGTAAATTCCCAGTGACAGCTGGCAGAGTAAGGGCAGATTCAGACAATCAAAGAGTTTGGTAGCATCGCTTAATTAACTAATGGGCTTCATAGAGACGTAATGGAATTTGAAAAGAAAAAGCTTTTAAGCAAGATTCAAAGCCAGCAGCATCTGTACCAGTAAAACTCCTACAACCCCCCCTTCTTCCTTCTGAGATTCACAAGTCAGTGCTGGAAAATCCAAAACTCTTAAATTGTTCGTATGCAATGTTGGTGGCTCCCCCTAGTGCTTCTGAGCTGCAACTGTATCGGATATCAGCCTAAAAGTATCACCATTTTTTTAAAGAGAAAAAATGCCTTTCTTCTTCAGAGAACTGAAGAAGCTTCTAGAACGAGAAGAGAAACATCTTCAAGGAAAAACAAAGAAAGTCCAGTTGCCTCTTGAAAAGCACCTTTGGGACATCACCAGGTTACCAAAAATCTAAACACCACCACCAACAATTAAGTTAGTAAAGTTTGTAACTCAAGAAAACATGCTATACAATATTAAATGTGTGTGTGTGTGTGTGTGTGTGTGTGTGTGTGTGTGTGTGTGTATGTTTTTCCTTTAGGCCAGGTTTTTCCTACGTAGCCAAGATTTTTCTGGAACCACAATTGAGCAAAATCACATTCCCTACATTCTGGGTTCTTTCTCCATCTTTTCACTCTGGCAGCAAACAGAATGCTCCAAAAGATGGAGAAAGAACCCAGAATGTAGGGAATGTGATTTCGCTCAATTGTGGTTCCAGAAAAATCTTGGCTACGTAGGAAAAACCTGGCTTAAAGGAAAAACACACATTAAACCTACGAAAAGTAAGAATATATATATATATGTATGTATGTATTTATTATTTATTATTTTATTTTCGTAGGTCTTTATGTGTATCTTTCTTTATGCCAGGGATTTTCCTACGTATATTAAGATGTTTCATGGCCTAATTTTCAGTGAACTCTCAATTCACCAGCTTTTTAGGCCTTTTTAAATATTACAGCAGCTATATGCTAACTGTATGTATGTATGTATGTATGTATGTATGTATGTATGTATGTATGTATGTTTTTTGTGTTGAGTCATCCTGGATTACCACGAATGGAGAAGGAGATATCACAAATCTCCAATTTTTTTTTTTTTTTTGCCTTTCAGCCCAATCTCATGGGCCGTCCAGACAGTATAATATAGCCGACAAGCTATTTTCTATGTTTTTTTTAATATTTTTGCTGATAATTCTATAATATACACACACACACACACACACACACACATATATATATATACATATACATATATACATATATACATACATACCTGTCAAAGAAGCCCTGTCATCAATTAAAAACAAATATCAACTACCAAAACACATCGCAGATTTAACAGAACATTGTTTATCCAACACATATTTCATACACAGAGGACAGAGATATAAACAAATAGAAGGTGCACCAATGGGATCACCATTATCACCAGTCATAGCCAATCTTTTCATGGAAGATTTCGAAACCAATGCTTTAGAAAAAACTATTAACAAGCCAAAATTGTGGCTTAGATATGTTGATGACACTTTTGTGATCTGGCCGCATGGAAGAGATAAACTGGAAAACTTCTTAATATATTTGAACAGCCTCCATCCCAAAATAAAGTTCACCATGGAGATAGAATCAGACAACCAGCTACCTTTCCTCGATGTATTAATTTATAAAAAACCTGATGGCACCTTAGGACATACCATCTATCAAAAGAAGACACATACGAACCGCTATCTCAATGCTAAATCACACCACCATCCAGCACAAATAAACTCTGTTGCCAAAACACTAGCCACAAGAACTAAACGTTTAGCTGATAAAGCACATTTAAAAACAGAATTATATACATTAACCAACGTATTAACATCAAATGGGTTCTGTAGAAATAAAATCATCAGTATGATCCAACATGCAACACCCAAACAGAAGAGAAATCAACAAGAAGAACAAAACAATGGGAAAGCCATCTTACCCTACATAAAAGGAACAACAGATAAAATTAGCAAAATACTGCAAAGACACAACATCAAAACCATATTTTGCACAGATAGAAAGATATCGTCTATCCTAAGAAACCCTAAGGACAAAATAGAACTAGAAGATCAGGGCATATATGAAATCCCGTGTGCTTCCTGCCCCTCAACATATATTGGGCAGACCAACAGAAGAATGAGTGTGCGCATCGAGGAACATAAAAACTCAATACAGAAGAAAGAACACACATCATCATTAGTACAACACATAAATGCCACAGGACATAATATTAACTTTAATAACACAAAAACAGTTGCAAAAATAGAACATCTCAATGGCAGAATAATCAGAGAGGCCATTGAAATAGAGAAAAGACCATATTGCATGAATAAACGTGATGACACCTCCTGTCTGCCTTCTATTTGGAAACCTGCTCTCATAAATAGACGAATCTTAACACAAAGTGTAAGCCATAGGTCAAAGGGTCATCAGGAGACCTGTGTAGCCACCATTTCCAACATATCTTATCCATCAACCCACATCCCAGCAACAGTGCTTCCACCCAATCAAAATACAACTACAGCACTGTCAACCAATCAGAATACACCTCTGCCTCCTTTTAAAGAAGGATGTCAGTTAAGATCACACAGTTTGCCCATAGGCACCAAACCGAGAACATTAGCCAGATGATGATGAATGAGATTTCATCGAAACGTCGCTCCAATATTTCCAAAAATATGTTTGCAATTACACGGGAAGAAACCCGAGATATCACCTGTACACACACACACACACACACACACACATATATATATATATATATATATATATATATATATATATATATATATATATATATATATATATATATATATATATATATATATATATATATATATATATATATATATATATATATATATATATATATATATATATATATATATATATATATATATATATATATATATATGCCACCCTTCTCCGGAGACTCAGGGCAGCTTACAATGCATTAAACAATAGCCTTCATACTTTTGTATATTTATACAAAGTCAGCTTATTGCCCCCACAAACTGGGTCCTCAATTTACCTACCTTAGAAAGGATGGAAGGCTGAATCAACCTTGAGCCTGGTGAGATTTGAATTTACAGTAATTGCAGACAGCTGGAGTTAATCACAATGCATTAGTCCGCTGAGCCACCAGGCCCTTCTTAATTAACTAATGGGCTAAGATATGAGCAGATAAGATGTTCTTGTTTTGGTAACTTCATTATCTAAGCCCAAACCAGCTGAGATAAAAGGCACAGTTGGTTTCTTTACATTTTTTTTTAGATTAACAAGCAAAATTGGAAAAAAATATCTTCATCATCCTTATTTGATTGATGGAAAGTGGAAATTCCCAGGTACCAGCTGGTAATTAATATACCTTCCCAGTTGATCTCACAATACAAAGAAGAAGGGGTCAATCTATTGTCTAAAGAACCCAAAATCAGGACAAGAAGCAATGGATTGAAACTCATGAAGGAAAGATCCAATCTTAAAATAAGGAGAAATTAATTTAATCCGTGGAATGACTTTCCTCCAGAAACTATGGCTGCTCCAACACTGGGAGTTTTTAAGAAGAGATTGGACAACCATTTGTCTGAAATAGTATAGAGTTTCCTGCCTGAGCAGGGGGTTGGACTAGAAGACCTCCACAGTCCCTTCCAACTCTATTATTCTCTATGTTTTTAGTATAATTCTGTTGTTGAAAATCCCTAGATGTTAAATAAACTGTAGTCCTAAACTCATTAAATACTAATTTCTGTCTTCCTTCTAGTCTAGGTCTGTTGTAGCTTGCCAGTGGCCTGCGTGGATCGTGGCTGATCCCGACGAGGAGGAGGCTGGTGTGGGGTCACGCCAGCAGCCGGCGCAGCTGGCGCTCACATCGGACAGCGAGGAGGCTGAAGAGGATGTGGTGCCAGAGGAGAGACTCAGCCTGGGCCTTCAGAACCTCTAGAGGCTCCTTCAAGTGGAGAGAGCGAAATGGAGGAGCCTCTCTCAATGCTCGGGCACGCAGGGCTGCCAAAAGGCAGGAGTGGCTACTCAGGAGGAGGAGATCTCCTCGAGAGTAAGGTTTGAGGATAATTGGCCACTCCCTTAGCCTATTTAAGTCTCATGCAGTTAGTAATTTCTTGCTGGAAACAATGTGTAATTATTAAAGAACATTTTTGAAGAGTGAGTGTCTTATTGTATCTTGTCTTCTGGGTTGGTTGCCAACCTTTGCCAGACTTTGTTTATTCTTGGTATGTTATAACTTTGATAAGGACCGTTGGTGTGTGTCATAATCCATGGGAATCCGGAGCTGGGGCAGAACAAGGTCTCCATGGATCGGTGGGGGCAAACATCTTGTCTATCGATTGTAGGAATTAAGAGATCCTACTGATATCAAGGCAGCTTAACAGAACGTTGGAGTCATTCTTCTCAACTATGAGATCACTGTTGGAACAACTGAGGAACTTCTAGATTTTTCTGTGTAGAGTTGGAGGAGCAAACAGGTGCCATGCAGCCTTTTGCCCCATCTAAGAAAACTTCCAAACTTGGCTTCCAGGTGAATCCCCGTGCGGATGCCATTCGCTCTAAGCTGATCTATACATTTTACCTGATTGATCACTTTGAGGGGCTGAGCCATGCAGTGCCACGGTATAACATACAAGATTTTATGGATTCCAAGAAGCGAAAGAAACTGATGCTCATGGATCACCACCAACTGGTTCGCTTCCATGTCGTGCCCACCCGGAACATCATGGTGACTCAAGAGAAACGCTGGCGCAACCGTATCGAAGTGCGTTGCAGCCGTTGGCCCCCTTTTAAGATGTGGATATCTTCAGTACTGAACAGCCGGACATTCAAGGGCTTTATCATCTTTCTTATCTTCTTGAACATGGTAGTCCTCATGATCTCAACAGAGATAATGGGGAAGAGGGGAATCACCTATGTGAAAATTTCCAGGGTCCTGGAGGTGATCATTTGGATCATTTTACAGATCTTTCTGACGGAGATTGGGTTGCATTGGTTTGTGAGCTTTCCGAGATACTGGAAAAATTCCTGGAATATCTTCGATTTCATAGTGACTACCATCTCCATTATACCAGAAATAATATATCCATTTAAGAAGTACCAGAGTGTGACAACTCACCGACTTCTGCTGTTAAGCCGTGTAATGCGTTGCCTAAAGCTCTTTCCTAGAGTCCGACAAGTCCGGGTTCTCATCATGGCTATTGCCAAAGCCCTGAAAGCAATGGCCTTAATTTTGGTTCTCCTTGCCTTCCTCTTCTATGTCTTTGCTTTGTCGGGCATCTACTTTTTTGAGAGTTACACCCGATCAAGGATGGACTTGAATTACAATATGTATTTCAAGGACATGCCCAATGCTCTAATAACCATCTTCATTCTTTTCACCATGGACCACTGGTACGCTCTGTTACAAGATTCATGGCAAGTCCCAGAGATAAGCAAGATAGTCACTGGTATATTTATCTGCCTATGGCTTCTGATCGGGGCATTTATTTTTAGGAATCTCTTTGTTGCCATTATGGTCACCAATTTCCAGAACATCCGAAGTGACTTAAGTGAAGAGGTGAGTCAGATAGAGACTCAGACGCAAGCTGACAAGTTCAAAATGGAGATCATGGAAAAGAGATTCAGCCAGATTCAAACATCTATGGACAAAGAGATTACATTCAGAGAAAGGTTCACCATGGACCCTGCATTAATTCAAACTGCGGAAAATCCAGATTTCACCAACGATGAAATGTCTCCTGGAATTTTGGACTGGGAGACTTACATCCACAAGAACCTACCAGGACTCTATGCTGCTGATGAAGATGAACAGGTGCTTTGGCCACGTGACTCCCTCTTCCGCTACTTTGAGTTGTTGGAGAAGTTGCAGCATAACTTAGAGGAACGCAAGGAACTTCAGCAATACATGGTGCTGGCTCTTTCCAACCTGGAGGACAAGTAGCATGGACCATGCAAGCTTTGGGAGAGAAAAGCCAAAGCAAATGAAACTCATGGCTTTGTACCACCTCTCCCCTTCCCTCCTCCATCCAAAGGTCTCTAGATAAGACACAAGAATACTATTAAAATATATTGCATATTACCCTGTTAGCTGTTGTCTCTCCATTGCAGAACGAGGGTCTCTTCAGGTTTCCAACCAATAGGGTCCTGTGCTTTTTTTTTTTTTGCCAATTGGGCCCACAAAACAATCCATCTTGTTTTAGGTCTCTTTTGTGGACACTTTTTATCAAGTGGGATCCATTCTGTGACTGCTTTGGTCCATGGGCCATCGGTTCTTCTTGCTATGTGACCAGCCTATTTCGATTGCAATTCTTTTACTCTCTTGGTGATATAGTATACTTCTGTTTGTTGTCTAATCCATTTGGAGGCCTTTCTATCTTGTCTTGTGTTTTTAATCAGGGCAACCTGGTCTACCCAATTATGGGATGGAGCATACTGCTCCACTTTTGCCTTTCAGCCTCAATCCAGGAGCCTTCACAGGCAGTTGCTTTGGCAACACACTATTTTTGTGCTGAATTTATGTTTATCTGGGATTTGAACCTGGACTACTTCTATATTAGGTGGATGTATATCACCTCTTCTATAACCCCTTCTTCGAACCACAGAAGGGTATGGCTAGCTGATGACAGCTAAATTGCTTGAAATAGATCTATACTAGTCTCCCTTTATTGCTTTATCAGTAAAACATAAATTCAACACAAAAATAGTTTGTTGCAAAAGCGACTGCCTGGGAAGGCTCCTGGACCAGGTTGCCCTGATAAAAACCACTTAATCTTTCCCCTGGTATAATCAACAAAGTGAGGAGAACCTATGTCTTAAAGTTAAAATATTTAATATACAAGTAGCCCAGGTTTGAATCCCAGAAGGGTATGGCTAGCTGATGAGAGCTAATTAGCTTGAAATAGTTCTATGCTAGTCTCTCTTTATTTCTTTGTCAGTAAAACATAAATTCAACATAAAAATATCTTGTCTTGCAACGACAAGCATGTATCTTTCCATGGCTCTTTGCACCACTCATAGCTTTTCTATTGATTGTGAGATTAGTGTCCATGTTTCGCCGGCATATGTCAGAGCAGATAGCACACAATGATAGAGCCGAGGTGGCGCAGTGGTTAGAGTGCTGTACTGCAGCTACTTTTTTTTTTAATGATTTATATGCCGCCCTTCTCTGAAGACTCAGGGCGGCTTACAATGCGTTAAGCAATAGCCTTCATACTTTTGTATATTTATACAAAGTCAGCTTATTGCCCCCACAAACTGGGTCCTCAATTTACCTACCTTAGAAAGGATGGAAGGCTGAGTCAACCTTGAGCCTGGGGAGATTCGAACTGGTGTAATTGCAGACAGCTGGATGTTAATTACAGTGCTTTAGTCTGCAGAGCTAAACCAGGCTCCTACTTCTGCTGACTGCTAGTTCAGCAAATCAGCGGATCAAATCTCACTGGCTCAAGGTTGACTCAGCCTTCCATCCTTCCAAGGTGGGTAAAATGAGGACTCAGATTGTTGGGGGCAATATGCTATTTAGTCTACTGTTGATTGTTGTAAGCCGCCCAGAGGCCTCGGAGAGTGGGCAGCATAGAAATCTTCTTCTTCTTCTTCTTCTTCTTCTTCTTCTTCTTCTTCTTCTTCTTCTTCTTCTTCTTCTTCTTCTTCTTCTTCTTCTTCTTCTTCTTCTTCTTCTTCTTCTTCTTCTTCTTCTTCTTCTTCTTCTTCTTCTTCTTTTCTCTTCAGCACAGGGGGAGGTTGTTCTTGAAAATTATGCTTAGCTTGCCGAATGCCTGCCAAGCCTTTTATTGTATCACCTTCCATTGAGACATTTTGGCCAAAGTATATGTAGTGCTCTACTACATCTAGTATATATATTGTATATATAATTGTGGAAAACTCATGTATATTCAAGGGTTCCAAATTTTGTTTACATAAAACTGAGATTTAACCATCACTCTCCAGATGTGTGGCAGATAAAATTGATATGACAATTTCAAACACCCATCTTTGTTTTGGGATACAAGCTTTGCTGGCATTAAAGGGCACCAAGTCGCATACATGTTTCAATGTTCACATTCTTATGTTCTAGGAAAGTGATTTTTTCCCCCATCAATTTCATACTGAGGAAGAGCCAGCTGCAATATGGAAAGAATTGCAACAATTCTCTATGGGTTGAATAAATAAATGGGTCTCATACAGTGTTTTTCAAAGTTGATAGTTTTAAGTTATGTGGACTTCAACCAGTAGTGAAATCCAATTTGTTTACTACTGGTTCTGTGGGCATGGCCTGGTGGGCACAACAGGGGAAGGATACTGCAAAACCTCCATTTCCACCCCACTCCAGGGGAAGGATACTGCAAAACCTCCATTCCCACCCCACTCCAGGGGAAGGATACTGCAAAATCCCCATTCTCTCTCCACTCCAGGGGGAAGAATATTGCAAAATCTCCATTCCCACCCCACTCTGGGACCAGCCAGAGGCGGTATTTGCCAGTTCTCCGAAGTACTCAAAATTTCCGCTACCGGTTCTCCAGAACCACTCAGAGCCTGCTGAATTTCACCCCTGACTTCAACTCCCATAATTCCTAAGCCAGCCACTGTGTCCCCAACCCATCCAGACATGTGATATCCCTGTGCACTATTTCTGACTTGCACACCACATGCCTGTGTGCTCTTCCCGGCTCGCATGGCACCTCTTGCACACTCCCACGCACTCCCACTTGCCCCACGCACCCTTCCTGACCCACACTCTTTCATGTACCCATGCATACCTACAAGAGGTGCCCCATGGGTCAGGAAGAGCATACTAGAGATGCTTGGTGACTGGAAGTTGTTGCACAGGTTGTGGCGTGAGCTGAGCAGAGTCTGCAGGGGTGAAAGGGGAAGTGAGCTGTAACATGACAGTGTGTAGGAGGTGTGGGGAGGGTTGGAGAGGGGTTGTGAGCAGTGGTGGCATTCAAATAATTTAACAGCTGGTTCTCTGCCCTAATGACCGACCGGGTGGGTGTGGCCAGGGCGGGTGTGGCCAGGGTGTGTGACAGGCAGCACTTGACCTCCTGCAGCCTCCTGGGAGCAAAAATAGGTATGGAGGGCTGCGCCACACCCTGCCCCATTTTGGGCCTAGTAGGCCTCCTTGTAAAAATGGGCCGTGGGGGGCGGCATGCCACACACACCCCCGTGCCCAATTTTGGGCCTAGTAATCCTCCCTGAAGCCTCCTAGGAACAAAAATGGGCCACGGGAGTGTGTGCTCCCCCCTTCCCGTACCCCATTTTGGGCCTAGTAGGCCTCCTTGCAGTTACCTGGGAGTCAAAACGGGGTGTGTGGGGATTCCTGGAAGGGTAGGGAGAGGAGGGGTGGGGTGGGGCAGGGAGGGGCAGGGCCAGACAGCAATGTAACAACCAGTTCGTCCGAACTGGCCCAAACTGACTGAATCCCATCACTAGTTGTGAGTATGTGTGAATATTATATATGTCAAACAATATTATATATGTCAAACAAGATGAGCCTGGTGGCGCGGTGGACTAAGTGCTGTTAAAGTAGCACTTAGTTGCCAGCTGCCTACAATTATTGCAAGTTTGAATCTCACCAGGCTCAAGGTTGACTCAGCCTTCCATTCTTCCGAGGTGTGTAAAATGAGGACCCGGATTGTGGGGGCAATAAGCTGACTTTGTATAAAAAAAGAACACCACTTAGGAGGGGCCGGAAGCCCTACTAAGCAGGTATATACAAAAGTATGAAGGCTACTGCTTAATGCATTGTAAGCCGCGCTGAGTCTCCGGAGAAGGGCGGCATATAAATCGAACTAATGAATGAATGAATGAATGAATGAATGAATGAATGAATGAATAAATAAATAAATAAATATTCACACAAACCCACACTGCCTCTCCAACCAGGTCTTCGGGAGTAGGGCGGTATATAATTTCAATAAAATCAAAATCAAAATCAAATCTATATCCTTTCTCATGTTCTGTTCTGCATTCCTGCATTCCTCGTCAGGTTAATCCCCATAGCAGGAATCTTCTCCCCAAATTAATATCTCCCCCTTTATCTTATGATCCAGGAAGGCAAGGAAAGCGTTAAGCCACAAAAACAAGTTTGAAACAAACCGAACGTAATGGCGGTTATGAGTCTTTCACTGCTGAGTTAAGCATATTGTCAGAATGCAGAGATGATGCCTCTAGGAAGAACAGTAGCACCTTCTGATAGTATTTTTTGTGGCTAATTTTGAGCAAACTGCATCAACAAACCAACTAAATCTATGTTTCTCAACCTCAGCAACATTAAGATGTGTAGACTTCCACTGCCTCCTCGTATTCCCCTGCCGGCATTCTGGAGTTGAAGTCCACATGTCTTTAAGGAATTGAATCCTGGGAGTTGAAGTCCACACATCTTAAAGGAGTGGTCCCAAAGGTGCTTTTTTTCAGGAGGCAACTGGACTTTCTTGTTTTTTTTCTTTTGACGACATTTTGCTTCTCATCCAAGAAGCTTCTTCAGCTCTGACTGGATGGTGAGGAATGGAAGGATTTATACTCCTTGCAGACCGTTGGTCATTTGCATAAATGACTGTATGACTGAGAATCTTCATAGACTTAAAGGAATTGAATTCTGGGAGTTGAAGGCCACACATCACGAGTGAAATCCAGCAGGTTCTGACAGATTCTGGAGAACCGGTAGCAGAAATTTTGAGTAGTTCAGAGAACCGGCAAGTACCACGTCTGGCTGGCCCCAGAGTGGGGCGTGAATGGGGATTTTGCAGTATCCTTCCCCTGGAGCAGGGTGGGAATGGGGATTTTGCAGTATCCTTCCCCTGGAGCAGGGCGGGGATGGAGATTTTGCAGTATCCTTCCCCTGCCATGCCCACCAAGCCATGCCCACCAAGCCACGCCACACCCACCAAGACACGCCCACAGAACCGGTAGTGAAAAAATTTGGATTTCACCACTGCCAAACATCTTAAAGTTGCTGAAGTTGAGATACATTGAACTAAATAAGACTATCTCCTACATTCATTTAAATAATCCTTCCACTTTACAAATTTTGCACTGGGATTTTTTGTTTAATTGGCTCCTTTGTTCAAATAAGCATAGACTGAATGGCATAGAGAAGGTTTTATTATGCAACTTCTCCAACCAGCCTTCCATAATTGCCTTGGTAATATTAACTTGCCCTCATTTTCTTGCACTTTGATTTAAAATTGCATGCTATGTGCCATTAGCTGTTTCCTTAAGGGCTGCCCTTCATAAAGGAGGGGCTTGTTATGGAAAGTATCACTGTTGCCTTGGTTACTAATTACATAGATTTTTAATCACATGTAAACCTTGGATTTAAAAATATCTTTGATGTGAGAAAATGTACTAAGGCAAGAGAAAAGTGTTTATGGATGGTCATGATATTGATAGTATTCTCCTGGTAGTCCAGACCTTTTAGGAGTGGTGTTGATTTTTGAACATTATCAAAACTATTTACCAACCAAGAGGAAAAAAATGATTTATTCCTAAGAGGCAGAAAGAAACATGCTTCTTCCATCCTTGAAAGTATCTGCAAAAACTGCACAAATTTCACTGGCTAAAATTAACTTTTCAGACTTGAAGAATATATATGGAATCAAAAGAAAATCATCCTGTCCCATCCTGTCCCCTTATTTTGGCTAAAGTTCAGCCATGTAAACTATTCTACATAAACCGCAAACTCCTGACCATCAAATAATGCACAAGGAAATAGACAGATACAGTGGAAGGTCATTGTAGAAACCAAATGACCAGTTTCACCAATATTGTCCTGGTTAATGAGTTTGGTTCCAGATTACATAAACTCAGCTGTTACACTTTACATCCAGCATCCAGTGTTGGCCACATGTAAAACATTCAAATGCAAAAGAATTATTATTAGTACCACGGCATAACCAATGATAAGATAAATATATTACAGTTGAATCATCTATAGTGCGGAAGGATGTCCATTTCTTTTTAGGCTACGGAATTTGTTTATAGTCATAATATAAAAATCTTAGGATCCCTGATCAAGAAGCAAAATAGAATAGAATAGAATAGAATGGAATGGAATGGAATGGAATGGAATGGAGTAGGGTAGGGTAGGGTAGGGTAGGGTAGGGTAGGGTAGGGTAGAGTAGAGTAGAGTAGAGTAGAATAGAATAGAATAGAATAGAATAGAATAGAATAGAATAGAATAGAATAGAATAGAATAGAATAGAATAGAATTCTTTATTGGCCAAGTGTGATTGGACACACAAGGAATTTGTCTTGGTGCATATGCTCTCGGTGTACAGAAAAGATACATTTGTCAAGAGTCATAAGCTACAACACTTAATGATAATCATAGGGAAACAGTCAATATAAATCTTAAGGATACCAACAACAAGATTACAATCATACAATCATACAGTCATAAGTGGGAGGAGATGGGTGATAGGAACAATGAGAAGATTAATAGTAATGCAGATTTAGTGAATAATTTGACAGTGTCGAGGGAATTATTTGTTTAGCAGAGTGATGGCATTTGGGAAAACAACTGTTCTTGTGTCTAGTTGTTCTGGTGTGCAGTGCTCTATAGCAGTGATGGCTAAACTTTTTGCCATCGCATGCCAAAAGTGGGGGGAGCATGGTGGAGTCACACGCACGCGTGCCCACATCCATAATTCTATGCGCCCCGCCCCCCCATGTTCCCCCCTGCTTTTGACATGTGATGGCATGGTGGGCCCAGTAGGCCTGTTTTTTGCTCTCCCCAGGCTCCAGAGCCTTTCTAGGAGCCTGGGGAGGGCAAAAACAGCCTTCTTCACCCCCCCAGAGGCCCTCCGGAGGCCGGAAACAGTGTGTTTCCTGACTTCTGGTGGGCCAAGAAGGCCTGAAAATCAGCTGGCTGGCGCACACATGTGTGTCGGAGCTGAGCTCAAGTGCCCACTGATATGGCTCCGCATGCCACCAGTGGCACCCGTGCCATAGGTTCGCCATCACGGCTCTATAGCATCGTTTTGAGGGTAGGAGTTGAAACAGTTTATGTCCAGGATGTGAGGAGTCTGTAGATATTTTCACAGCCCTTTTTTTGACTCGTGCAATATACAGGTCCTCCATGGAAGGGAGCCATTGTTTTTTCTGCAGTTCTAATTATCCTCTGAAGTCTGTGTCTGTCTTGTTGGGTTGTAGCAAAGTGTAGTAATATAAAACTGACTACATTTCAGTAACTAGAGTGATTTCTTCTCTTGGTTTCTCATAGCACTCGTTTAAGTTCTCCAAAAACAGGATGTCAGCATATCAAGATGCATTTATCCTAGTGCTGACAGAAGAAGGAGAACTCAGGCATCTGCAACAGGACAGTTGCCTTTCACCCTCTTATTTTCTCTGGAAATAACATCCCCTAGGAAATGGATGGGAGGGGGGAAATTCTTTGAATTGGAGCAGTAGATTAGGGGTGAATGATTGGGAAGATGGCCAATGAATGCAGAGGAGTGGGGGAAGGAAGAGGAGGGGTTTTGGGTCAGCACGTCAGTGCTGGCTGCTAGGAGTCGGTGTAAAAGGTGCCGTGCTTAATAAAAATGAAATTTGTTTTATAAAAGACTTTGTTTGAGATGCAATTTATTTGAAGACTGCCTGAAAACCTGACACAGAACATAGAATAACAGGATGGGAAGATAGCTTGGAGATTTTCTAGTCCAACCTCCTGTTCAAGCAGGAGACACTACATCACTCTGGAAAAATGGCTGTGAAGGTTCTTCTTGCAAACTTCCAGCAATGGAGTACCCACAATTTCTGGAGTTAAGCTGTTCCGCTGCTTAATTATTCTTACTGTCACAAAATGTCTTCTTAATTTTAGGTTAGACCTCTCTTTAATGGTCTTTCATCCATTACTTCCTGCCTTGCCCTTAGGTTCTTCGGATAATACAGTAAGTCAATCACCTCTTCTGAGTGACAGCCACCCAGGTATTGAAAGACTGCTATCATATCACCTCTAGTCCTTCTCTTCATTAGACTAGACATAGCTAGTTCCGTCAATCTATCAATCTGATGGGCAGATCTCAGTCAGATCAATCAGAATGCAGTCTGAAAAACTATCGTAGAAGATAGAGGTTTAACCTATTGTGAAATTCCTGTTTTGAAAACATCAGTTCTGTTAGCACATTTATAAGAAAACATTCAAAAATATGCTATTTATAAGAAAACATTCAAAAATATGTTTATGGCTGTGGTGGGTTCCTCCTGGTTCAGTCCGGTTCGGCTGAGCTGGTAGCGGTGATGATATGACATCACCGAACCGGTTCTTCCCCCCGACCCCCCCATCCCACGTTATTCTTACCTTTTATTTGGCGCCACCCCCAATCTATTGCTGCCTTCTGAGTCCCAGCTGAGGGCTAGAGAGAAAAAAACTGTTTAAACTCTTGCTGCGGGGCTTCAAAGGGCCGCCCTACAGCTGATCAGTGTTAAAAGAAAACAAATGAGTAGACCAGTGCTTGCAAAAATAAACGGGTAGACCAATCCTGCAAAAATACATGAGTAGACCGGTGCCTGCAAAAATAAATGGGTAGATCAGTGCCTGCAAATATACATGAGTAGATCTGTGCCTGCAAAAATAAATGGATAGATCAGTATAGCTCTGCAAGCAGTTAAAAGCCTGGTAGACTAGTACCTCTGCTCCTAAATAATTGTCACATGACCATCAAGCCACGCCCACAAAATTAGCCATGCCCACAGAACTGGTAGTAAAAAATTTTAGAATCCACCCCTTGTTTATGGATGCTAAAAGAATTTGTATTTGCACCACTGAGGCGGAATAAAAGGTGGATAATAAATCAGTGTCAAACAAGCAGAGAATTAATGCTATAAAAATGTTTGGATAAAAATATATTGTACTCAAAAAACAACAGCCTCCTTCCCTCTCTTTTAATGAAAATTGACAAGAGCAAATCTTTAAATATCCTACCCAGCAAAGAATACCACTCATTTTTGTTGTTATTCACACACAAGCATGTCCTTAAAGGCCGTATGCACCGAACGGTTGTAAAGCAGTGTAAAGTGGTATATAAATCTAAGTGCTATTGCTATTGCTATTAAATGCATTCCATTGTCTGCATTTAATTCATGAATTGCTAAAAGGGAGCATATCAAGGTTAAGAAAATTGATCTTCCCTAAATTCAGCCTTATCCACATGAAAGCTGTGATGTCAACTATATCTGTAATGTACCTATTGGAGCCTGAATCTGTGGAGGGAGGACTGGAGCTGACTGAGATCGAGGAGGCAGCTTCGTTGCCTTTGGAGGAATATGGAGAGGGTGCAGGCCGAGTCAGGCCAGGACCTTCCAGGATTGGGACTACTTGTAGGCAGGGAGGAACGGGGACAGAATGATTAAGAGAGGTTAAACAGTGAACATGAGAGACAGTGCTTAGGTAATGAGCAAGGACCACCTCCTCTCCTGATCCTTGATTACAGAGAGTGGAGAGAAGGCTAACCCGACTACTCGGGAGGAGAGCACCCCGCCCCTCTCCACAAGGCACATCTGGGATTGAGATTTAAGAAGATGCTGTGGGGAGGGGCATTTGTTGGGAACAAATGGTGAATTCATGGACAGTTGTGTGCCGTTGTCGACGTTGGACGTTTCCTGAACTTCTTGCTTTCTCACTTTGCTTCCTGGACTAATTGACTTATTCCCTTGGATAAGGGAATGAGTTTTTTTGCTTGCAGCCATTGTGCTCACAGCGTTGTGCTGGACTACTTGCAGCCAGAGGCTGCTGGAGGTTGTGTGTGTGTGTGATCACTTTGCTCGAGGACTTGCCAGAAATATGGGAGAATTTGGGGAACATGGTTTGGGGAATTTGGTTTGAACTGTCCACTGACTGTGTTGCCTCTGTGCCGTGCCCCAGGTCATCCCCTGAGTTCCCTTCTTTAGATGTTCAGAACTGACTTGTTTACCAAAAGTTTTCCTAATCCTGATTTAAAAACAAGTCTCAACACACTCTGGAATCCCCATATCTCTTGTCAGTAGTGACAAACCAGCCAACTGACTTCCGTGAGCCTCTTTTAAGCATGGCTAAATTTCCTTCCAATGCATTGATTGAAATAATCAGCCAAGTTTCTGAGTCAACTACTCCAGCACAGACAGAAATGCCATTATAGGCCCTTCCGTCTACTTATCAGCGCGTTGGGAATTAACTGAAGTGACTATTTAAAAAAAGAGATCGTTCAATTATAAGTAAGTGAAGTCATAACGAGTTTCAAATTAACATTGCGGAAAACAAGATAAAAGAAATATTCCCTCTTGTCTTTCATCCTTCCTTTTGACGAGCAATTTCAGTCGTTGGTAATTAATTTCATGCCATGTAAGTCTTAGAAAAACGGGTTATGAAAAATAAATTCCTTTTTTTAAGTAAGAAAACCTGCCGGAGCCTTACAACAGGAGGGTAGAAAATCTGGTTATGTTTACCGGGGTGAAAACAAAAATTGTTTCGGTTGGAATTCCAAATCTAGAATAAAATGGGACAATTAAGTCTAATAACCAAATTCTTTCAAGGCAAACATCTTTCTAACGTGTTCTGTTTTAATTTATTTAGCAATAGCAATAGCAACAGCACTTAGACTTATATACAACCCCATCATGCTTTACAGCACTCTCTGGGCAGTTTACAAGGTCAGCATCTTGCCTCCAACAATCCTCTTACCAAACTCAGAAGGCTGGAAGGCTGAGTCAACCTTGAGCCAGTCAGGATCAAACTCCAGGCTGTGGGCAAAGTTTGTCTGCAATACTGCATTCTAACACTGTGCCACCATGGCTCTTTAGTAATTAATATATGTATTAGATTTTTTTAGCTCCTTTTTTATTCAGGAGTTCAAGGAAGCATACGTAGACCTCTCTCCTATTTTTCTCCACAATCTATCTGTGAGATTGTTGTTGCTGTTAGTTGTGAAGTTGTGTCCCACCCATCGCGACCCCATGGACAACTTTCCTCCAGGCCTTCCTGTTCTCTACTATCCCCCAGAGACCATTTAAGCTCACGCTTCAGTGACTCCATCCAGCCACCTCATTCTGTACCATCCCCTTCTTCTTTTGCCCTCAATCGTTCCCAGCATTAGGCTCTTCTCCAGTGAGTCCTTCCTTCCCATTGTGATCAAAGTCTTTGAGTTTCGTCTTCAGGATCTGGCCTTCTAAACAGCACTCAGGGTTGATCTCCTCTAGGACTGACTGGTTGGATCACCTTGCTGTCCAAGGGACTCGCAGGAGTCTCCTCCAGCATCGTAATTCAAAGGCCTCAATTCTTTGATGCTCAGCCTTCCTTATGGTCCAACTTTCACAGTCATCCATTGCAAATGGGAAAACCAGGAGTGAAATGCTCCCAGTTCGGACCAGATTGGCGAATCCGATAGTGCTGGTGGCTGGTAGTTCGGAGAACTGGTAGTGATGGCAGCTGGAGGCTCTGCCCACTCGCCTTAGCCTCTGCAGCCCACTGGCCCCTCTTGCCTTTCTGGGTGTAGTGCTTCTGCTTGTTGGGCCACTTCCCCACAGCGCTTCTGCTGGTGCCACCACGCAAACCTCCCATGAGGAAAAAGAGGGAAAAAGCAAAGAGGCTGGCTGCAGAGCTGCCAGCTTCAGGAAGTGGCCCAACAGGCAGAAGCGAGATGCTCAGAAAGGTACTCCAGCCTTGCACCGCCCTCTCACTACCTGCTCTCCCTTCGCTTTGGATCGGGGGCTGGGGCCCAGAGATGAGCCATTCACTGAAGCCCTGGAGCTGCTGCCTGCTCATCGCCTGCCTCAAACGGGTTGGGGAATGCACCATTCCCCGACTCCAGCCTTGCCACAGAGCCGCCGCCCGCTCACCCTTCGTCACGCGGCGTGTCCTACTCCTTACCTTTCTCCCATGGCTGGCTGCCAGGGAAGGCAAGCACCCAAAAATTACCGGAGCTGCTCTTCTTCTTGAATGTGCCGCCACCATCGCCACTCCGGTCCATGTGCCAGCTGCACAAGCACACATTATTTATTTCATTCATTCATCAGTGGCAGGTTGGGTGTGGCTTGCACAGCCGGTGCATGGATCAGGGCGGCGATGGTGGTGGCACATTCAAGAAGGAGAGTAGCTCTGGTAACTTTCGGGCACTTTCCTTCCCTGGCAGCCAGGTGTGGGAGAAAGGTAAGGAGTAGGACATGCTGCGTGACGAAGGGCGAGTGGGCAGTGGCTCCGCGGCAAGGCTGGAGTCATGGAAGGGTGCATTCCCCGACCCGGTTGAGGCAGGCGGTGAGCAGGCGGCAGCTCTGGGGCTTCAGAAAATGGTGCATCTCTGGGCCCCAGCCCCCAACCCAAAGCAAAGGGAGAGCAGGTGGTGAGCGGGCGGCAGAATAGAAATTTAAAATGTTTCCCTACTAAGTTCTGTGGGCGTGGCTTGGTGGGGGGTGGTCTTGTGACTGAGTGGGCATGTGTATAAGTGACATTGAGTTGGCCATGCCCATTTAGTTACAGGACACCCCCCATCCCCACCAAGCCATGCCCACAGAAACGGTAGGGAAAAATTTTAGATTTCACCCCTGGGGAAAACCATAGCCTTGACTATACTCATTTTTGTTGGCCGGTTGACATCTCTGCTTTATTTGTGAGATAGATTAGTCTGAGATACTGAGTCACCAAGACAGTGTAATGGCAAAGAATGGCTTGGAATCTGGATCATACCAGTCCAACATCTTAATCACAATACATGTACCATATAGCATAACAAAACACAACATTAGTGCATAAAAATTCACATATAAAAAGTGTATCAAAACATAAAATTTGTATCAAAATATAAAAATCATGGTGAGCAGTGGTTAGAATGCAGTATTGCAGGCTAACTCTGCCCACAGCCAGGATTTCAATCCTGTTGGGCCCAAGGTTGACTCAGCCTTCCATCCTTCCGAGGTCTGTGAAATAAGGACACAGATTGCTGGGGTTAATAGGCTGACATTATATCTCCTTTGCCAGCAACATCCATTGGACATTCCTCTCCATATTATCTCTGTTTTTCATTGATTGTAATGGGCCTTTGTTGCATAGTAGGCCTTAGTTTTGCAAGCTGACATACCGGAACTTGGACTGATCCTTAATGGATTGTTTCCTTCTGACCTGCCTGGCATCCAGACCTGGTTTTGCTCTCCTCTTCATGTCCACATTATCCCTTAGATGTAAAATCCCTCCCTTTTACCATTATTGTAAAGTTAAAATAGATCTTCCAAGGAACAAGTTTGAAAAACCATTTGGTGAGTAAAACATCATCTTAAAATAGAAGAAAAACTAACAGGTTAAAGAAGACAGAGAATAGAATATAAATGGCAAAAAAGCTAAATAAGAATTTAACTCAAGGAAGTTTTAAATGAATTAAGGAATACGTTTGGAATATTATGCCTTTTGCTAATAATTTTAAATGTCTTTTTTGAATATCTTCTTGGGAACAGAAATTGTTTAATCTCATAGGGGAAAAATGATTATTTGAAATTTGAAATTTAACAAAGAAACTGGAGACTTTATATTTATTGAAATAGGAATAGGAGAGGAGAAGAAGAAGAGGAGGAGGAGGAAAAAGAAGAAGATGATGGAGGAGAAGGAGAAGGAGAAGGAGAAGGAGAAGGAGAAGGAGGAGGAGGAGGAGAAGAAGAAGGAGAAGAAGAAGAGGAGGAAAAAGGAGGAGAAGGAGAAGAAGGAGAAGAGGAGGAGGAAAAAGAAGGAGGAGGAGGAGGAGGAGGAGGAGGAGGAGGAGGAGGAGAAGATAGAGGAGGAAGAGGAGGTGGAGCTGAAGAAGAAGGAGTGGGACAGAAGATGACAGAAAAAGGGGAAAATGCAAGTGACAGAGACACAAGCTTACAGGCTGGATTCTTCTTCTCCTTAGGTGGGCATTTACCACTAACTGTCCTGTGGAAAGGATCCCAGAAGCCATTGAATAAAAAGCTCAGAAAAGATGTCAGAGGACTTCTAGTGCAATATGTAGCATGTAATTAATTCATTTTTAATGATTATGTAGTTCATTGCAAAGTATATAAGTATGTCGTTTATTTGAAAAACGATCTGTGTCTCTGCTGCTTTGGGAGGACTTTTATTCTGATGTAAATAGTTGTAATAAATAATCTTTCTCAACACCACAGTGATGGATTTTACTAGGAAAGGAGACTATTCCCTGGTCCCTCCTTAAAACCAGCATTTCTCCTACTACGAAGTCAAAGGAAGGCAGTACATCCACCCTTGTTCCCATTGGAGGTTGCACTGGAATTATTTTGCATGCTTAATGAAGTCTAACCAGCTTCACCAAGCAATCTTGATGGATTCAACTTCGCCAGAGATTCTTTTTCTCCATCAGTTTCTCTGTTGGTGTTAGAAAATAGAAAGTTTTTTTTCCCTTCTAGTTTCATCTTTTTTTCCCCTCTGTTCTCATTCTTTTCATATTGTCTAGCTTGATGAAGAACCTTGGAGAATTCAACAGCTTTTCTATCCCTTGATTGATGCCGAAAATGAGTTGTCAAAGGGGGGTATATCACTGAAATTATATTAATGTATTACCCAGTTATTATAATGTTACCGAAGTCTCACAGTGCTAACCTTGTATTTGCTAATATCTTGCTAAAGGGATTGAAATGCAATCTCTTTGTATTTGGGACTGCTACATATTTTCGTTTCTTATTGTCTGCAATAAATGGGACAGCAACCTTCTTGTAAGGTTGTTTTTACCCAAGGGTGCCCTCTAACCAATCCTTCACTAAAATATCTGCTCAAACGTATGTGAACATAATTTAGGAAGCCTCACGCGGTCCGTTTGGCAAGATGGAATTAATGGTTGCAGGGAAAAGAGGAAATCAAATTTCCAATAGCACAAAATTGGATGGCATAGCTGGCACCCTAGATACATAAATTAAAAGTATCTGGGTGGATTAGAGAAGTGCACTGAAAAAGACTTCCCAGAAATAAATAAGCCAATAAATAAATAGATTCCCACAATCTGGGCATCTTTCATTTACTCTGTAGCTTTTTCCATAAAGAGTTTAAATAATCTTTGGATGGGAAAAGAGAATGAAGGACTGTGTGGTAGTATTGCAGTGGTTAGAATGCAGTACTGCAGGCTACTTCTGCTGTCTGCCGGCTGCCAGCAGTTGGGCAGTTCGATTCTCACCAACTCAAGGTTGACTCAGCCTTCCATCCTTCCGAGGTTGGTAAAATGAGGAGCCAGATTGTTGGGGGCAAGATGGTGACTCTGTAAACTGCTTAGAGAGTGCTGTAAAGTACCATGAAGTGGTATATAAGTCTAAGTGCTATTGCTATTGCTATTGCTATTGCTATTGCTATTGCTATTGCTATTGCTATTGCTATTGCTATTGCTATTGCTATTGCTATTGCTATTGCTATTGCTATTGCTATTGCTATTGCTATTGCTATTGCTATTGCTCTTGCTCTTGCTCTTGCTCTTGCTCTTGCTATAAGGTAAATGTGGAAAAGCAAGACTCTATCACTGGTTGATGGTAAAGGCACGTGAACTATTCTGGATATGTTTCCTGCTATCCAGAACTCTAAAACCAGATTCCTGAGCATCTCCTGAATCTAAGATAAAGGTAAAGTTTTCCCCTCACCATTCATGTCTGATTATAGGGGGCTGTGCTCATCTCTGTTTCTTAGCTGAGGGAGCCAGCATTGTCCGAAGACACTTCCGTGGTCATGTGGCCATGGAACACTGTTAACTTCTCACTGAAGTGGTGCCTATTTATCTACTCGCATTTGCATGCTTTCAAGCTGCTAGGTAGGCAGGAGCTGAGGCAAGTAATGGGAACTCATCCCATCATGCAGTGCTCAAGTCTTGAACCCGGGCTTTCCAACTGACAAGCCCCAGTGTCTTAAACACAGAGCCACTGCAACCCCTCTCCTGAATCTAGAAGCCCACTGTGGAGCAGTGTCTTAGGCAGAATGGTCTATTCAGCTGGTAGACTCTTACTTCATAATTGCTTGGCTCTTGAAATTGAAATTAAATGAGGTATACTGAGAATTTCTTGCACTTAAGACACAGAACAGAACAAATCTTGGTAAGAGCTCAAATGTACAACCCATAATAGTTACTTTGGAACTCTTGATCTTTCTCTTCGATTGGTCCCTTCTGCCCAGTAAGATCTTGATTCTGAACTGCAGTGCGATTTAACTTTGTTCCTTGATTTCAAGCCCAAATACCTTTGCTAATTTAAACCCTGAGTTGTTAAATCACTTTGCTAGGTCTCGCAGCCTACTCATTTCCCCTAATGCCTATTGTTCTTAATGTGCATTCCCTTGAAAACAACAACCGTTTTCTTAATAGAAATGTCCTTAATATTTTCTATTGCATAAGTTTCCCCAGATGATGCAGGCTTTTAAAATAATATAAGGTATTTATTTATTGAATTTAGAAAGTTGGCCAACGGTGTAATGCTCTGGACAGGATAAACATTCAAAACAAAAGGAACCAAAATAAGAGGAAAACAACAATGTGGATCTTGAAAGAAAAAATTCAACTAACTTATCAACAGTTGAGTATATAGAAAGCTGAAAAGGAGAATGCCATCCACCCAAACCAAAGCCTGGGAAGAAAAACTTGATTTTCAAAGACATGTTTAGAAAAAATTGGTATGATCAGACACAGCTCCAGATCAAATCATAATAAAAAAAAACATATGAATGTGTAGAGATGGACAGTTTATGGAAATGAAGGAGAGGGAGGACACCGAGTACTATTTAATATAGAATAAATGGTATTTCTGGCTGGAGAGTAAACATAAAATTTAAGGGATGTTTTTGTTATGAGATCGAATTGTAAATAGAAATCAAGATACCATGTTTCCCCTAAAATAAGACATCCCCGATAATAAGCCCAATTGGGCTTTTGAGTACATGCACTAAAATAAGTCCTCCCCCTATTGGAAGAAGGAAGATTTGCTTACTATTCAAGAATGGACGTTAAAAGTAGTAAATTTAGTAGAGATGGCCAAAATCTCAGCATATTCGAAGGACCATTCCAATGAGAAATATATGTTGGAACGGAGATGATGGATTGATTACATTCAAAAAAAATATCGGACTAGGAAATTTCAATTAGCTTATGAATGAACAAAGAAATGTTATAATTTACCTAAATTTAGTTTAATAAAAGGGGAGTTAAAGTAGAAGAGGGAGATAGGAGGCTATAGTTAGTTAGCTTATGTTAGCGTACGATTGTTAAATGCTATACCCTGTATTTTGCTCTGGGAAGTTGGGGGAAGGGAGGGTTGGAGGGGGGGAAGGTTGGGGGGAGAGGAGGGAGGGGGAAGGGGAAACATTTGTAAAATTTATTAAAACTTTTCAATAAAAAAAAAAGTCCTCCCTGAAAATAAGCCCTCCCTGAAAATATTTAAACATGTGCAGCCGGTCCCTGCCATTTCCTCTCGTTACCTCCATGGGCCCCAAAATAATAAGACCTCCCCAAAAATAAGGCCAAGCGCATATCTCAAGGTTCAAAAAATTATAAGACAGGGTCTTATTTTCAGGGAAACATAGTAATTTAAGTAAAGATGTAAGTTTAAGATAGAGATATTTAGAAGTAGAATTTGTGTAAAGAGGTTAAATAGGTTAGAGATCCCAATGCAGAAAAGTTGTTATTAATATTGGAATTTGGATATGTTTGGTTTTGGTTGTTTATATTTTTTGTTTGTTGTGTGTGTGTTTTTTTTCTTGCTTTTTTGTGTGTATTGTGTTTCTTTTTGTACTGTGTATTTTAATCTTTGGAAATTTAATAAATATTCTTTTGAGAAAAAAAATGAAGAAAAAAGAAAAAGTTGGTATGGAGCCTATACAAATCTCTGAGGAGATGGGGTTCCAGAGGATAAGCGTTGTAATAAAGAAAGTCTATTTCCTTGGTTCTGTCATTTGATGTTTTTTATATCATGAAATCCAGGGTCCAGGAAGGGCAGAATTTACAGATAGTCATCAATTTATGACCACAAAATTAACTGGACTGCTTTGTCCTTGAGGAGGAAGAAGAAGATAACTTCCAAGATGTTGTGACTGAATGGGAGAGAGGGGGATGGAAAGATAGGTTCTGTTGGATGGTGGGGGTGTGAGTAGGGGTTCGGTACGACCTAAGCGTAGCTCATAAAATTATCTGCTACAATGTCCTACCTGTCAATGAGTACTTCAGCTTCAATCACAACAATACACGAGCACACAACAGATACAAACTTAAAGGGAACCGCTCCAAACTCGATTGCAGAAAATATGACTTCAACAACAGAGTGGTCAATGCCTGAAATGCACTACCTGTCGAAGCGTGAATCAGCTTCGTTACCCCCCTGGGGAAAACTGTGGATTAATTAGAGGTGACTAGATCTTGTTTTCCATGGTATATTGTCTCAAAGAAAGAAAACCCGAAGTATAAATCCTAATAAACATTTTATTTATCAAAGTAAAAAAAAACTAGCTAATTATATCTTACCGGCAGTTTACCTCAGAGATGGATAAAGGAGAAAGTAAGTCAGGAAGTTAGAAAGAAAGAAAGAATGCACAGTAACTCAGAAACAGACAGGCTTATCTTCAGAGATAACATTCTCTGGCAAGGCTATCATGATGTTCAGAATGGAAGCTCAGCTGGCAAATACAAAATAACACAGTGACACTACCTGACTCTGTGGTTTCATCCAAATCCCCCCAAATTTTAACCTAAGACTGTCTACTGTTGACCTCACCCCATTCCTAAGAGGTCTGTAAGGGGAGTGCATAAGAGCACCAGCGTGCCTACTATCCCTGTCCTAATGTTTCTTCTATTTGTACCTATTTTGTGTATCCAGTCCATGCTTATACTTATTACCAAATATGTTCTTGACAAATAAATAAATAAATAAAACATTTCTGTAGAACGGACGGGAACACCATTGAAAAAATCCGAAGGACAGATCACCCTAGAGAAAATCTATCAATGGGTCACTAAGGGCTGACATCCCTGAGTGACCCAACAGTACCCAACAGTAGAATTGGGGGGGGGAGGGTATAATAACCCTAATATCCATTTTACAATGGTTTGATGGGAAACAACAATAAGCATGTTGAGGTTGACAGCCATGTTGACAGGTTGATGCCAAAGATTTTGTCTGGCCATCAAAATTAAATATGAAGCAGCAGTGTGTGGCAGCAGTCAAAAAAGCTAACACAATCCTAGGTTGCATCAGGGGTGGGCTGCTGGGGGTTTGCAGGTGTTCAGGAGAATCTTTCTGGACTGGGACACCCTGCGCACGGTCACTCACGCCCTCATCACCTCCTGCCTGGACTATTGTAATGTTCTCTACATGGGGCTCCCCTTGAAGAGCACCCGGAGGCTCCAACTGGTCCAGAATGCGGCCGCGTGAGTGATTATGGGGGCGACACTGGCTGCACTGGCTCCCGGTGGGCTTCCGGGTGCGTTTCAAGGTTTTGGTCACCACCTTTAAATCACTCCATGGCCTAGGACCTGGATACTTACAAGACTACCTTCTGCCACCAATTGCCTCCCACCGGCCGGTACACTCCCACAGAGAGGACCTCCTCAGGATGCTGTCGGTCAAATTATGTCGACTGGCGACCCCCAGGGGGAGAGTCTTCTCTGTGGGGGCCCCTGCCCTATGGAATGAACTGCCCCCAGAGATACAAAGGATCCCTGATCTCCGCGCCTTCTGTCGTGCCCTTAAGTTCCTACTATTTCATCAAGCCACTCTGAGGGAATAACGATTTTTAATGGGCTTTTTAATGGATTTTAGCTTTGTGGTTTTAATTCATGGCCTAATTATTGAATTGTTTTAATGTTTTTTTTTTATTTTTGTCGTTACTGTTTTTATTATGGCTTATTCGGGAGAAGGGCGGTATAGAAGTGTAATTATAAAATAAAATAATAAATAAATAAATAAATAAATAAATAAATAAATAAATAAATAAATAAAACCTCTAGCTAAGATTCTGTGCAGTTTGGAGAACCCCCAAATCCCACTTCTGGCTAGCCCCAGTTACTCCGCCTTGCTCCCCCACACGGCCCGTTTTGGATGCAGGTAAGTGCAGGGCATGTGTGGAGGCTCAGGGAGGGTGAAAAATGGGCCTACTAGAAGTTTGGGAAGAGGGCCTCCAGAACCTGGGGAGGCCATTTTTGCTCTCCTGGAGGCTTGAGGAAAGCCTCTGGAGCCCAGGGAGAGCAGAAATGCCCCCCCCATGGTGCAGGAGACTGACTAGGCCACACACCCCATGACCACGCCCACTAAGCCACACCCACTATAGCCACGCCCACCCAGCAACCAGGCAGAGAACCCCTGTATGAAATTTTTGAAGCCCACCCCTGGGTTGCATTAACAGAGAGGCAGAATCAAGATCATATACAGTATTACTACTGCTTCGTAAAGCCTTAGTAAGACCACACTGGGAATACTGCATCCAGTTATGGTCATCATAATATAAAAAAAGATTTTGAAACTCTAGAAAGAGTGCAGAGAAGAGCAACAAAGATGATGAGGGGACTTGAGCTGAAACATATGAAGAATGGTTGCAGGAACTGAGTATGTCTAGTTTAATGAAAAGAAGGACTAGGGGAGACGTGATACCCTCACCGCCCTGAGTCCGTAAGGAGAAGGGCGGTATACAAATCTAAACAAATAAATAAAATAAATAAATAGCAATCTTCCAATATCTCAGGGGTTGCCACAAAGAAGAGGGAGTCAAGCTATTCTCCAAAGCACCTGAGGGCAGGACTAGCAACAATAGATGGAAACTAATCAAGGAGAGAAGCAACGGAAATTAAGGTGAAATTTCCTAACAACGAGAACAATCGATCAATGGAACAGCTACTGGAAGTTGTTAAGAAGAGACTGGACAACCAATTGTCTGAAGTGTTATAGGATTTCCTGCCTGAGAAGGGGGTTGGACTAGAAGAGCTCCAAGGTCCCTTCCAGCTCTTTTCTGAAATTGAATCTGTGCCCTTGGGGTGGGGGTGGGGGGGGCACCCGAATCAGCATTATGATTGTTGTGGAATCTTTTTGGAATTGCTGAAAGGGCTGTGTTGTTGAGATAGGCAGTGTCTTCTCCCTCCCCCACTGTTGAGAGAGGACTGTTCAATTCTCACATAGAATAGAATAGAATAACACAGTTGGAAGGGACCTTGGAGGTCTTCTAGTCCAACCCCTTGCCTAGACAGGAAACCGTACACTGCTTCAGACAAATGGTTATCCAACGTCTTCTTAAAATCTTCCAGTGTTGGAGCATTCACAGCTTCTGGAGGCAAGTTGTTCCACTGATTAATTGTTCTGCCACCAGTAGCCTCCCACCGGCCGGTATGCTCTCATAGAGAGGGGCTCCTCCGGGTGCCGTCGGCCAAACAATGTCGATTGGTGGCCCCCGGGGGAGAGTCTTCTCTGTGAGGGCACCTACCATCTGGAATGAGCTCCCCCCAGAGATACAGAGGATCCCGGATCTACACACCTTCTGCTGTGCTCTTAAGACCTTTTTATTCCATCAGGCTGGCCTGGCCTAACTTTCTTAACTTTCTTTTTCCCTTTTTAAAATGTAAATTTTAAATTTGTTCTTAATTTAGTGGGGTGTTTTAAATCTGTCTTGGGCCAAATTGTTTAATTCGGTTTTATTTCGCTTTTAAATTTTGTATTTATGTGTTTTAACTTGTGGCTGTACACCGCCCTGAGTCCTTCGGGAGTAGGGCGGTATATAAATCAAATAAAACTAAAAACTAAAACTAATTCTGTCAGATATGTCATGGATATGTCAGATATGTCGTAGACATGTCCGATATGTCATAGATGGACACTATTACCCTTCTTTCAAACTAATGGTCCTCTCTATCCACATTTTGGGGATCACTGGTTCTTCCAGCATTTCTTGCATGCTTCTTCTTGAAGAAAAACATGAACAGGGATCAGGGTTTCAAGTAACACCCACAACGAAATAAAACTCCGAGGCTTGATTTCGTTGGGGGTGTTACTTGGAACCCTGACATTAGGGTTATAAAGAAAGTGTCCTCACTTGCATTCAACATGTAATTCCTATTCCCCACTGGGCTAGGCAAAACATGGAGTAAACCTCAAGGCATCATGGGTATTTCTAACACTGACTAATAAGAGCTTTGGCTCCATTGAAATGAAAGTATTGCTATTAAGCAATGCAGATTTTTTTCCCCCTAGAACAAAGTTGGGCTTTGTTCTTCCAATGAAGATATCCACAGGGTTTCATTATATTTCCTCGGGTAAAAGAGATGCCTTTTCAGTGAGATGCACTAATCCTAGCTATTAGCCGTCTTTTGAATTTTCCCCATTTTCTCAAGAAAATCTCGAGAGTCGGCTGTTCTATTAGTACCGTACTGTACCGGATATGGTTATATTTAAATGTAAATTGCTTTTTTTTTTTAAAAAAAAAGGACCTCATGAGCTGCTGCGATGCTCATTTCTGTAATTAAAAAGTATATTATTATAATTGTACCCTATTATTTTAAGAGATTCTCCTCAAGCAACCAAAGGGGGGCCAAAATGAAATCCCCTTAGAATTGAGCTTGAAGTTTATTTATTTATTATTTATTTATTAGTTCGATTTATATATGCCACCTTTCTCTGGAGGCTCAGGGCAGCTTACAATGCATTAAACAATAGCCTTCATACTTTTGTATATACTTGCTTAGTAGGGCTTTTTGGCCCCCACTAAGCGGTGTTCTATTTTATACAAAGTCAGCTTATTGCCCCCCACAAACCGGGTCCTCATTTTACCTACCTCGAAAGGATGGAAGGCTGAGTCAACCTTGAGCCTGGTGAGAATTGAACTCTCAGTAATTGCAGGCAGCTGGCAGCTAAATACTACTTTCACAGCAGCAGTTTAGTCCACTGCGCCACCAAGGCTCTTACCTTGGTGATCACCAAGTTGGTGATTTCACTAACAATGTAATTTCCAATGTAATTTGCTTGGCAATAAAAGGGAGGGAGTTTTGCCATCACTACCTCCTGAAATGTTTCAACTTCTCAAAGTTCAACTTCTAAGGCCCTGGGATTTCTGGAAGGCCCCCATTGTCAATTTTGGAAGACAATTTTCTTTTTTGCTTCTTAACTGCCACATATTTTAGCTGGGGAAGTTGGGAGTGGGGTTGTTGCTGGGGCGGTAGAAAGTTAGTCATAACAACATTCCGTATTCAAGGACTTTTGCCTGCAGTTGATGGAGACTGCCTGAAGATTGTATCCAATTGAGTCTGAAGAGTTGATTGGACAATGTGATGAATTTGTGGGTGTGGGACAGGACTGTGAACTGTCAGCTGGGTGTGGAAAACCTGAAAGCTTTCAGATTCGGGTTTTCCCAGATGTGCCAACATAACATCTCTAATAAATTGGAACTTTGAGGAACTTCAGGCCTCAGAGCTTTATTTTGTTGGGGGTGTTCCTTGGAACCCTGACACCCATTTCGAGTTCTAACCAAAATTGGCACGGTCAATTCACCCAATGCTTCCATCTCAAGAGCAGAAGACTTCAACTGTCATGCAGGGGTGTCCCCGGCTTGCAATTAAAAATGTGAAGATGGCAACCACGATGCTGGCAGCAAAGCTCAGCTCAAAAGTGGACAGCGTCGGCTGGTGGCCCCCAGGTGTAGAGGCTTCTCTGTGGGCACCCCCACCCTCTGGAATCAACTCCCCTTGGAGCTCCGGTTGGCTCCTGACCTTCGTACCTTCCGCCGCGAATTAAAAACTTGGTTATTCAAGTTCCCTCACCTGGACTGAAGGGGTTTCAAGGGTTTTTAAATTTTAGTTGGTCTAATCAGATTTTAACTTTGTACTATGTCTTTGCGAATTTTATTATTGTGAGCTGCCCTGAGTCCGTTAGAGAGAGGGCGACATATAAGCCAAATAAAATAAAATAAATTGAGTTTATTTAACTCAATCCAGATATACCTGAGAGGAAATGAATGAAGACATCGCTCCTCTAATAGTTCACACAGAAGATACAGATCTTCTTTTGCTAAATATAGACTCGTAGATACAGATGGTAGAATCTTGAATAACAACAACAACAACAATAATAATGAAATTGAGCAACTATGGAAAAAGAAATCGTGTGTCGGACTTGACATTTTGACTCTACAAAAAAACACCCTACTCGGAACATCTTACATCCTCCGATGATACCTGAACAGTTCCTAGGTCCTTGGTTAGGACTCGAGCTGCTGCCAGCCTCAAATTTCATTAAAGATTAAATAATAATAATAATAATAATAATAATGATTTATTATGGTGATAATATCATTTATAAATAATAATAATTTATTAATAATGAGGATTTATTTATTATGGTGAGATTTGGTCTATAGGTGTGGAGCAATAAACATCTCAGCTTGGAAGATTCAACGTTGGCCATTCTTGATTTTGGGCCTGACATCACCACACATCTGTAGATTCTAATTTTCTACAAAAGATTAAGCAAAGAACCCTAAAAATAACCACAAAAATCCTCAAGAAGGCACTCCAACCACAAAGCAAATATAAAATGCACCCAAGAATAAAATAGTTTTATGGAACATCATATGAAACATTACAAATATATGAAACATTATAAATAGAAAACATCATAAATATAAAAGCTCTATATGCAACATTATAAATGGAGAGACCCATCCATTTTACCCCAAAGCCTAGGTAAATACTGTAATCTTGCTTTACTACCTACAGTACTTTCACTTATCCAATTTCTCTTCATTCGACTTTGCATTTCTTCTCACACACCCAACCCTCATTTCCATATACAAGAAGCATATTTTATAAATAGAGATTTCCAATTTTGATTATTTGTTTATATACATAGCTGCCCATCTCATACAAGTGGCTCTTGGTGGTTTACAAATAAACCAGTCAAAAGATCCTTGGTGCCGAGGATAAATAATTACATCCATTCTAGCAGAATAGCAGAATAATAGAGTTGGAAGAGACCTTGGAGGCCTTCTAGTCCAGTGATGGCTAACCTTTTTGCCGTCACGTGCCAAAAGTGGGGGGAGCATGGTGGGTCACAGGTGCATGTGCCTGTTGTGGCCCCGTCCTCTGAGCCTATCCCATTGGAGGAAGGAAGCTCTGAGCATGAGGAAGAGGAGCCAGCCAGATCTCCCAGCCCCCCCCTCTGGCACCGTCTCAGGTGCCAGCTGAAAGAGAGCCAAGTAGTGGGGAAACAGGTGTCTCAGATGAGAGTGAGGGAGAGACGTCATTCCTGGACGCACGTCAACGAAGGTGAGATAAGCGCTTGCAGCAGCTTAGGAGACGTGCAAGGGAATAGACCTGAGTCACTGGACTTGAGTCACAGGACCAATGAGTCACTGGACCACACCCCAGAGACTATATAAGAGAGGGTGGTGGTCAATGATCCCTGTGACGAACAATAACTCAATCTGGTAGTCATTGGAGCTAAAAGAACGGATTTTGGCAAAGCTACGTATGTGATTTTCTTTCTGTGAACAATTAAAGCACTTGGCAGACGGTGTGCATATCGCTGCCAAGTTGGAGATAAGAACTGTGGTGTGTGCCAAGTGCTTCTTTAACCCTCGACTGGCTGTGTTTTTGTGGGTGTATGTAGAGAGGGACAGATCAGTGCCCACATCCATAATTCAATGCGTCCTGCCCTCCCACGCATGCGCATATGACCCCCCCACTTCCCCCTGCTTTTGGCATGCGATGGCATGATGGGCCCGGTAAGCCCATTTTCCCCCCTCCCCAGGTTCCAGAGGCTTTCTAGGAGCCTGGGGAGGGCAAAAACAGCCTTCCCCATCTCCCCGGCGGCCTCCGGAGGCCAGAAACAGCCAGTTTCCTGACTTCCAGTGGGACCGAAGGCCTGAAAATTAGTTGGCCGGCGTGCACATGCGCGCTGGAGCTGTGCTAGGGCAACACTCACATGCCTACTAATATGGCTCCGCATGCCACCTGTGGCACCCGTGCCATAGGTTCGCCATCATGGTTCTAGACCAACCCCTTGCTCAAGCAGGAAATCCTATAACATTTCAGACATATAGTTATGCAAACTCTTCTTAAAATCCTCCAGTGATGATGGAGCACCCACAATTTATGGAAGCAAGTCCTTCCACAGATTAATAGTTCTCTCAGGAATTTTATCCTTAGTTCTAGTTCTCCCCTTGATTACTTTCCATCCATTGCTTCTTCTCCTGCCTTCAGGTGCTTTGCAGAATAGCATGACTCACATTTTCCCTGACCCAAATACTCGGAGGAACAGGCAGATCTTCAATGCCATACAAAAGTCTAAGAGGGTTGCTGGGCCCTTTTAATCTTCTGTAGATGTTGTTCCACAGGGAGATACAGAGAACCAGCCATTTCCCAAAACAATTCACATGCTACTTGCTATTTTTCTACCAGCGTTTACATATATTAACATCCCTTCATTTACTTTCTCATCATCACGAAACATGCTGGTGTGGAATACAAATGAATGGACTTGTTTCAATTGCGATTCACTCAACTTTCCCTGTCAAACACAGCTACCTTGGCTTTTGATACATGAATATTAAGAGTCTTGACATACCATATTATCTAGCTGATGTTTCCTACCAACAGTTGGGGTTTTCAGTCAACTATACAGCATTATTGCCATACAAAGTACACATATAGTCACATTTTAACAGAGTTACAAGAGTGGGAAGGGATCTTGGAGGCTTTCCTAGTTCAACCTTCTGCTCAGGCAGGAAATCCTATACCATTTCGAACAAATGGTTGTCCAATCTCTTCTTATCAACTTTCAGTGTTGGAGCATCCACAGGTTCTGGAGGCAAGTCATTCCACTGGTTGTTTTCTCCATTAGGAAATCTTTCCTTAGTTCTAGGTTGGTTCTCTCCTTGATTAGTTTCCATCCATTGTTTCTTCAGCTGCTTTGGAGAATAGATTGACAGCCCTCAAATATTGGAACACTGCTATCATATCTCCCCTAGTCCTTCTTTTCACTAGACTAAAATACCCAATTCCCAAGTTGGTTTTTGAGCTTTTTGTGGCTGTGTGAGGTTCCTGCTTGTTGCAGGGGCCATTTTGGGTCAAGGGCAGCTGCCTTTACATTGTGTGTGAGTCAGTTGTGTTGTGTGTGTGTAAAGTGTAAAAGTTGGTTTTTGGTACCTCTTATTGTTTTATGTACTCTTATTGTTTTGTGTATTATTTTTATTATTTATTATTATTGGCCATGCCCACCCGGTCACCTGATCACCAAGCCATGCCCACCAGGTCACCTGACCACCAAACCATGACCACCAATTAAGCCACACCCACAAAACCGGTAGGAAAATTTTTTAGATTTCACCCCTGGTCTCAACATCTTTTTTATATCGTGACAACCAAAACATCTTTAACTAATGGACCTCTGTCATTGGTACAAGAATCCTTTATATATTTATCCCTGACGGAATTAAACAATCAAAAAAATAACTAGATATTCTTGTCCTACTCCCTGCTCAATGCCAAGCCACTCACTAAGCATTTCATTTATTCTAACTCATGCTTTTCTTTCATCACACACAGCTCTTATCTCATTCAGCAATCACACGTTGCAAAAATCCCATAATTCAAGGCCATTGCCTTTGTCATTACACTTTTTCTAAATCAATAAACACGCAATGAATTGTATTCCTCATCTTCATACATTATTCAATGATCTGCTGAAGAGCAAAAATCTTTGCATGCCCTTCTGCCCGGCATTAAGTCGCATTACCGTTTCTGATCATTGTCGCCTCAAGAGTGCAGCCGAAGACTTTCCCAGGCAAACCAAGCTCTCTCATTTCGTATTCATGCTGTCTTCCTTTCTTTTATCTATAACATTAATGACATTCTTCCTAAAGTCAGCCATAGTTACCGCCTTCACACATTAAACAAGTTGTGAAGGGCCTCTGTAAGCAAACCACATCCATTACCAACATTTCCCCAGTTATATCATTTTGATCTAGGGCAGTAATAGAAAATCTTTTAGGCTTGGGGTGTGAAACTTTTGGAAATGAATAATTGTCAATCTCCCCCTGGAACAAAAGATGCTGAGATTCTGGGAAGGGTGCAGAGAAGAGCAACAAAGATGATTAGGAGACTGGAGACTAAAATACACGAAGAACAGTTGCAGGAATGGGGCATGTCTACTTTAATGAAAAGAAGAACTAGGGGAATTCATTCTACCAATGTTCCAATATTTGAGGAGCTGCCACAAAGAGGAAGTCAAGCTATTCTCCAAAGCATCCGAAGGTCAAAATCTGTAGCAGGGGTGCTATTGAGCAGGTTCTGGAGAACCGGTAGCGGAAATTTTGAGTAGTTCGGAGAACCGGCAAATACCACCTCCGGCTAGCCCAGCCCCCATCTATTCTCTGCCTCCCGAGGCCCAGCTGACTGGGAGGAAATGGGGATTTTGCAGTATCCTTCCTCTGGAGTGGGGAGGGAATGGAGATTTTACAGTATCCTTCCCTGGGAGTGGGGTGGGAATGGAGATTTTGCAGTATCCTTCCCCTGCCACGCCCACCAAGCCATGCCCACAGAACCGGTAGTAAAAAAAAATTGAATTCCACCATTGGTCTGTAGAGATTCTCAGTCATCCAGGACATGGTTGTCCCAAAGGTGTTTTTTCAGGAGGAAGGATTTATATTCCTTGTAGACAGCTGGTAATCTGCATTTTAGAGGGTCGTTGAAGCACTTGGAGGTTTATCTGTGTCCTCAGGGTCACCTAAATAGTGCTCCTGGTTCCTTATCCTTATTCCTTCCATTCCCCACTATCCTGTCAGAGCTGAAGAAACTTCTTGGATGAGAAGCCAAACGTCCTCAAAAGAAAAAGCAAGGAAGTCCAGTTGCCTCTTGAAAAAGCACTTTTGGGACACCTGAAGGCAGGACAAGAAGCAATGGGTGGAAACTAATCAAGGAAAGAACCAACATAGAACTAAGGAGAATTTTTCTTGAGTCAAGAATGGACGTTTCTCCAAGACTTTACCATACTGGTTTATAGCCCACTGGAAATATAACAGTTTGGTGTGTATGTTCTTTGTGATATAAATATGATTTAAAAACTATAACACCAGTTGGCCAGCAGATGGCTCATGAGCTTCATAAATGTAATTATGAAAAGCCAAAAGGACTTCAACTCTTAGATCTCTTCACTTTACTACAAGTTTCTGGAATATTTCACAACAAAACAAAAGTTATGGGGGCTCCTTGTTACTCCCATGTTACACTTCTCCTGCGTGAGCTGCACTGGCTACCGGTTGCTCCCCGGGTCCGTTTCAAGGTTCTGGTGCTTACCTCTAAAGCCCTACATGGCTTAGGCCCGGCGTACTTACAGGATCATCTCTTGCCTTCCTCCCATCGTCCTGTCCACTCCCACAGACTCGGCCTCCTCAGGGTGCCGTCGGCCAAACAATGTTGGCTGGCGGCCCCCAGGGGGAGGGCTTTCTCTGTCGGAGGACCGACCCTCTGGAATGGTCTGCCCAGCGATCACAGGATGGCGCCCGATCTCCTCTCCTTCCACTGTGGCCTAAAGACGTGGCTGTTTCAGCAATAATCTGATCGTGGGGTTGTACAATTTTATAATTGTAACATGGTTTTAATGGGGGTTTTAATTTTATCTTCATTTCCATACTGTGATTTGTATTGATGATTGTTGTATGTAAGCTGTCCTGAGTCCCTCAGAGAGAATGGTGGCATATAAATCACAATAATAATAATAATAATAATAATAATAATAATAATAATAATAATAATAATAATAATAATAATAATAATAATAATAATAATAATAATAATAATAACAACAACAACAACAACAACAACAATAATAAAAATAAAAATAAATAAATAAATTAAGAGCCTTAGTGGTGCAGCAGACTAAAGTGCTATTAAGTAGCACCAACTGCCTGCAATTACTGCAAGTTCAAATCTCACCAGACTCAAGGTTGACTCAGCCTTCCATCCTTTCGAGGTAGGTAAAATGAGGAACTGGATTGTGGGGGCAATAAGCTGACTTTGTATAAAAAAAAAGAACACCGCTTAGGGAGGGCCGAGAGCCCTACTAAGCAGGTATATACAAAAGTAGGAAGGCTATTGCTTAATGCATTGTAAGCCACCCTGAGTCTCCGGAGAAGGGCGGCATATAAATCGAACCAATAAATAAATAAATAAATATACATCACCTGCTGTTATTTATACTGTGCAATATTTATGGTTGCAGGCTGACTCTGCCCACTGCCAGTAGTTCAGTCTGTACACAAAGAAGTTAGATGTGAATATTCAACTGTGTCATAGCTTCACTTCTAACTTCTTTGTATACAGACAGAACTGCTGGCAGTGGGCAGATGTTGATGAATTATTTAATCCAATCTGCTGTTTTTTCTTCAAAGAGGAACTTCCATTCTAATAGGAATTTCTGCTTTGTGGCGAAGGTTGTTGAGAGTGTGGTGGCACTACAACTTCCCCGATACCTGGATGAAGCTGTCTATCTAGATCTGTACCAGTCGGGCTTCAGGCTGGGATACAGCATGGAAACGGCATTGGTCGCATTGGTTGATGATCTCTGGAGGGCTCAGGACAGGGATTGTTCCTCTGTCCTGGTCCTGTTAGATCTTTCAGCGGCTTTTGATACCATCAACCATGGTATCATGCTGCGTCGGTTGGAGGGCTTGGGGGTAGGAGGCACCGTGTTGCGGTGGTTCTCCTCCTATCTCTCCGACCTTGTCAACCTTGTGAAGCCGCTGGGTGAGATCATCCGTGGTTTTGGGGTGAAGTGTCACCAGAATGCTGATGATATGCAGCTGTACATTTCCACCCTGGACCACCCCAATGATGCCCTTGATGTGATGTCCCAATGCCTGGAGGCCGTGCGGATCTGGATGGGGAGAAACAGGCTCAGACTCAACCCTCCAAGACTGAGTGGTTATGGTTCCCGGCACCCCGTATAGCCAGCTGTCGCTGGCTATACGGGGCGCCGTATAGCTGTCCATTGCTGTCTATTGGGGGTGAGATCTTGACCCCCTCATAGAGGGTTCGCAACTTGGGTGTCCTCCTGGATACATGGCTTTCGTTAGAAGATCATATGATGGCTGTGGCCAGGGGGGCCTTCTATCAGGTTTGATTTACCAGTTGCGTCCCTTTCTGGACCAGGACGCTCTTTGTGATCAGTGACTATTGTGAAGCTCCTCCCGTAGACGTACTCGTGGAAGCGTTTTACTCCTGCAACGATTGCCAAAGCCTCTTTGTCCAACTGGCTGTAGTTGAGTGGTTTTGGAGAAGTAGGTGATGGGGGCTTCCAAGCCATTGGGTAGCTCATGGCTTAGCAGCGCCCCGACCCCGTATGGTGATGCATCACAGGTGAGTTTGATTGGTAGCGTCTCGCTGTACTGGATGAGGATGAGGATGCTTTTTGGACGTCAATAGTCCCTTGATGGCTTGGAAAGCCGTTTCCTCCTCTTGGTCCCATTTCCAGGAAGCTGCTTTCCCCAGCAAGCGATGGAGTGGCTCAGCAATTGTGGCTTTCTGTTTGAGGAATATTTATTTATTTATTTATTTATCTATCTATCTATCTATCTATCTATCTATCTATCTATCTATCTATCTATCTATCTATCTATCTATCTATCTATCTATCTATCTATCTATTTATTTATTTTATTAAATTTATATACTGCCCTTCTCCTAGTGGACTCAGGGCGGTGTACAGCCAAGAATAAAAAATCACTCCAATATAAAATTTAAAATATTAATAAAAGAATTAAATAATTTTGGCCCAATAAATTTAAAAAACCCAATAGGCAATTAAAATTTAAAACCCATAAAACTTTAAGCTTAAAAAAGAGGCATAAAAGGTAAGCAATCCAAAGAATGCCTGAAGCTCCGCTTTATTTTTGGGGCTGGGAGCTTCATGGATGGCCTTAACTTTTGATTTGGTGGGGTGTATGCCAGTGCCATCTATGAGATAGCCCAGGAACTCGACCTCCTGGACTCCTATGATGCATTTGTCTCTCCTGACTCTCAAGCCCTTCTCCTTGAATCGCTGTAGGACAAGCCTAAGCCGCTCAAGGAGTTGTGCCTTTGAATCACCAGAGATTAATACATTGTTGAAGTACGGCACCACCCCTGGAACGCCTTGGAGAAGGCATTCCATCATAGATTGGAATATTCCTGGGGCAGCACTGACTCCAAATTGGAGGCGGTTACATTTGAATGCTCCCCTGTGCATAACGGTTGTTTGTGCCTCCGCCATTTTTTCATCTACTGGCAGTTGCTGGTAAGCCTGGGCCAGGTCCAGTTTGGCAAAAATTGAGCCCGTACCTAGTGAGTGCAGGAGGTGCTGCACCACTGGCACCGGGTATGCGCTCTGCGGCAATGCCTTATTGATGGTCACTTTATAATCTGCGCAGATGCGCACAGATCCATCATGCTTCATTGGGGTCACAACGGGGGTTCCAAAATGCCTTGAGCGATCAGCTTATCCAGCTGAGTGTCTACCTTGGGCCTCAAGGCAAATGGAACGCAGCGGGGCTTGAGCCTGATTGGGGTGACTCCCTTGTCCAGATTAAATGAGATGGGCTTACCCACAAATTTCCCCAGTTTTCCATCAAAGACTTCTTGGAACTCTTCAATGAGGGTGTCGAGTTCATCCCTCCAAATTTGGTGGATGCCTCCGATTGAAAGCCCTAACAACTTGAACCACTCCACGCCCAGCAGTTTCGGACAGCTGTGTTCCACGACGGTGATGGGAAGTTCTCCTTGGAAGTGCTTGAAGGAGATGCTGAGGTTGGTTCTGCCCAGGACGCCGATGAGATTCCCGCCGAAATCTACCAACCTGGAATGCAGGGGCTTCAGCTGGTGCATGCCGGCTTAAGCTTCTTCAGCTGGTGCCAGTCCATGATGGAGTAGACTGAGCCCGAGTCTACTTCCATCTTGCATGGTGAGCCGCTCCGTTGCGTCAGTAGTCATCATCTCCGCACGGGGATTGGTAAGAGGACCATTTGGATGCCTTCTGGTTTTCGCAAAATCTGGGCTTGGATGGCTTGGGGGCTGGATCGACTGCTCTGCATGCTTCGGCTATGTGCCCCCTCTTCAAGCAATGCCTGCAGGTCACATCTCTCCATCTGCAGGTTGTTCTGGGGTGGTCGCCTCTGCAGCTGCTGCAACATTCCCCCCGGTCACCATTTTGTGAGTTTTCCCGCCTGGGAGGGCAGGAAACCTTGTGAACGGCCATTTCCCCATCTAAGTCGGATGGCGTGGTGGAGCCATCTGATGTGTCCGGGACCGACTTGTGGATCTTATGCATCCCCCTCACCTTCAGCATCGCGGCGGCCGCTTGTTCGGATGTTTCAGTGGCTGTGGCCTCCTCAAGGAAGTCCTTGAGCATGATCCTTTTCCGGCTCAGGAACTTCTTTTGGAGTCCCGCATCCCGCATCCCAAAGACGATGCGGTCCCTGATTGCGTTGTCCACGTGGTCGAACTCACAGTTCCCCGCAATCTGGCGCAGCGTGGCCACGAATTCCTTGATGGATTCACCTTCTCGTTGGCTCTGCTGCTGGAAGGTGAATCTGTTCGCGATGGGGGTGCCTGTGGGTGCGTAGTGCTCCTGCAGCACTCCTTGTAGGTCGTCCCAGGACATCTCTTCAATATCCCTGGGTGCGACAAGGTTGACTGCCAGCTCTAGGACGTCTGCCCCACAATGTGCCAGGAACAGTGCCCTCTTTCTTTCATCATCCAGTTGTGGTGCCCATTTCCTCACAGGAATTGTTGGAAATGGATCATGTAAGAGCTCCATTTCTCCCAGCCAGGATTGAATGGAGCTAGCGAAGCGAATGGTGCTTGCGCTGTTGCCATTCTGCAGGCTCTTAGCGGTGAGTGATTTCAGCTCGTGAGTGCTGCTCTGTTGATGGCGATCGTGTCACGTGATCGGGTTCTCTTCTCTGATCCTTCGTCGCCAGTGTAAGATCGGCGCAGGGAATGAAGACGTGACCAGCTTAATCCATTTAACAGGTTTATTGAACAGGAACAGAACTGGAGCTGCGCTGCCGGAGCTCTCCTTATATTCGCTCCGGCAGCCGCACCGCCCACTAGACAGCTATTCAAAACTCCCGCCGGAGGATTTCAAGCCAATCCCCGGCGGATGTCCTTATAAGGACATAACACATCTTGTATGCAATAACACTATAAATTGCAAAAGTCAGAGATGCATATGACATAAGCTGGGTTTTTTTTCTTTATAAGAACGTTTGCAGCTTGGTCCAGCTCAATTCCTCTTTCTCTGAAGAAGGAACTAACTGCATCAAGTGGGTGCCAACGGGAGTCCTTGAAAAAGATCTCATCCTTAGATTCCATAAAAAGATTTGTTGGTTCTGTTTGGAGATTCTTATCATCATCAGGTATGCTTTGGTTTTTGTAACTGTTATTTTCAAAATACTCCTTTTTGGGGTCAGGGTAGGATTTGGGGATCATCAGGATGGGATCAACTAATCTTGAAAGATCCTCTGACCAACAATGGAAAGCAGCAATTTTTTTCCCAGCATGGTGGGACATCGATATTCTCATGCCTGAGTCCAGTAAATCTTAATATGTGTATTTTGTGAGTTCTATTCTCTTGCTATTAATTATAGTTGGTACCTTTTTAAAGATTTCTAAATTTTTAAAATTCTTTTGTTTTAGTTAGGGTTAAGAATTAAATAAAAAAAGTGAAGAATAGATTTCAATGCTTCAAATGTATTAGAGAAAATTGGTCTAGGAGATGCTTTCAACTTATCTTCAAGCCAAGCTCCTGGACCACCATGTGAAAGCAATGAAAAATAAAACCAGCATGAGGATCTGGATAGAATTCTTCTCAGTGCCTTATGGTGATAGCAATCTTATCAAATATACTACATAAATTGGGAAAGAAAAAGAAAGACAAAAGAAAAGAGAAAGAGAGTGAGAAATACAGAGAGAGAGAGAGAGAGAGAGAGAGAGAAGGGAGGGAGGGAGAGAGGGAGGGACAGAGGAAGGGAGGGACAGAGGAAAGAAAGAAAGAAAGAAAGAAAGAAAGAAAGAAAGAAAGAAAGAAAGAAAGAAAGAAAGAGAAAGAAAGAAAGAGGCAAGTGGGAGTGAGAGTGAGAGGAGACAAGGATCGATGCTTCTCCTCTGAAGATCTTCCCAACCTCAGTAGGAAAGGTAGCGCTTGAGTGATGGTAATTGTTATTTGCAAAGTACATTTTCAGTTCTTGAGTTCAGATTTTTGAGTTCAAAATTTGTCTAGGAAATGCTTCCAGTTTACTTTCAAGCCAAACTCACAGACCACCATGTGAAAGTGATGACTACAGGCAATGGAAAATAAAACCAACATGACTGTCTGGAGAGAATTCTGCTCAGTGTCTTATGGTGACAGCAATCTTATCAAATATACTACACCAATTGGGAAAGAAAAAGAAAGACAAAAGAGAGTGAGTGAGTGAGAAAGATAGAGAGAGGGAGGAAAGGAAGGAAGGAAGGAAGGAATGAAGAAGGAAAGAAAGAAAGGAGGAAAGGGGGGAGGGAGAGGAGACAAGGTTTGATGTTGCACCTCTGACGATTCTTCCTGCCCTCAACAGGTATGTCTGGAGTAAAGTGCTTGAGTGGTGGTAATTGTTATTTGCAGTTCTTGAGCTCAGGATAGGACTTGTGGGGACCATTAAGTTATTACCTATTAATACCACATAATTCTATGGCCATATGAAAATCTCATTCTCAGTGTGTTATTCAGCTGTACTTAGTTATGTTTTTATCTTGCCTTTATTAGTTTTATAAATAACTCAAAGTGGTGTAGATACCTAATACTCCTCCTCCTATTTTTCCCGCAATAACTAACCTGTGAGGTGGGCTGGGTTGAGAGAAATATAACCCAGCTGACTTTGGTGCCTGAGGTGAGGCTCGAACTCACAATCCCTGATTTCTAGGCAATGTCTTAACTATCAGACCAAACTGGCTCCCCACAGCTCTCACACCATTAGAATTAGTCATAATTTCTCTTAGGATTCTGACTTTTTTTTGTCAAAGATTCTGACTGAAGGAGGAAGTCCATTCTGAAAGTCAGACATAGTCCACTTGCTAGATCGTTTTTCATCAGATTAGACTAGACTAGATTTAGTTTTCTTCATTCTCCCTCCCCTCCCCCACAAATGCATACATACTGTGCATAAAATCCATTCTCACCCAAGAGGGAATATAAATAGATAGAGACCTCCTCAGGTTTAGGCAGGAAGAGCTTCACTTAGCAGTAAATGTCCATCAAACTAAGTAGATGCATTTCCTCTGCGTATTCTGTACCATCATACCCTTTGAGGTCAGTCTGCTTGACTGATTGATAAGAACTGAACAGAAAAGGTGAGCAAATCTTGAAAGAGCTCCCTTATTGCTAAGAAGCTTTGAACAAAGCATGTCCTAAAAGCTGAACAGTGAAATTAAACTTCTTCCACATGATTTATAAAATATTCACATTTTGTGGCTAGTGAAAGCAACTATCCCACTAGGGGGAGACCTAAAACAGTGTCTAGTGTGACTAAAAAGGCCAATTCGAGAGTGGCCATCCCTTCCACACTTCTGTCCCCTGCCCAGCCCCCAGATTTTGCTGGTTCCAGGACTGCCTCTTTGCCTCAGCCTGCCGAACAGGTGTCAAAATGAAAATACTTTCTAAACAAAAATGAATTTCCCATCCAAATTAGACTGCTTTCAGCCAGATATTTTTTAGATTGTTTCTTCTTCCAAGTTTGGTTCACATATTTAAGAACTTCTTTAGCAAATCATGCATGTGAACATTTTAACTTGTAAAATTCAGAGAAGACTATTAAGCAAGTTCTCTGAGGTTTTTTTTTCCATGTAAGTTTGTGGCTTGGGCCATATAATTGTCCCACCTGAAGCACATAAGAAAACAAAAGATGACAGAATCTACAGCGGAAATGCGTTTCCTGTATTGCTTTTCAACCATTATTTTGTGTGTTAATTTTATTATAAACATTTAATAAAGACTATTTTTTTAAAAAAGATACTATCAGTTAATACCACAGATTTCTAGGGCCACATGAAAATCTCATTCTCGGTTTGTTAGTCAGCTTTTGATTTGATCTATTTAGTTAGGTTTTTATCCTGCCTTTTTAAGATTTATAAAGAACTCCTACTTTTCCCACAAAAACTATCCCACGAGGTGCGTTGGGTTGAGAGAGAGAGTGACTGGCACAATATCATTCAACTGACTTTGCTGGTTGAGGTGGGACTAGAACTCACAGTGCCTGGTTTCTAGGCAATTCCTTAGCCATCAGACCAATGCTCTCCAAAGCTTTCACACAATTAGAATTAGGCATAATTTCTCTTAGGATTCTGACTAAAGCTTGAAGTGTGTCAATTCTGAAAGTCTAACATAGTCCACTTGCTGGATCATTTCTCGTTAGATTAGATTAGATTTAGTTTTCTTCATTTTCCTCTCCCCCCATAAATACATACATATTGTACATAAAATCCATTCTCCCCCCAGAAAGAATGTAATAGACACCTCCAGAGGTTTAGGCAGCAAGAGCTTCAGTTAGCAGCAAATGTTCATCAAGCTAAGTGAATGCATTTCCCCTATAGATTCTGTTATCTTTTGTTTTCTTATGTGCTTCAGGTGGGACAAAATGACTAGAATACCCTAATAACCTCTGGGGTCAGGTTGCTTGAGTCATTGCTAAAAATTAAACAGAAATGACGTGTAAATCTTGAGAGAGTAAAGAAGCTTTGAATAAAGCATGTCCTGAAAGCTGAAGAATGAAATTAAGCTTCTTCCACATGATTTAGAAAATAATCACATTTTGTGAATAGTGAAAGCAACTATCCCAATTGGGGGAGATCATTTTTAATTGCTTTTATTGTAATTTTTTTATTTTTCATTCTTCTGAATTGTGCAGTCAAGGAGAATCGGCTAGCACTCTACTTTTATAAATTATAGTTATTGTCAATTGGCCAGGTGTTCAGATTGGATTTGGTGGTTTTAGCCATCCATCAAGTCTTTCCCAAGGACCTGGGATAGACAGATGTGGTGGTTTGATGGTGTTAAAGGTATTGTCACAGTGTGCAGGTTTTTCCAAGTAAATCTGCCTTTTGCAATTGACTGATGGTGATTTTGTCAATGCCGATGGTGTTTAAGCGATGCTCCAAATGATTTGGGACTATATTCAAGGGCATTTATTACTTCTGATAATAACTTTATTATATTATTACTTTGTTTTCTGCCTTTGAATATTTATGACCGGTAAAAAAACCATTCCTTCCATTAGTCCTGCAGTTGCTGGACCTGTTTGCTTAGCCAACAGTTTTGAATCCTGTAACCAACTTGGCACCAGATGTCCAGAAACTCCAACATCTACTGTAGTTCTTCTTGATCCAAGTGACTACTGGTCCCGGTAAAAGTTTCTGTAAGTTATGCCTCATTTGACTGTCTTTAGGAGAGGATCTCTTCAATTATTATTATTATTATTATTATTATTATTATTATTATTATTATTATTATTATTATTATTATTATTATTATTATTATTTAATCTGTAGTGAGATTCACAGTCTTTGAGGCTGGTTAATAGCTCAGCAGCTCGAGTCCTAACCAAGGACTTAGGAACTGTTAAGATATCATCGGAGGATGTAAGCTGTTCCGAGTAAGGTGGTTTTTTTGTAGAGTCAAAATATTCAAGTCCGGTAAATTTAGAATGTCTAAATAGCGGGGTAGCCCTTTGGGTATTGCTCCAAGGGCTCCAATTACAATCGGAACAACATATGATTTCTTTTTCCACAGTCGCTCAACTTCAATTTGCAAGTCCTGGTACTTTGTGATTTTTTCTTGCTGCTTATCTTCAATCCGTGCATCACCAGGTATTGCAATGTCAATGAACCATACTTTTTTTCTTTTCAACTACTGTTATGTCAGGTGTGTTGTGGACCGAGTGCCTGTCAGTCTGAATCCTAAAGTCCCACAAGATCTTGAGTTTCTCATTCTCTAAAACTTTCTCAACCTGATGATCCCAGTGGTTTTTGCTGTACTCAAATCCAAACTTCTGGCACAATTTGCAGTGAATGATCTTAGCAACGCGGTCATGGCGTTGAAGGTAGTTGGTTTGTGAAATTTTGCTGCACCCACTGATCAGATGGTCGACTGTCTCATCTTTCTCATTACAGAGGCGGCATTTGCTGTTGGTGGTAACATGTTGAATTTTTGCCTTCATGCAGTTTGTGGCTAGGGCTTGTTCTTGAGCTGCCAAAATAAAGCTTTCTGTTTCTTTTTTCAGTACTCCTGATCTTAACCAGTTCCAAGTTAGTTTCTGGTCAGCTTTGCCTTCAATACTTTTCAAGTATTTGCCAGGCAGAGCTTTGCTTTTCCAATTTTCAGCTCGCTGCTCAATTACTTCTTTCTTATATTCAGCTTTTGTTTTAGTTGTCTTTAAAAGGCCTCCTTTATTTACTTCCTTAATCATTGGTTCTTCACTCCTCTGGATGTAATCATTCAAGCTGCGTTTTTCTTCTTCCACAGTCTGCTTTACTTGTAGGAGTCCTCGACCACCCTCTGCTCTTGGTAAATATAATCAGTCAAAATCACTTTTAGGGTGCAAGGCATGATTCATTGTCATAAGCTTCCTTGTTTTTCTGTCCAAATTGTCTAACTCCATCTGGGTCCAGTCAATTATTCCTGCAGAGTATCGAATCACCGGTATAGCCCAGGTATTTATGGCTTTTATGATGTTTCCTCCACTCAATTTGGACATTAATATCTTACGAATTTACCAAATGTACTTGGCTGAAGTTAATTCCTTGACTTTATTATGCATTAAGTCAGAGGCTTCTAAAATCCCCAAGTATTTGTAGCCTTCTTCTGATTTTACTGCCTTTATCGTTTCTTCATTCTCTAGTTCTATTCCATCCTCTTCTATGATCTTGCCTGCTTTGGTTGCTCTTGTTGCACATTTGTCAATTCCAAACTGCATACCAATGTCTTGGCTGAATTCTTTTGTGTTTTCAATTAATAAATTCAGTTCAGCTTTTGTTTTAGCAAACAGCTTCAAATCATCTGTGTACATCAAGTGCGAGATTTTCAGTCCTTGCTTTGCAAGTTCGTATCCACAGTTCATCTTCTTCAAAATGATTTTCAGTGGTAGCATTGAGAGTATAAAAAGTAGGGGTGAAAGGGAATCGCCCTGGAAAATCCCTCATTTAATTTCAACTTCACCCAGTTCTTCTTCATTAGCCATAGGTTTCATTTTCCAGAGGTTCATTGAAGATTCCATGAATTTTTGTATGTTGCTGTTGATGCCAAAGATTTCCAGGCATTTCTTGATCCAGCTATGGGGAACTGAATCAAACACTTTCTTATAGTCTATCCAAGCCATGAACAGGTTGGTTGGTCTTTTCTTTGAGTTCTTTAGGATTAGCTTGTCAATCAGCAATTGATCCTTTGTTCCTCTTGAGTTTTTGCAGCATCCTTTCTGTTCTACAGGAAGCAAGTTATTTCTTTCCAGGTATCCATAGATTTGGTTTGCAATGATACCAGTAAGAAGCTTGTATGTTGTTGGCAAACAGGCGATTGGCCTATAGTTTCCAGGGTCCTTTCCTTTTTCTTTATCTTTTTGGATGTCCTTCCAGTTGTCATCCATTCATCATTTTCAGGTGTTTTTAGGATCTGGTTCATCTGGGTTGCCAATCTTTTGTGCACACTTGTAAGTGCCTTTAACCAGAAGCCATGCAGCTCATCTGGTCCAGGTGCACTCCAGTTCTTCACTTTTCTTGACTGTCTTTGCTTTTATTTTGCTTTATTTTTTTAATTTTAATTTTAATTTTAATTTTTTAATTTTTTAATTTATTTTTATTTCTTTATTTATAGGAACTTCCATTTGAAAAGCAGACATTATTGCTGCATTATAAAAATTTCAGCCTGAAATACTAGAGCAGAATATGCTGAGTATAATATTTTGTATTTGTCATATATACATGTTATATTTGTCAATTATTTTAATGAGCACAAAAATATGTTTGTTTGTATATGACTGGGTGGGCATGGCTAGCTGGTCATGTGACCGAGTGACCATGGCTATGTGTATAGGGACTACTCAGAGGGCTGAAAAAAGTCATTTCTGACAGGTCCTCGCCCTTTTGACTGGTCCTCACACTTATGACCATCGTCAGATTTATGCTGGTGCAGCATTCTTAACAACCATGTCACTCATTTCACAACTGCTTCTCTTCACCATGATGTCAAGATAGGGCAAAAATGTTAAATGTGAGGACAGTCGTAAGTTCGAGGACTGCTCAAAAGTTCGAGGACCAATCAAAAATAACTTTTTCAGCCCTCTGAGTAGTCCATATGCAGAAAAGGATACAGCAATAGAGAGGGATGAAGGAAGGAAAGGGAAATTAGAGTAGGAGTGAGGGTAAGAGAGGGAGGAAGAGAGGAGGAGAAGGAGAAAGGAAGAGGAAGTAGGGAGGAGAAGAAGAGGAGAAAAAAGAGAAAGTAAGAACGAAAGAAAAAAGAGAGGTGGTAGGTTTGAGGAGAAAGATTGCTGTACAGTGAAACAGATGAAACGGAAGAAAGCCAACCCCAAACAAATATAAAGATATTAAGATAAAGAATGAATTCTTAAACTTTAAAGAATAAAAGAGAACAAATATGAATAAATAGCAGTAATTAGAAACACACATACAAACATACAATGTATTTTCTTTGAACAGAGTATTTGACCGGTTCACAAATTTAAACAGTGTTTAGTCATTTCAATTAAATTTACAATTTCTATATTTCCTTTTTGCCATATTTATTCCTCAGCTATTTTTTTTAAAAACCAATATTACCCTTCATCCTCATCTCTAATCTTAATCAAATTCATTTTTCCCTTCTATTCTATATTATACCCCTTCCCATTGTCATCTGTTTTTATATCCATCCTCAATTGGTTAATTATGGAATATTATAGTTGTTTAATACAAATTCAACATTTTAATATAAATCAATTAGTTATATAACTATCTTTTTTGTATATTAATCAATATGGAACATGAATATTCCAATTATTGACATGCAATCCAATTTCTTACAAATCAATTAATTATATTTACCAATAATAACAAACCAAATATTTCCCCCCGTATATTCCTCCAAACCACAACTTAACCATTTCTGCTTTCAACACAATATACAATTAATAGTATCTCAATTATTACAATTCCTTAGTTAAATAGAGCTTTTTTTCTTTTGTGTTTTAAAATCTTGAACTCTCCTCTTTTGCCCTAAATTTCCCATTGTTTGCAGTTTTGCACCTACCTCTTTTGGTGAGGAAAAAGAAATCTCTCTCTGCCTCATTTTTCATGATGCAGCAAAGACCCTGCTTTACTTTCAGTTTTGCTTTTTCAGCATAGTTGGGGGGGGGGGAACTGCTCCAGCATTGTTTGCACCTAGCAAAAGACCCCTGTGCAAAACAGCTAAGAGTTGGGAGACTGATCTAATCAATTTGTGGTACCGTAATTAACTTATGCTGAAGCTGAAAGGGGCTGTTTTTTCTATTTTTGCAGGCACCGGTCTACTCATTTATTTTCTTTTAACACTGAACAGCTGTAGGGCGGCCCTTTGAAGACCCGCGGCAAGAGTTTAAACAGTTTTTTTCCCTCTAGCCATCAGCTGGGACTCAGGAGGCAGCAATAGATTGGGAGTGGGCAGGGTAAGCGACCAGCGACCAGCCGGGAACCGGTTTGGGGGCGTGGCCAGCCAATCTTATTACCGATTCTCCAAACTATTAAATTTTTTTACTACCGGTTCTTGTGATCCGGTGCGAACCAGGAACAACCCACCACTGAGTTAGATGTGAATATTGAACTGTGTTGTATCTTCACTTCTAACTTCTTTGTATACAGACTGAACTGCTGGCAGTGGGCAGATGTTGATGAATGATTTAATCCAATCTGCTCTTTTTTCTTCAAATAGGAACTTCCATTTTAAAAGAAGAGATTATTGGAGCATTATAAAAGTCTCTTGACGAATTTCAGCCTAGCAAACATGAATGCTACAGCAGAGTATTTGGACAATACTACCAATGTTTTCGACAAATACCAAATGTTCAACTATTCAGAAATCATCATTTACTCAGTCATATTCGTCATCTGCTGTATTGGAGTCCCGTTAAACGGAATTGTTATCTGGTTTCTTGGATTCCAGATTAAGAGAAACCCTTTCACCGTGTTGATTCTTAATTTAGCAATTGCTGACTTTGGGTTTCTCGCAATTTGCGCGATAGTTTGCATTTTTTATTTGATTTATTGGATACATTGGATAGGATTAGGAATTCCCTTTCTGATCCTCATTGATCTTTCTTACATCTTGTATATGAATGGTCTCTTTCTTCTGACAGCCATCAGCATTGACAGGTGTCTGTCTGTCCTGTTCCCAATTTGGCATCGCTGTTCCCGCCCAAAATATTTGTCCCCTGTTGTGTGTACTTTCCTCTGGATCTGTTCTGTCCTCTTGGGTGGAATTTTGTACATTATGGATTTTGTATTTAATCATCGTGGCATATCAAACCTCAATTTTGTTGTGACTTCATTTCTTTGCCTTCCATTGATTACAATCTCTACTCTGATCCTATTTATGAAAATATGTCTTAAACCTAAACAGATCAAACGTGGACGACTGTTAGTGATGATCTTAATTACTCTTTTCTGTTTCCTTATTCTTACTCTGCCATTACATATCTATGTGTCCATTATTACGTTTCCTAACTTTATTTATTGGGGACAATTTATTGGATTGCGAAACTATTTAATTCTGGGTGCTTCCCTAAACAGCAGCATTAACCCAGTGATCTATTATCTGGTTGGGAGAAAGAAACGAGGTCAGACCAAGGAGAGCATGAAGGTCATTTTTCGAAGAGTCTTCAGGGAAGATGAAGCTCCTGAAAGGACAAAGAACCCTACAAACATAACTTCAGCCCCACTGTAAAAGCGTAATTTTAATTTGTCTCTAGTGCTGGCTATCACTTGGCTACAAAAATGTATTGCTTGCTACTGTAATAAAATATAAACATCTTTTGTTTACCTTGAAAAAGGATATTGTCAGAGTTCGGGGAAAGATGTGGGAAGCAAGAATTTTCCCTCCACTATGATAAAGTAGATACCCAGAACCATGCCAGAAAGTTATCAGAAGGATGGTGCAGGAAATTAGCACCCACCCCTTTCCTAGAAGAATGAAATATTTTAGGAAATGTCGAAATACTTAAACGATGATACAACTGATATAGTTTATGTAAGATTAAATTTTGGATATGTAGTAATGTTATGAAAAGAGGGGAGGGCACTAGGGATGCAAACCGACCGATGTACTGTCTGTACTTGATTGAATGAATGATGTCTTCTTTTTTTTTACTTTTTTTAAAAATAAAGAATGATTTGGAAATATTTTAGGAAATATTAAAAAGGCAGAATATATTTCCCTGGATGAGAAATGTTGAAACATGTTTTAAAGACAAAGCAGCTCCCATCTTCCTGCCTCCCCCCTCCCCTTTAGTCAATGGGCCAGAGTTAGAAACCCAATCCTTTGTCAAACGATCATCATCTGCAACACAATGGGACCTATCTAGCAACAGAAACTAACACAATAGGACCCATCTAGCAACAGAAACTCACTACATGGCACCTGGCAAGATTACATCAGCAAGGCCAGCTAAGACTCCCAACCGCTGGGAGTCTGACAACCAATCAGGATATTCTTTCGGGGTCCCAGGAAGTTCAAAGTCAGAGAGGGCATAAAACCCTTTTCTGTTCAGGAACTCAAACCATGTGATCCTGTTCACCATTAAACCATCTTTCCAAGCAGTCTCCATGTTTCCAGTGTCTTTTTTCCCCACTTGGAGCTGAACCCAGAAGGATATTTCTTCCTACTATGGTACCATAACTAAAACTGTTTTGCAGTTGAAGTTCATGATACAGAGATATATCTCAGAGATAGTGTAGAGCAGGGATCTCCAAACTTGGCAACTTTAAGACATGTGGACTTCAACTCCCAGAATTCCTCAGCCAGCAAAGCTGGGAATTCTGGTAGTTGAAGTCCACAAGTCTTAAAGTTGCCAAGTTTGGAGACCCGTGGTGTAGAGAGCTTGAACTCACATTACTACTAAACATTTACATATTGTGAAGGTAGTACTGCTAATGGACCTTTTCAAATAGATATGATGAGATTGTACTTTAAAACTGTTTTCTTATATCAAGGATTCAGTCTATTGATTTTTGACTCCTGAGTAGAAGTTTTAGAGACGTACACCAAGAATACTGAAGTCATGTTGTGGAGAGTCTGGGCTGAGTTTTTTTACATTTGATTTGGGAGTGCCTGAGAGGCTGATGAAACACCCTTTAACTTCTAGATGTTAAACTGTAGCCAAAGGGGACCTCAATAAATAAGGTATCTAATAACATCTAACAATTGTGAGAGATATTTTCAGGGTTTTATTTGGCGAAAAGGTCCTGTGCATTCAAGATGCTAAATTGGAGCCAAAGGATTCCCAAACAAATTCATAGATGGATGTGGTGCCTTGAGGAAATCAAAGATCTGTCAACTGAAGTAGGTAACATCATTTCATTTGATGTCACTGTCCTTTTCACCTCTCTCAATTGAAAACTAGCAAACCAATACAGTAAATGGTGGCAAAGGTACATAATCCAAAAGCTGAAATGAAAAGACATTTGAGAGTTATATAGCTTTCCTAACAAGATACAAGTAGACCTCAATATACAATGGCAATTGAGGCAGGGACCTAATTAGGTGGATGGGAAAGGTTGAGGGCAAAAGAAGAAGGGGACGGCAGAGAACAAGGTGGCTGGATGGAATCACTGAAGCAGTTGGCGTGAGTTTAAATGGACTCCAGAGGGTGGTAGAGGACAGGAAGACCTGGAGGAAGGTTGTCCATGAGGTTGCGATGGGTCGGACATGACTTTGCAACTAACAGCAACGAATTCTGGATCCTGGCAAGAGTCGGAATTACACCAAGTCCTTGCCAATTTGATACGTTCCTAATAAAAAGACTTTAATGGAAGCCTTGGACTTTATTTCAGGGGACATATTACTTGACAGCTTGACAAAATAGCACTTAGCACTTAGATTTATATGCCTCTTCATAGTGCTTTATAGCCTTCTCTAAGCAGTTTACAGAGTCAGCATCTTGCCCTGGGTCCACATTTTACTGACCTCAGAAGGCTGGAAAGCTGAGTCAACCTTGAGCCAGTGAGACTTGAAGTGCTGAACTGCTCACAGTCGGCAGTCGGTAGAATTAGCCTGCAATTCTGCATTCTAACTACTTTGCCACCATGGCTCAAACAACTATTATATTGCTCTGCTAATCAAGGCACCATTTGTGGGTGCTACAGGAAACATAGCATGCTGCTCCTGAAGCACTTTAGCACTAGCTGTTAGCACTGACTGGAGCCTTCACTCATTACCACTCACACCTTTCCCTCAAGTACCCCTAAACCTGTCTCTCTAACTGACCTCTTGGGAGGGGATACCCAGAAACATACCTACTGTAGGCTAGGAGGGTCTTTGCACAGCTTAAGGTTGTGTATCCATTGCATATATTCTTGGATCAAGAGGCCCTGCTCATGGTCACTCATGACCTCCAGGCTAGACTACAGCAATGGACCTTACATGAGAATGGAAGCTTCAAGTGGGCCCTGACACTGATAAGCCATATATTAAGCCATTTTGTACTTTTTAGCCATTTTAATATTTCGAATGGCCTTCCATGTTCCTTCTGAGAAAAATGTTCATATACAAAGCGGAAGTGACAGATTGGGCTCCTAAAGCTATCCTGTTGCTCTGCCTTTTAATGAGCTACAGCTGTGGTGCTGCAGGAAACAAAGGCAATTGATGGATGATAGACATAACTGATCTAACTTTACTTTTCCGGCCTTCATGAGATATACCAGATCTCAAAAATGCACAGTTGACTGATAAGAAATGCCTGTTAGATATGTTTGCTTTGATAATCACTAAATTCACATGATGGTTTTTTACAAGCATGGCCATCATGCTGGAAAATTTTTGTCTCTGGTCCTTTGATTTGGGAATCCTCAAGTGACCAACTCTAGAAAGAATAAAATGAATTTCATCTCCACCTTTGGTGTGATTTATTTAGCCAAAGCCTGGGAGGCAACAGACCATGTACTTTGAGTGAACACCAACGAAAGCTTGTGATATCTCCAAAACCACCTAGAAGAGTTCACATAGATGTCAGTTTTCTGGCTTCACAGGATATGCTGATCTAATAAGCATGGCTTGTTTACAAACTACAGTCAAACTTTGGCTTAGCATAATATATGAACTCAGAAAACAGTGATTTCCAAGCCACAAGAAATTTGTTCAAATTATTTTTTCTAAGGAAAGCAAACAACTTCAACATCACAGCTTGCTCCATTACTTTCAAATTCCATTTTTCCACTGTTGGGTATATACTCTTCCTTCCATTTTTGTGCATTTAACAACCTTGCAGCTGATGTCACATTATAAAAACAAAGTCCCATATGTTTCTTACAATCTGTCATCCTTAAAAGAAATGCTTCAAGTTTCATTTTTATATCCATTTCCCATTTTTTAGAAACCCAAATAGATATTTGATTCTAATATCTGTTAGCCTTCTTACATGTCTGCCACAGGTGGTAAAAAAAGATTGATTATATTTTCAATACTTTTTTGAAACATTCTTGTATATCTCTGATAATTTTAGGAATTCAACACACCATTTTTATAAATTTTCTTTCAGATTATAACTCAGGGTCAAATCTCAAGTCCACATTTGTTCCCATTGATCAAGCATATTATAACCAAAGTTTCACATACTCATCTTCAAGATTAAAAGGCAATAACAATTTATAATATTCTATAATAAGAGTCTTATCATTGGAACATAATTGTTCCAGTGTTTTATCTGTAAAAACATTTTTTTTTAAATGCAGTTTAAACTTTTTGGGCAATTGCATATATAAAATCATATACAAAACATTCCTTTTTCAATTTGTCTCTCATTTTGAGTCTCAAATCCATATTACCCCAAAGCAAGAGATCATCTTGTGTTATCCATGGTTGTTTGACTATCATCTCCCTTCCTTCATTTGCTTCCATTGATCAAGGATATTATAACCAATATTTTTATCCCATTTAGCCAATGTTTCACATACTCATCTTCAAGATTAAAGTGAAATAAGAATTTATAAAATTTTGCAGTACAATTCTTATCATTTTATCTTTAACTTTATTATTTTACCTGTAAAATCATTTTTTTTTTTGAAATCCAGGTTAAACCTTTCAGGCAGTTGCAAATAAGAAAATCAGTGATAAGTATAATCTTCCTTTCCCAATTCTCCTCTCATTTTGTGTCTCAAATCCATATTACCCCAAAGTAAGAGATCATCCTGTGTGTTATCCATGATGGTTTGGCTATCATCCCCCTTCTAAAAAAGGCAACAATTCCAAGGGTAGTTTAGAAAATGACCTTGTTTTATATCTATTCCAAACTCTAAGTATGGCACATTTTATAAAAAGATTCTTAAACATTGCATTAACTTTTCATTTATCGTACCATAAATCACGTGTGAACCAAATCTCAATTCATGACCTTAAAACTCCGGTCGCCTTGTGATATGATGGTATCTTTAAGCGCTTCCTTTGCATCTTGTGGGCAGTAACACTATAAATTGTAAAAGTCAGAGATGCATATGACACAAGCTGGGTTTTTTTTTCTTTATAAGAACGTTTGCAGCTTGGTCCAGCTCAATTCCTCTTTCTCTGAAGAAGGAACTAACTGCATCAAGTGGGCGCCAACGGGAGTCCTTGAAAAAGATCTCATCCTTAGATTCCATAAAAAGATTTGTTGGTTCTGTTTGGAGATTCTTATCATCATCAGGTATGCTTCGGTTTTTGGAACTGTTATTTTCAAAATACTCCTTTTTGGGGTCAGGGTAGGATTTGGGGACCATCAGGATGGGATCAACTAATCTTGAAGGATCCTCTGACCAACAATGGAAAGCAGCAATTTTTTCCCCAGCATGGTGGGACATCGATATTCTCATGCCTGAATCCAGTAAATCTTAATATGTGTATTTTGTGAGTTCTATTCTCTTGCTATTAATTATAGTTGGTACCTTTGTAAAGATTTCTAAATTTTTAAAATTCTTTTGTTTTAGTTAGGGTTAAGAATTAAATAAAAAAGTGAAGAATAGATTTCAATGCTTCAAATGTATTAGAGAAAATTTGTGTAGGAGATGCTTTCAACTTATCTTCAAGCCAAGCTCCTGGACCACCATGTGAAAGCAATGAAAAATAAAACCAGCATGAGGATCTGGATAGAATTCTTCTCAGTGCCTTATGGTGATAGCAATCTTAGCAAATATACTACATAAATTGGGAAAGAAAAAGAAAGACAAAAGAAAAGAGAAAGAGAGTGAGAAATACAGAGAGAGAGAGAGAGAGAGAGAGAGAGAGAGAGAGAGAGACAGAGAGAGAGAGAGAAGGGAGGGAGGGAGGGAGGAAAGAAAGAAAGAAAGAAAGAAAGAAAGAAAGAAAGAAAGAAAGAAAGAAAGAAAGAAAGAAAGAAAGAAAGAAAGAAAGAAAGAAAGAGGCAAGTGGGAGTGAGAGTGAGAGGAGACAAGAATTGAAGTTTCTCCTCTGAAGATTCTTCCCATCCTCAACAGGTATGTCAGTAGGAAAGGTAGTGCTTGAGTGGTAGTAATTGTTATTTCCAAAGTACATTTTTAGTTCTTGAGTTCAGATTTTTGAGTTCAAAATTTGTCTAGGAAATGCTTCCAGTTTACTTTCAAGCCAAACTCACAGACCACCATGTGAAAGCGATGACTACAGACAATGGAAAATAAAACCAACATGACTGTCTGGAGAGAATTCTGCTCAGTGTCTTATGGTGACTGCAATCTTACCAAATATACTACACAAATTGGAAAAGAAAAAGAAAGAGAAAGAAAAAGAGTGGGTAAGCGAGCAAGAAAGACAGAGAGAGGGAGGAAAGAAAGGAAAGAAGGAAAGAAGGAAGGAAGGACAGAAGGAAAGAAAGAAAGGGGGAAAGGGGGAAGGGAGAGGAGAAAAGGTTTGATGTTCCACCTCTGAAGATTCTTCCTGCCCTCAACAGGTATGTCTGGAGTAAAGATAGCATTTGAGTGGTGGTAATTGTTATTTGGAAAATACATTTTCAGTTCTTGAGTTCAGGATAGGACTTGGGGGGACCATTAAGATATTACCAATTAATACCACATAATTCTATGGCCACATGAAATTCTCATTCTCAGTGTGTTATTCAGCTCTACTTAGTTATGTTTTTATCTTGCCTTTATTAGTCTTATAAATAACTCAAAGTGGTGTAGATACCTAATACTCCTCCTCCTATTTTTCCCACAATAACTAACCTGTGAGGTGGGCTGGGTTGAGAGAAATATCACCCAGCTGACTTTGGTGCCTGAGGTGAGGCTCGAACTCACAGTCCCTGATTTCTAGGCAATGCCTTAACTATCAGACCAAAATGGCTACCCAAAGCTCTCACACCATTAGAATTAGTCATAATTTCTCTTAGGATTCTGCCTTTTTTTTGGTCAAAGATTCTGACTGAAGGAGGAAGTCCATTCTGAAAATCTGACAAAGTCCACTTGCTAGATCGTTTTTCATCAGATTAGACTAGACTAGATTTAGTTTTCTTCATTCTCCATCCCCTCCCCCACAAATGCATACATACTGTGCATAAAATCCATTCTCACCCAAGAAGGAATGTAAATAGATAGAGACCTCCACAGGTTTAGGCAGGAAGAGCTTCACTTAGCAGGAAATGTCCATCAAGCTAAGTAGATGCATTTCCTCCGCGGATTCTGTACCATCATACCCTCTGGGGTCAGTCTGCTTGACTCATTGCTAAAAATTGAACAGAAAAGGTGAGCAAATCTTGAAAGAGCTTCCTTATTGCTAAGAAGCTTTGAACAAAGCATGTCCTGAAAGCTGAAGAATGAAATTAAGCTTCTTCCACATGATTTAAAAAATAATCACATTTTGTGGATAGTGAAAGCAACTATCCCACTAGGGGGAGATTATTTTTAATTGCTTTTATTGTAATTTTTTAATTTTTCATTCTTCTGAATTGTGCAGTCAATGAGAGTTCAGCTAGCACCCTAGTTTCATAAATTATAGTTATTGTCAATTGGGCAGGTGTTCAGATTGGATTATTTGGTTTTAGCCATCTATCGAGTCCTTCCCAAGGACCTGGAATAGACAAATGTGGCGGTTTGATGGTGTTACAGGTATTATCACAGTGTGCAGGTTTTTCCAAGTAAATCTGCCTCTTGCAATTGACTGATGGTGATTTTGTCAATGCCGACGGTTTTTAAGCGATGCTCCAAATGATTTGGGACTGTACTCAAGGGCGCTTATTACTTCTGATAATAACTTCATTATATTATTACTTTGTTTTCTGCCTTTGTATATTTATGACCAGTAAAAACCATTCCTTCCATTAGTCCTGCAGTTGCTGGACCTGTTTGCTTAGCCAACAGTTTTGAGTCCTGTAACCAACTTGGCACCAGATGTCCAGAAACTCCAACATCTAATGTGGTTCTTCATCCAAGTGACAACTGGTCCCGGTAAACATTTCTGTAAATTATACCTCATTTGTTTATCAGAGAAGTCTCTTCATCTATTATTATTATTATTATTATTATTATTATTATTATTATTATTATTATTATTATTATTATTATTATTATTATTATTATTATTATTATTATTATTATTATCATCATCATCATCATCATCATCAGAGAAGATAAAGATGACAATATGATTATTGTGGAGGAATGATTAAATCCATTCCTCTCTTTTCTTCTAATAGGAACTTCCATTTGAAAAGCAGAAATTATTGCTTCATTATTAAAATCTCAGCCTGAAATACTAGAGCAGAATATGCTGAGTATAATATTTTAGACTTGTCATATATACATGTTATATTTGTCAATTATTTAGATGATCACAAAAATATGTTTGTTAATACTATCATATACTCTACAATATACATCACCTGCTTTATTTGTACTATGCAATATTTATGGTTGCAGGCTGACTCTGCCCACTGCCAATAGTTCAGTCTGTACACAAAGAAGTTAGATGCGAATATTCAACTGTGTCGTATCTTCACTTGTAACTTCTTTCTATACAGACTGAACTACTGGCAGTGGGCAGATGTTGATGAATGATTTAATCCAATCTGCTCTTTTTTCTTCAAATAGGAACTTCCATTCTAAAAGAAGAGATTATTGGAGCATTATAAAAGTCTCTTGATGAATTTCAGCCTGGCAAACATGAATGCTACAGCAGAGTATTTGGACAATAATACTACCAATGTTTTCGACAAATACCAAATGTTCAACTATTCAGAAATCATCATTTACTCAGTCACATTCGTCATCTGCTGTATTGGAGTCCCGTTAAACGGAATTGTTATCTGGCTTCTTGGATTCCAGATTAAGAGAAACCCTTTCACCGTGTTGATTCTTAATTTAGCAATTGCTGACTTTGGGTTTCTCGCAATTTGCGCGATAGTTTGCATTTTTTATTTGATTTATTGGATACATTGGATAGGATTAGGAATTCCCTTTCTGATCCTCATTGATCTTTCTTACATCTTGTATATGAATGGTCTCTTTCTTCTGACAGCCATCAGCATTGACAGGTGTCTGTCTGTCCTGTTCCCAATTTGGCATCGCTGTTCCCGCCCAAAATATTTGTCTCCTGTTGTGTGTACTTTCCTCTGGATCAGCTCTGTCCTCTTGGGTGGAATTTTGTACATTATGGATTTTGTATTTAATCATCTGGGCATATCAAACCTCAATTTTGTTGTGACTTCATTTCTTTGCCTTCCATTGATTACAATCTCTACTCTGATCCTATTCATGAAAATATGTCTTAAACCTAAACAGATCAAACGTGGACGACTGTTAGTGATGATCTTAATTACTCTTCTCTGTTTCCTTATTCTTACTCTGCCATTACATATCTATGTGTCCATTATTACGTTTCGTAACTTTATTTATTGGAGAGAATTTATTGGATTGCGAAACTACTTAATTCTGGGTGCTTCCCTAAACAGCAGCATTAACCCAGTGATCTATTATCTGGTTGGGAGAAAGAAACGAAGTCAGACCAGGGAGAGCATCAAGGTCATTTTTCAAAGTGTCTTCAGCGAAGATGAAGCTCCTGAAAGGACAAAGAACCCTACAAACATAACTTCAGCCCCACTGTAGAAGCGTAATTTTAATTTGTCTCTAGTGCTGGCTATCACTTGGCTACAAAAATGTATTGCTTGCTACTGTAATAAAATATAAACATCTTTTGTTTACCTTGAAAAAGGATATTGTCAGAGTTCGGGGAAAGATGTGGGAAGCAAGAATTTTCCCTCCACTATTATAAAGTAGATACCCAGATCCATGCCAGATAGTTATCAGAAGGATGGTGCAGGAAATTAGCACCCACCCCTTTCCTAGAAGAATGAAATATTTTAGGAAATGTCGAAATACTTAAATGATGATACAACTGATATAGTTTATGTAAGATTAAATTTTGGATATGTAGTAATGTTATGAAAAGAGGGGAGGGCACTAGGGATGCAAACCGACCGATGTACTGTCTGTACTTGATTGAATGAATGATGTCTTCTTTTTTTTAACTTTTTTTAAAAATAAAGAATGATTTGGAAATATTTTAGGAAATATTAAAAAGGCAGAATATATTTCCCTGGATGAGAAATGTTGAAACATGTTTAAAGACAAAGCAGCTCCCATCTTCCTGCCTCCCCCCTCCCCTTTAGTCAATGGGCCAGAGTTAGAAACCCAATCCTTTGTCAAACGATCATCATCTGCAACACAATCGGACCTATCTAGCAACAGAAACTAACACAATAGGACCCATCTAGGAACAGAAACTCACCACATGGCATCTGGCAAGATTACATCAGCCAGCAAGGGCAGCTAAGACCCCCAACACCTGGGAGTCTGAGAACTAATCAAGATACTCTTTTGTGGTCCCAGAAAGTTCAAAGCCAGAGAGGGCATAAAACCCAGGGACTCGCTGCATGTCGCCCCTTTTCTGTTCAGGATCAAACCATGTGATCCTGTCCACCATTAAACCATCTTTCAAAGCAGTCTCCATGTTTCCAGTGTCTTTTTTCCCCACTTGGAGCTGAACCCAGAAGGATATTTCTTCCTACAATGGTATCATAACTAAAACTGTTTTGCAGTTGAGGTCCATGATACATAGATATATCTCAGAGATAGTGTCTCCAAACTTGGCAACTTTAAGACTTGTGGACTTCAACTCCCAGAATTCCTCAGCCGGCAAAGCTGGGAATTCTGGGAATTGAAGTCCACAAGTCTTAAAGTTGCCAAGTTTGGAGAGCCTTAGTGTAGAGAGCTGGAACCCACATTTACTACTAAATATTTACATGTTGTGAAGGTAGTAACTGCTAATGGACCTTTTCAAACACATATGATGAGATTGTACTTTAAACCTGTTTTCTTATACCAAGGATTCAGTCACTTTGACTCTATTGATTTTTGACTCCTGAGTAGAAGTTTTAGAGACGTACACCAGGGATTCTGAAGTCATATTGTGGAGAGTCCGGGCTGAGGTTTTTTACATGTTATTTGGGAGGGTCTGAGAGGCTGATGAAACACCCTTATCTTCAAGATGTTTAACTCTAGTCAAAGGGGACCTCAAGAAATAATGTATTTAACAATATCTAACAATTGTGAGAGATATTTTCAGGGTTTTATTTGGCGAAAAGGTCCTCTACATTCAAGATGCTAAATTGGAGCCAAAGGATTCCCAGACCAATTCATAGATAGATATGGAGCCTTGAGGATATTAAAGATCTGTCAACTGAAGTAGATAACATCATTTCATTTGATGTCACTGTCCCTTTCATTTCTGTCACTTGAAAACTAGCAAACTAATACAGCAAATAGTGGCAAAGGTACATAATACAGGAAGGGTAACAGAGCACCCAAAAACTGAAATGAAAAGACATATGAGAGCTATATAGCTTGTTCTAACAAGATACAAGTAGACCTCGACATACCACAGCAACTGAGGCAAGATTTTTTTTTTAATCAATAAGTGATGAGGTGTTAAATAGGACCACATTGCTTAGTGACAACAATCTCTGAATTCCCAGTTTTGGTCATTCAACAAATGTCACAGCTGCTAAACATGGCAACTTCCTGCTGTCTTCCTACAAGCAAAGTCATTGGGGAAGCCAACAGGAAGTTGCAAATCTGAGGCCTCCAGGTACTTAAATGGCTGCTGCCAGCTGGGGGAGACAGTGAGGGTGTATGTGGGGATGCAGGGAAGAAATGGGGAATGGTGATTAGAGGCAAAGTGCGATGCGGGGACTTTGTATGATCTGTGAGGGAGGGTCAAGGACTGTGCCCAACGATGTCTGAGTTGTTGTGACCCAGGCCCAAGTAAGGAGTAGGAAAATCAGTCAGCGAAAAAACAAACTTTATTCGAACAGTTGAGAATTGCTTCATTCCCAGCGTCGTTCAACTAAATTAAAGCAAATTTCTCCCAACACAAATTCCTCAGTCCTATCGCAAACCTTGGTCCAATTAGGCAAACTGCCAAAGGCCTTTCTTGGCAAACGTTCAGAAGTCACAGATACAAAAATAAATACAAGACGTAGACGAAGAAGAAGACAAAGCTACCAACATTGTATTCCGGCAAAGCCCAAACGCCATTGCTGGTCTGTTTTAAGCCTTATGGGAGGGGCCAATCATCTCTTCGCCCTACTCCCGAGTTGTCCTCTTCGCTTGAGCTGTTCTTGCCTTTTGGTAGCTCTTCTCATGAATGCATTAGGAACAGGCTCCTCCTGTTCCTCTGCCTCACTCCTATCCGTCTCTGGAGGCTCTGGATCCGCACCTCACTCCCCGATGGCCCTGGCCCCATCTCTGCCTCTGATGCAGAGCCCTCATCCTGGCCTTCCCCAGCCTCCAGGACTGGCCCATGTTCTTCCACCAGCTCTGCAGACTGCTGGTGGACCACAACATGAATGGCTGCCGTGATGCCGGAGCAGAAGGGCTTGGAGAGAGTGCATAGGTGGGAGAGAATTAACTGATAATATGTGACCTTCTCTGACAACTTCCCCATTGGTTTTCTGGGGTAACTGGCAGGGAACGTTGCAAATGAAGATCACGACATAAGTGAGAATGCCAAACCGCTAGATTGCAATCAGGTAAACAGAAGGGATGCTGGAATGACTCAAACTCTTAAGAACAGATTGTGGTAGCACTGTTATAACTTTGAACACCTGTTGAATGGGTAATCATGGGTCAGAGTGTACCTGTATTTCCATTCTGAGGGAGAAACCTGGACACAAATCAAAGAACCACTTATGCAATCACCTGTCTCAGGATTCATATCAGGGACACTTCTGCAACTCCTGGGGGTGGGGGTGGGGGTGGGGGGCAACAGTGTTCCCAGTGGTTACTAGACTACACAGCAATTTGGACAAACCAGTGGTGTATGCTCTTCGTGGAAGAAATATGATTTGGAAACTAAAATATCGGTCAGCTGGCAGATGGTTCATGAGTTTCATAAATATAATTGGGAAAGGACAAGGAGACTTCAGCTTAAAAAGAGGCAGGTTTGACACACACACATGCACAAAAACATGGATTTTTTAAGGATCTGATGTCTCTCAGGCACTTCCTCTGCTCAGGAATATGTTGTGGTGTGTGGAGTGATCAAAGTGAGGACTCTGGAATGTGAATGAAATAGATTTTTGGATTACTCCTGAAGTTGTACTTGAGTTTAAGAAACAAATTCCCAATTTCGAGATATTTTCAGGACTTCCTCTTAAATCAAACTGCAGCCAGCTCTTTTATTGGTTCGATTTTATATGCCGCCCTTTTCTAGAAACTCAGGGTGGCTTACAATGTGTTAAGCAACAGCCTTCATACTTTTGTATATACCTGCTTAGTAGGGCTTTTGCCCCCCCACAAGCGGTGTTCTTTTTTATACAAAGTCAGCTTATTGCCCCCACAATCCGGGTCCTTGTTTTACCTACCTTGGAAGGATGGAAGATTGAGCCTGGTGAGATTTGAACTCGCAGTAACTGCAGGCAGCTGGCAGCTAAGTGCTGCTTAACAAGCACTTTAGTCTGCTACTCAACCAAGGCTCTGTTTTTTTCAGTTGCCTGAAACTGGAGGAAGGTGGAATTTGGAGTCACCGAACTGATGGATGGAGAATTGATTGGAGATTGTGACTCAGAGAGGAAGTTTCAAACTTTTGCTTTTTATTGGTGCCATCTAATGAGAAGGAAGACTCGCTGGAGAAGAGCCTAATGCTGGGAAAGATGGAGAGCAAAAGAAGAATGACAGAGATGACAGAGAACGAGGTGGCTGGATGGAGTCACTGAAGCAGTCAGGGTGAGCTTAAATGGACTTCAAAGAATGGTAGAGGACAGGAAGGCCTGGAGGAAGGTTGTCCATGAGGTCGCGATAGGTCGGACTTGACTTTGCAACTAACAAATTCTGGATCCTGGCTAGAGTCGGAATTACACCAAGTCCTTGCCAATTTGATATGTTCCTAATAAAAAGACTTTAATGGAAAATGGATGCCTTGGACTTTATTTCAGGGGACATCTTACTTGAAAGCTTGACAAAATAGCACTTAGCACTTAGATTTATATGCCTCTTCATAGTGCTTTATAGCCCTCTCTAAGCAGTTTACAGAGTCAGCATCTTGCCCTGGGTCCACATTTTACTGACCTCAGAAGGCTGGAAAGCTGAGTCAACCTTGAGCCAGTGAGACTTGAAGTGCTGAACTGCTCACAGTCGGCAGTCGGTAGAATTAGCCTGCAATTCTGCATTCTAACCACTTCGCCACCATGGCTCAAACAACTATTATATTGCTCTGCTAATCAAGGCACCATTTGTGGGTGCTACAGGAAACATAGCATGCTGCTCCTGAATCACTTTAGCACTAGCTGTTAGCACCGACTAAAGCCTTCACTCATTACCACTCACACCTTTCCCTCAAGTACCCCTAAACCTGTCTCTCTAACTGACCACTTGGGAGGGGATACCCAGAAACATACCTACTGTATAGGCTAGGAGGGTCTTTGCACAGCTTAAGGTTGTGTATCCATTGCATATATTCTTGGATCGAGAGGCCCTGCTCATGGTCACTCATGACCTCCAGGCTAGACTACAGTAATGGACCTTACATGAGAATGGAAGCGTCAAGTGGGCCCTGACACTGATAAACCATATATTAAGCCATTTTGTACTTTTTAGCCATTTTAATATTTCGAATGGCCTTCCATGTTCCTTCTGAGAAAAATGTTCACATACAAAGCGGAAGTGACAGATTGGGCTCCTAAAGCTATCCTGTTGCTCTGCCTTTTAATGAGCTACAGCTGTGGTGCTACAGGAAACAAAGGCAATTGATGGATGATAGACATAACAGATCTAACTTTACTTTTCCTGCCTTCATGAGATATATCAGATCTCTAAAATGCACAGTTGACCGATAAGAAATGCCTGTTAGATATGTTTGCTTTGATAATCACTAAATTCACATGATGGTTTTTTACAAGCATGGCCATCATGCTGGAAAATTTTTGTCTCTGGTCCTTTGATTTGGGAATCCTCAAGTGGCCAACTCTAGAAAGAATAAAATGGATTTCATCTCCACCCTTGGTGTGATTTATTTAGCCAAAGTCTGGGAGGCAACAGACCATGTACTTTGAGTGAACACCAACGAAAGCTTGTGATGTCTCCAAAACCACCTAGAAAAGTTCACATAGATGTCAGTTTTCTGGCTTCACAGGATATGCTGATCTAATAAGCATGGCTTGTTTACAAACTACAGTCAAACTTTGGCTTAGCATAATATATGAATTCAGAAAACAGTGATTTCCAAGCCACAAGAAATTTGTCCAAATTATTTTTTCTAAGGAAAGCAAACAACTTCAACATCTCAGCTTGCTCCATTACTTTCAAATTTCATTCTTCCATTGTTGGGTATATACTCTTTCTTCCCTTTTTTTAAAAAAATTTGATTTATATGCCGCCCTTCTCCGGAGACTCAGGGCGGCTTACAATGCGTTAAGCAATAGCCTTCATACTTCTGTATATTTATACAAAGTCAGCTTATTGCCCCCACAAACTGGGTCCTCAATTTACCCACCTTAGAAAGGATGGAAGGCTGAGTCGACCTTGAGCCTGGCTAGGATTGAACTCAGAGAAATTACAGGCAGCTGGTGTTAATTGCTGCCTTTAGTAGGAGGCATTAGTCCCCTACGCTACACAGGCTCCTTATATTTTTGTGCATATATCAACCTTGTAGCTGATGTCACATATAAAAACAAAGTCCCATATGTTTCTTACAATCTGTCATCCTTAAAAGAAATGCTTCAAGTTTCATTTTTATATCCATTTCCCATTTTTTAGAAACCCAAATAGATATTTGATTCTAATATCTGTTAGCCTTCTTACATGTCTGCCACAGGTGGCTAAAAAAAGATTGATTATATTTTCAATACTTTTTTGAAACATTCTTGTATATCTCTGATAATTTTAGGAATTCAACACACCATTTTATAAATTTTCTTTCAGATTATAACTCAGGGTCAAATCTCAAGTCCACATTTGTTCCCATTGATCAAGCATATTATAAACAAAGTTTCACATACTCATCTTCAAGATTAAAAGGCAATAACAATTTATAATATTCTATAATAAGAGTCTTATCATTGGTACATAATTGTTCCAGTGTTTTATCTGTAAAAACATTTTTTTTAAAATGCAGTTTAAACTTTTTGGGCAATTGCATATATAAAATCATATACAAAACATTCCTTTTTCAATTTGTCTCTCATTTTGAGTCTCAAATCCATATTACCCCAAAGCAAGAGATCATCTTGTGTTATCCATGGTTGTTTGGCTATCATCTCCCTTCCTTCATTTGCTTCCATTGATCAAGGATATTATAACCAATATTTTTATCCCATTTAGCCAATGTTTCACATACTCATCTTCAAGATTAAAGTGAAATAAGAATTTATAAAATTTTGCAGTACAATTCTTATCATTTTATCTTTAACTTTATTATTTTATCTGTAAAATCATTTTTTTTTTTTGAAATCCAGGTTAAACCTTTCAGGCAGTTGCAAATAAGAAAGTCAGTGATAAGTATAATCTTCCTTTTTCAATTCTCCTCTCATTTTGTGTCTCAAATCCATATTGCCCCAAAGTAAGAGATCATCCTGTGTGTTATCCATGATGGTTTGGCTATCATCTCCCTTCTAAAAAAGGCAACAATTCGAAGGGTAGTTTAGAAAATGACCTTGTTTTATATCTATTCCAAACTCTAAGTATGGCACATTTAATAAAAAGATTCTTAAACATTGCATTAACTTTTCATTTATCGTACCATAAATCACGTGTGAACCAAATCTCAATTCATGACCTTAAAACTCCGGTTGCCTTGTGATATAATGGTATCTTCAAGCGCTTCCTTTGCATCTTGTGGGCAGTAACACTATAAATTGTAAAAGTCAGAGATGCATATGACACAAGCTGGGTTTTTTTTTTTCTTTATAAGAACGTTTGCAGCTTGGTCCAGCTCAATTCCTCTTTCTCTGAAGAAGGAACTAACTGCATCAAGTGGGCGCCAACGGGAGTCCTTGAAAAAGATCTCATCCTTAGATTCCATAAAAAGATCAGTTGGTTCTGTTTGGAGATTCTTATCATCATCAGGTATGCTTCGGTTTTTGTAACTGTTATTTTCAAAATACTCCTTTTTGGGGTCACGATAGGATTTGGGGACCATCAGGATGGGATCAACTAATCTTGAAGGATCCTCTGACCAACAATGGAAAGCAGCAATTTTTTTCCCAGCATGGTGGGACATCGATATTCTCATGCCTGAGTCCAGTAAATCGTAATATGTGTATTTTGTCAGTTCTATTCTCTTGCTATTAATTATAGTTGGTACCTTTGTAAAGATTTCTAAATGTTTAAAATTCTTTTGTTTTAGTTAGGGTTAAGAATTAAATAAAAAAGTGAAGAATAGATTTCAATGCTTCAAATGTATTAGAGAAAATTTGTCTAGGAGATGCTTTCAACTTATCTTCAAGCCAAGCTCCTGGACCACCATGTGAAAGCAATGAAAAATAAAACCAGCACGAGGATCTGGATAGAATTCTTCTCAGTGCCTTATGGTGATAGCAGTCTTAGCAAATATACTACATAAATTGGGAAAGAAAAAGGAAGACAAAAGAAAAGAGAAAGAGAGTGAGAAATACAGAGAAAGAGAGAGAGAGAGAGAGAGAGAGAAGGAAGGGAGGGAGGGAGGGAGGGAGGGAGGGAGGAAGGAAGGAAGGAAGGAAGGAAGGAAGGAAGGAAGGAAGGAAGAAAGGAAGGAAAGAAAGAAAGAAAGAAAGAAAGAAAGAAAGAAAGAAAGAAAGAGGCGAGTGGGAGTGAGAGTGAGAGGAGACAAGGATTGAAGTTTCTCCTCTGAAGATTCTTCCCATCCTCAACAGGTATGTCAGTAGGAAAGGTGGTAATTGTTATTTGCAAAGTACATTTTCAGTTCTTGAGTTCAGATTTTTGAGTTCAAAATTTGTCTAGGAAATGCTTCCAGATTATCTTCAAGCCAAACTCCCAGACCATCATGTGAAAGCGATGACTACAGACAATGGAAAATAAAACCAGCATGACTGTCTGGAGAGAATTCTGCTCAGTGTCTTATGGTGACTGCAATCTTACCAAATATACTACACAAATTGGGAAAGAAAAAGAAAGAGAAAAGAAAAAGAGTGGGTGAGCGAGCAAGAAAGACAGAGAGAGGGAGGAAAGGAAGTAAAAAAGGAAAGAAGGAAGGAAGGACAGAAGGAAAGAAAGAAAGGAGGAAAGGGGGAAGGGAGAGGAGAAAAGATTTGATGTTCCACCTCTGACGATTCTTCCTGCCCTCAACAGGTATGTCTGGAGTAAAGGTAGCACTTGAGTGGTGGTAATTGTTATTTGGAAAATACATTTTCAGTTCTTGAGCTCAGGATAGGACTTGGGGGGACCATTAAGATATTACCAATTAATACCACATAATTCTATGGCCACATGAAATTCTCATTCTCAGTGTGTTATTCAGCTTTACTTAGTTATGTTTTTATCTTGCCTTTATTAGTTTTATAAATAACTCAAAGTGGTGTAGATACCTAATACTCCTCCTCCTATTTTTCCCACAATAACTATCCTGTGAGGTGGGCTGGGTTGAGAGAAATATCACCCAGCTGACTTTGGTGCCTGAGGTGAGACTCGAACTCACAGTCCCTGATTTCTAGGCAATGCCTTAACCATCAGACCAAAATGGCTCCCCAAAGCTCTCACACCATTAGAATTAGTCATAATTTCTCTTAGGATTGTGACTTTTTTTTGTCAAAGATTCTGACTGAAGGAGGAAGTCCATTCTGAAAGTCTGACATAGTCCACTTGCTAGATCGTTTTTCATCAGATTAGACTAGACTAGATTTAGTTTTCTTCATTCTCCCTCCCCTCCCCCACAAATGCATACATACTGTGCATAAAATCCATTCTCACCCAAGAAGGAATGTAAATTGATAGAGACCTCCTCAGGTTTAGGCAGGAAGAGCTTCGCTTAGCAGCAAATGTCCATCAAGCTAAGTAGATGCATTTCCTCCGCGGATTCTGTACCATCATACCCTCTGGGGTGGGTCTGCTTGACTCATTGCTAAGAATTGAACAGAAAAGGTGAGCAAATATTGAAAAAGCTTCCTTATTGCTAAGAAGCTTTGAACAAAGCATGTCCTGAAAACTGAACAATGAAATTAAGCTTCTTCCACATGATTTAAAAAATAATCACATTTTGTGTATAGTGAAAGCAACTATCCCACTAGGGGGAGATTATTTTTAATTGCTTTTATTGTAATTTTTTAGTTTTTCATTCTTCTGAATTGTGCAGTCAATGAGAGTCGGCTAGCACTCTAGTTTCATAAATTATAGTTATTGTCAATTGCCAGGTGTTCAGATTGGATTATTTGGTTTTAGACATCTATCGAGTCCTTCCCAAGGACCTGGAATAGACAGATGTGGCGGTTTGATGGTGTTACAGGTATTATCACAGTGTGCAGGTTTTTCCAAGTAAATCTGCCTCTTGCAATTGACTGATGGTGATTTTGTCAATGCCGACGGTGTTTAAGCGATGCTCCAATGATTTGGGACTATACTCAAGGGTGCTTATTACTTCTGATAATAACTTCATTATATTATTACTTTGTTTTCTGCCTTTGTATATTTATGACCAGTATAAACCATTCCTTCCATTAGTCCTGCAGTTGCTGGACCTGTTTGCTTAGCCAACAGTTTTGAGTCCTGTAACCAACTTGGCACCAGATGTCCAGAAACTCTAACATCTACTGTGGTTCTTCTTGATCCAAGTGACTACTGGTCCCAGTAAACATTTCTGTAAGTTATACCTCATTTGTTTATCAGAGAGGCTCTCTTCATCTATTATTATTATTATTATTATTATTATTATTATTATTATTATTATTATTATTATTATTATTATTATTATTATTATTATTATTATTATTATTATTATTATTATTATTATTATTATCATCATCATCATAGAAGATAAAGATGACAATATGATAATTGTGGAGGAATGATTGAACCAATTCTTCTCTCTTTTCTTCTAATAGGAACTTCCATTTGAAAAGCAGAAATTATTGCTTCATTATTAAAATCTCAGCCTGAAATACTAGAGCAGAATATGCTGAGTATAATATTTTAGACTTGTCATATATACATGTTATATTTGTCAATTATTTAGATTGTCACAAAAATATGTTTGTTAATACTATCATATACTCTACAATATACATCACCTGCTGTTATTTATACTATGCAATATTTATGGTTGCAGGCTGACTCTGCCCACTGCCAATAGTTCAGTCTGTACACAAAGAAGTTAGATGCAAATATTCAACTGTGTCGTATCTTCACTTCTAACTTCTTTGTATACAGACTGAACTGCTGGCAGTGGGCAGATGTTGATGAATGATTTAATCCAATCTGCTCTTTTTTCTTCAAATAGGAACTTCCATTCTAAAAGAAGAGATTATTGGAGCATTATAAAAGTCTCTTGATGAATTTCAGCCTGGCAAACATGAATGCTACAGCAGAGTATTTGGACAATAATACTATCTATATTTTCATGGAATACCATATATCCAACTATTCAGAAATCATCATTTACTCAGTCATATTCGTCATCTGCTGTATTGGAGTCCCGTTAAACGGAATTGTTATCTGGCTTCTTGGATTCCAGATTAAGAGAAACCCTTTCACCGTGTTGATTCTTAATTTAGCAATTGCTGACTTTGGGTTTCTCGCAATTTGCGCGATAGTTTGCATTTTTAATTTGATACATTGGATATATTGGATAGAATCAGGAATTCCCTTTCTGGCATTGATCATTGATCTTTCTTACATCTTGTATATGAATGGTCTCTTTCTTCTGACAGCCATCAGCATTGACAGGTGTGTGTCTGTCCTGTTCCCAATTTGGCATCGCTGTTCCCGCCCAAAATATTTGTCCCCCGTTGTGTGTGCCCTCATCTGGATCTGCTCTGTCCTCTTGGGTGGAATTTTGTACATTATGGATTTTGTATTTAATTATGATGGCTTCTCAAATATCAATTTAGTTGTGACTTCAGTGCTTTGCCTTCCATTGATCACAATCTCTACTCTGATCCTATTCATCATAATATGTCTTAAACCTAAACAGATCAAACGTGGACGACTGTTAGTGATGATCTTAATTACTCTTCTCTGTTTCCTTATTCTTACTCTGCCATTACATATCTATGTGTTCAGTACGTTTTCTGACTTTATTTACTGGATTCTATTTCCTGAATTGGGAAACTACTTTATTCTGGGTGCTTCCCTAAACAGCAGCATTAACCCAGTGATCTATTATCTGGTTGGGAGAAAGAAACGAGCTAGGACCAGGGAGAGCATCAAGGTCATTTTTCGAAGAGTCTTCAGGGAAGATGAAGCTCCTGAAAGGACAAAGAACCCTACAAACATAATTTCAACCCCTCTGTAAAAGCGTAATTTTAATTTGTCTGTAGTGCTGGATATCACTTGGCTACAAAAATATATTCCTTGCTACTGTAATAAAATATAAGCATCTTTTATTTACCTTGAAAAAGGATATTGTCAGAGTTTATCTTGAAGATTGGGGAAAGATGTGGGAAGCAAGAATTTTCCCTCCACTATTATAAAGTAGCTACCCAGATCCATGCCAGAAAGTTATCAGAATGATGGTACCATAACTGAAACTGTTTTGTAGTTGAGGTCCGTGATACAGAGATATATCTCAGAGATAGTGTAGAGCAGGGGTCTCCAAACTTGGCAACTTTAAGACTTGTGGACTTCAACTCCCAGAATTCCCAAGCAGCAAAGCTGGGAATTCTGGGAGTTGAAGTCCACAGGTCTTAAAGTTGCCAAGTTTGGAGACTCCTGGTGTAGAGAGCTGGAACTCACATTTACTACTGAACATTTACATATTGTGAAGGTAGTAATTGCTAATGGACCTTTTCAAATAGATATGATGAGATTGTACTTTAAAACTGTTTTCTTATATCAAGGATTCAATCACCTTGACTATTGATTTTTGACTCCTGAGTAGAAGATTTAGAGATGTACACCAAGAATTCTGAAGTCATGTTGTGGAGAGTCCGGGCTGAAGTTTTTCACATTTGACTTGGGGGGGGGGTCTGAGAGGCTGATGAAACACCCATTAACTTCAAGATGTTAAACTGTAGCATTATAGAGGAATACTGTTTGGTCTCAGGTTTTAGACTAAATCAGAAATAGACTAAGATGATAGTTAAAAATATGTTGGAACTACAAAGGAGTGAACTAGAAAGGTTGGCAGGCTTTGAAATAGCTACAAAGGTGAAATATCTGGGAGTCCAGGTTGCAGCTTCTAATATAAAACTCTTTCAAAATAATTATGAGGTTTTGTGGCGCAAGATTCAAAAGGATTTTGAAACTTGGAAGAAACTGCAACTATCTTTACTTGGCAGAATGGCAACAGTTAAGATGAACGTTCTACCCAGATTTCTGTTTTTGTTTCAAATGATTCCGGTGTTCAAAAGTGGTAAGATTTTTGCTGAATGGCAAGCAGGTCTAAACAAATTTATTTGGAATGGGAAAAAACCAAGAGTTAAACTCAAAATAATGCAAGATGTTCGTGAAAGAGGTGGCCTTAAAGTTCCAAACTTTAACGTTTATACTATGAAGCTGCTGTGTTGACACAACTGGGTGATTGGTTTGGAACAACGAAAACTGAAATCTTGAATATAGAAGGCCATGACTTGGATTTTGGTTGGCATGCATACTTATTTTACGAAGACAAGCTGGATAATGTATTTAAAAGTCATATATTGAGACATGCTTTGATAAGAGTTTGGAAGAAGCACCAGCTTAAATTGGATTACAAAATACCTTTGTGGTTGGATCTTGGGCAGATTATGCGGAATATAAAGTCACTCGGGGGGATTTTATACAAAGAGATGCTTTTTAATGATGGGGGCAGATGGAGTTTGAAACCTTTGAAAACTTTGTTGGAAGAAGGGAGGAACCTAACTTGGTTGCAGTATTCTCAACTTCAATCGAGATGGAGAGAAGATCAGAAAATTGGACTAATGTTGCATGAAGAAGATCTGGTGATTCAGATAAAACGTAAAGGGCCGTTGCATATTAAGAGGGTGTATAATTTATTGTTAGAAAGAGATTCAGAGAGCAAATTAGTTAAAGACTGTATGATAAAGTGGGTGCAAAACTTTGCAGAACCAGTAATGCTGGAAACGTGGGAAAACATCTGGGTCCAGAATGTTAAATTTATACAAGCACAGAATTTGAGGGAAAATTTTTATAAGATGTTTTATAGATGGCATTTAGATCCCAAAAAACTATCATGTATGTATCCAAATGTTCAACCTAAATGTTGGAGGTGTGATTGTTTGGATGCTACATATTTTCATATTTGGTGGACCTGTAGAAAAGTGAAAGCATTTTGGATTAAACTTTGGTGGGTTATGCAGAATGTTTTGAAAAAGAAGCTTCAATTTTCTCCGCAACTTTTTTTGTTGGGGATAGTTAAGGATTGCTCACCGAGTGAAACGAGACTGATTTTATATATGATTACTGCAGCTAGGCTATTGATTGGCCAATACTGGAAAAAAGATAGTGTACCTACTATAGAGGAATGGACATCGAAGATGGCTAATTTTGGGGAAATGGCAAAGATTTCTGCATACTTAAAAGACAGGACCCATGAAGCTTTTGTCAGGGAGTGGAAGAAATGGGTAGACGATGTGCAGAACAAATATCAAACTAAGAAGTTTCAATTAGTATTGAATTTATAATTATCTTTATTATAGTTATTTTACTAAATATTTGAATTTATATTGTTATTTAGAAAACTTATTATGTTATATGTATTTTTTATATATTATTATTTAGAAAAATATTTAAAACAAGTTTATACATATTTTATACTTTTGTCTAGAAAAGTCTTAAGACTTTTAATTAAGTCTTTTTACATATGGTTTATAATTATTTTTATTGTTTTACTGAATATTTGAAATTATATTGTTATCCAGGAAACTTATAATCTTATGTATACCTACTATATTATTATTTAGAAAAAAAATGTTAAAAAATAAGTTTACATATATTTGTTATACTGCTGTCTAGAAAAAATTTAATATATTTTAAGTTTTTTATAAGTGATGTATGGTTAGTATATATTTGATTTAGGGGGGTAAAATATAATGTTACAAGTATTTGATAAGTGATTATATAAGTAATTTAATTACTTATAAGTAATTTAGTATATATTTTAGATTAATTTTATTTTATTCAATGTTAAAACATGTAATATCCTATCTGGATCTTACCTATATGTTTTTTGTTTAATTTTGATTGATATATAAGATTGATGTTTTGCTAGTAAAGGAAGCCAGGGGGGTGGGGGGTGGGGAGGGGAGGGAGGGAAAGGGAGGGGGTGGTAGATGGGTGGGGGGATGGGAGGGGGGAAATGGGGATAAAAATTGTATTGTAAAACTTTTTCAATTAAAAAAAAAGAGATGTTAAAATGTAGCCAAAGGGGACCTCAATAAATAAGGTATCTAATAACATCTAACAACTGTGAGATATATTTTCAGGTCCTGTACATTCAAGATGCTAAATTGGAGCCAAAGGGTTCCCAAAGAAATTCATAGATGGATGTGGTGCCTTGAGGAAATCAAAGATCTGTCAACTGAAGTAGATAGCATCATTTCATTTGATGTCATTGTCCTTTTCACCTCTGTCAATTGAATATTAGCAAACCAATACAGTAAATAGTGGCAAAGGTACAAAGTATAGGAAACATAATGGAGCACCCAAAAACTGAAATGAAAAGACATATGAGAGCTATATAGCTTGTTCTAACAAGATACAAGTAGACCTCAATATACAATGGCAACTGAGGCAGGGACCTAATTAGTTAATTGCCACCTAATGAGAAGGAAGACCTCCCTGGAGAAGAGTCTAATGCTGGGAAAGATGGAGGGCAAAAGAAGAAGGGGATGGCAGAGAACGAGGTGGTTGGATGGAATCACTGAAGCAGTAGGCTTGAGCTTAAAAGGACTCCAGAGGGTGGTAGAGGACAGGAAGGCCTGGATGAAGGTTGTCCATGAGGTCGCAATGGGTGGGTCGGACATGACTTTGCCAGTAACAGCAACAAATTCTGGATCCTGGCTAGAGTCAGAATTACACCAAGTCCTTGCCAATTTGATATGTTCCTAATAAAAAGACTTCAATGGAAAATGGATGCCTTGGACTTTATTTCAGGGGACATCTTACTTGACAGCTTGACAAAATAGCACTTAGCACTTAGATTTATATGCCTCTTCATAGTGCTTTATAGCCTTCTCTAAGCAGTTTACAGAGTCAGCATCTTGCCCTGGGTCCACATTTTACTGACCTCAGAAGGCTGGAAAGCTGAGTCAGCCTTGAGCCAGTGAGACTTGAAGTGCTGAACTGCTCACAGTCGGCAGTCGGTAGAATTAGCCTGCAATTCTGCATTCTAACTACTTTGCCACCATGGCTCAAACAGCTATTATATTGCTCTGCTAATCAAGGCACCATTTGTGGGTGCTACAGGAAACATAGCATGCTGCTCCTGAAGCACTTTAGCACTAGCTGTTAGCACTGACTGGAGCCTTCACTCATTACCACTCACACCTTTCCCTCAAGTACCCCTAAACCTGTCTCTCTAACTGACCACTTGGGAGGGGATACCCAGAAACATACCTACTGTAGGCTAGGAGGGTCTTTGCACAGCTTAAGGTTGTGTATCCATTGCATGTATTCTTGGACCAAGAAGCCCTGCTCATGGTCACTCATGACTTCCAGACTGGACTACGACAATGCATCTTACATGAGACTGCCCTTGAAGAGTACTTTGAAGCTTCAAGTGGGCCATAACACTGATGAGCCATATATTCAGCCATTTTGTACTTTTCAGCCATTGTAATATTTTGAATGCTCCTTCTGAGAAAAATGTTCACATACAAAGTGGAAGTGACAGATTGGGCTCCTAAAGCTATCCTGTTGCTCTGCCATTTAAGGAGCTACAGCTGTGGTGCTGCAGGAAGCACAGGCAATTGATAGATGACAGACATAACTGATCTAACTTTACTTTTCCTGCCTTCGTGAGACATACCACATCTCAAAATTGCTGGCTGTACTGATAAGAAATGCCTGCTAGATATGTTTGGTTTGATAATCTCTAAATTCACGTGATGCTTTTTTGGCGAGCACGGCCATCATGCTGGAAAATTTTGTCTCTGGTCTTTTGATTTGGGATTCCCCAAGTGACCTACCCTGGATAGAATAAAACAGATTTCATTTCCATCTTTGGTGTCATTTATTTAGCTCTAGCCTGGGAGGCAACGAACCCTCTGCTTTGAGGGAACACCAATCAAAGCATGTGATCTCTCTAAAATCACCTAGGAGAGTTCAAATACACTGCTAAGCCAGAGTTGATGGCATTAATTTTCTGGCTTCACTGAATATGCTGATCTAATAAACATGGCTTGTATGCAAACCACAGTCACACTTTGGCTTAGCATAATATATGAACTCAGAAAACAGTGATCTCCAAGCTACAAGAAATTTGTTCTCTAAGCAGAGCAATCAATTTAATCATCATCTTACTTTCAAATTCCATTCTTCCACTGTGGGTGATATACTCTTCCTTCCACTATTGCACATATAAACAACCTGGCAAACTCTAGGTAGGGCACATCTAGTAAAAAGATTCTTAAATGCTGCTTATCATACCATAAATCACTGTTTGAATAACGAATCTCAGTTCATGACCTTAAAACTCCTATTGCCTTGTGATATGATATCTTCAAGCACTTCCTTTGCATCTTGTGTGCAATAACCTTTTAAATTGCAAAATTGCAATTTATTGCAGAGATACATATGACACAAGTTGCTGTTTCTTCTTTCTAAGAACGTTTGCAGCTTGGTCCAGTTCAATTCCTCTTTCTCTGAAGAAGGAACTAACTGCGTCAAGTGGGTGCCAACTGGAGACTTTGAAAAAGATCTCATCCTTAGATTCCCAAAAAGACTTGCTGGTTCTGTTGGGAGATTCTTATCATCATCAGGTATGCTTTGGTTTTTGTAACTTATTTGCAAAGTACTCCATTCTGGCAACCATCAGGATGGGATCAACTGATCCTGCAGGATCCTCTGGCCAACAATGGGACTCAGTTCAGTAGCAAATTTTTTTCCCAGCATGGTGTGGCACCAATCTTCTTATCATTGACTCCAATAAATCTTAATATGTGTATTTTATGAGTTCTATTCTAATGCTATTAATCTTCTTCTTCTTCTTCTTCTTCTTCTTCTTCTTCTTCTTCTTCTTCTTCTTCTTCTTCTTCTTCTTCTTCTTCTTCTTCTTCTTCTTCTCCTTCTCCTTCTCCTTCTCCTTCTCCTTCTCCTTCTCCTTCTCCTTCTCCTTCTCCTTCTCCTTCTCCTTCCGTATCCGTTTTGTAGTTGGTACCTTTTTAAAGATCTTCTCTACATTTTTAAAATAGTTTTGTTATAGTTATTGCATTGCTGGTCTTTTGAATGGAAAAAGGGAGTGGGAAGTAATATCTCAGTAGGACCCTCCCTAGTTTTCTAGAAAGGGAAAGTAAAGCAACGGAAAAGAACTTTCAGACTTGCAAGATTGTGTTACTGCAAACTCAGAATACAGATAATATTAGTATTCATATCTTGTGCTTTATGTTTGGACTACCCTGCTGATATTAATCTTGCTCATCAATGAGCTTTCATGGCTCAATGTGGAATTTGTGTCTTCTCACCCTTCATACTGTATCTTAACTTCTGCCCTTGAGATACACTTGTAAAACAGGTGAATCAGCTGGACTCCATACAGGAGATGCATTTGGTGAAATATTTTCATTTACTGTTTCTGGCCACTCATTTCCAAAACTGGCATCCTGTTTTGGATTAAGCTTCTTCCCCATGATTTAAAAAATAATCACATTTTGTGGATAGTGGAAGCAACTATGCCACTAAGGGAATATATTTTTTGATTGATTTTATTGTTTTGTTTCGTTTTGTTTTTTTTACTTTTCATTGTTCTGAATTGTGCAGTGAATAAGAGTCAGCTAGCACTCTAGTTTAATAAATTATAATTATAGTCAACTGGCCAGATGTTCAGATTGGATTTGGTGGTTTTAGCCATCTATCGAGTCCTTCCCTAGGGCCTGGGATAGACGGATGTGGTGGTTTGATGGTGTTAAAAGTATTGCCACAGTGTGCAGGTTTTTCCAAGTAAATCTGCCTTTTGCAATTGACTGATGGTGATTTTGTCAATGCCGATGGTGTTTAAGCGATGCTCCAAATGATTTGGGACTATACTCAAGGGCACTTATTACTTCTGATAATAACTTCATTATATAATTACTTTGTTTTCTGCCTTTGTATATTTATGACCAATAAAAACCTTTCCTTCCATTAGCCCTGCAGTTGCTAGACCTGATTGTTTAGCCAACAGTTTAGCAAACAGAGTCCTGTAACCAACTTGGCACCAGATGTCCAGAAACTCCAACATCTAGTGTGGTTCTTCTTGATCCAAGTGACAACTGGTCCCGATAAACGTTTCTGTAAGTTATGCCTCACTTTACTCTTTATCTGAGAGGCCCTCTTCATCTATTGTTGTTATTCTTGTGGTTGTTGTTATTGTTATTATTATCAGAGAAGATAAAGATGACAGTATGATAATTATGGAGGAATGATTGAATCCGCTCTTCTCTCTCTTTTTTTCTAATAGGAACTTCCATTTGAAAAGAAGAGATTATCCCTGCGTTACAAAAGTCGCTTGGTGGATTTCAGCATGAAATAGTAGAGTAGAATATTCTGAATATTTTATTTTAGATTATTTGTCAATTATTTAGGTGAGCACAGAAATATGTCTGCTTATAAGATCATAAATTTTATCATATTCATCATCAGCTGTATTGGAGTTCTGTTAAATGGAATTGTTATCCGGGTTCTTGGATTCCAAATTAAGAGAAATCCTTTCACCATATTGATTCTTAATTTAGCAATTGCTGACATGGGGTTTCTCGTAATTTCCACAATACTTTGCATTTTTTATTTTATATATTCTATAGGATTAGAAATTCCCTTGATGATCCTCACTTATCTTTCCTACATCTTGTATATGAATGGTCTCTTTCTTCTGACAGCCATCAGCATTGACAGGTGTCTGTCTGTCCTGTTCCCAATTTGGCATCGCTGTTCCCGCCCAAAATATTTGTCCCCTGTTGTGTGTGCCCTCATCTGGATCTGTTCTGTCCTCTTGTGTGGAACTTTGTACATTATGGATTTTGAATTTAATTATCATGGCTTCTCAAATCTCGATCTTGTTGTGACTTCAGTGCTTTGCCTTCCATTGATTACAATCTCTACTCTGATCCTATTTATCAAAATATGTCTTAAACCTAAACAGATCAAACGTGGACGACTGTTAGTGATTATCTTAATTACTCTTCTCTGTTTCCTTATTTTTAATCTTCCATTACATATTTACGGGTTATACACTCATTATGGTTACCTTGGTTATTCTTTCCAGGGTATTTCACTTAATATGTACATACCTTTGGGTGGTTCCCTAAACAGCACAGTTAACCCAATAATCTATTATCTGGTTGGGAGAAAGAAACGAGCTCAGACAAGGGAAAGCATCAAGGTCGTTTTTGAAAGAGTCTTCAAGGAAGACGAAGCTCCTGAAAGCACAGCGATATCTACAAATGTAGTTTCAGCCTCTCTGTAAAAATGGAATTTTAACTTGTCTCTCATCTTGGATATTGCTTGACTACAAAAATGTGTTTCTTGCTACAAAAATAAAATATGTACTTATTTTGTTTCCCTCAAAAAAGTATGTTGTCAGAGTTCATCTTGAAGACTGGGGAAAGATGTGGAAAGCAAGGATGTTCCCTCCACTGCTGTAAACTAACTACCCAGAATCATGCCCCCAAAGTATGAAAATGATGGTTACCATAACTAAAACTGTTTTGCAATTGAAGTCCATTATACAGAGCTATACCTCAGGGATAGATATAGAGAGTTGGAACACACATTTACTACTAAACATTTATTTATTTATTTATTTGTTGGTTCAATTTATATGCCGCCCTTCTCCATAGATTCAGGGCAGCTTACAATGCGTTAAACAATAGCCTTCACACTTTTGTATATACCTCCTTAGTAGGGCTTTTGGCCCCCCCCCCTAAGCGGTGTTCTTTTTTATACAAAGTCAGCTTATTGCCCCCACAATCCGGGTCCTCGTTTTACCTACCTTGGAAGGATGGAAGGTTGAGTCAACCTTGAGCCTGGTGAGATTTGAACTCGCAGTAACTGCAGGCAGCTGGCAGCTAAGTGCTGCTTAACAGCATTTTAGTCTGCTGCACCACCAAGGCTCTTATAGTAATTTACGTATTGTGAGGGGAGTAACTGCTACCGGATTAACAGGATACCATGACTGAGACTATACTTTAAAGCAGGGGTGAAATTCAAAACTTTTCCCCCTGCCGGTTCTGTGGGCGTGGCTTGGTGGGCGTGGCAGGGGAAAGATATTGCAAAATCCCCATTTCCTCCCCACTCTGGGGCCAACCAGAGGTGGTATTTGCCGATTCTCCAAATTTCCAGAGAATTCCAGAAATTCCAGAGAATTCTGGACAATTCTGGAGAACCTGTTAGAACCTGCTGGAGTTCACCCCTGCGTTAAAGCTATTATTTTATATCTAGGGTTCAATCTCCCTGAACATTTTGATTCTGGCTCCTGAGTAGAATTTTAAGAGATGTAGATCAAGAATTCTGAAGACCTGTTATGGAGTCCAGGCAGAGTTTTTTCATCTGACTTGGGAAGGTCTGAAATGCTGCTGAAAGGCCATTTGTCTTCAGGATATTAAACTGTAATCAAGGGACACCTCACCAAACAAGGTCATGTGGGGGAAAATTTTCCTTCTACGTTTTGGAAGAAATCCATAAAATCAATTTGGATAGTAACAAATGGGAGAACTGAAGAAAAAAAAAATTAAACCTACAAGAGGACAGGCAGTTTAAACCATCAATCCATGGAATAGGAGGATACATTTTTAGCCTCTTTCTGATGGCCTTCCCTTGCCATTCGTACCTGTCACTCAAAAACTTATTTTGCATGAATTTAATAACTGCTCAAACAAACAAACAAACAAGATCTTTAGTCAAATTTTAGTGCAGAGATGGGAGATTTGAGCTGTGAAATTTATGGTCTAATTTCTCAGATAAGAAGGTCAGTTATACAGATGCTGATTAGAAAAAGTACTGAGTTTTGCATGCTTCAAACATAAAAGGAAAGGATAAAGAAGATTTCCCCTGTCCTGTTGTGTCCAACTTTATGGGGCAGTGCTCACCTCAGTTTCTTAGATGAAGAAGCCAGAATTATCCAAAGACATGTTCATGGTCATGTAGCCAGTATGACTATACCTTGCGGTGCATGGAACACTAATGCTTTCCAAATGAAGTGATACCTATTTATCTAATCGCACTTGAATGTTTTCGAATTGCTAGCTGGGCAGGAGTTAGAGGTAAGAATGGTAGGGTAAGAATGATAGCTCACCCCTTCATGTGGTGCTCAGGTATCAAACCTGCGCTATCTGCTTTCCAGATGACCAGCTCAGTGTCTTTAATTTGTTTCAAAGAATTAAGTACAGAAAAAAAACGCGTAGGAAATCCTTTCAGCTTGTCTTCAGGCTCAGATCATGGGCCACCATGTGAAAGCAATGACTACGTAATGGAGAACAAAGACAGCAGAAATATCTGTCAGGTTTCTAAGTAACACCCCCAATGAAAGCTAATTTTTTTTATTAGAGATGTCATCTTGTCAATCTGAGAGCTTCTGGGTTTTCCTCACCCAAGAGAAAGTTCAAGTCCTTGCCCTTCACCCACATGTCCATCACACAAACCAATCAGGCATCCTCCAGAACAGAAGATACCTCCTCATTCTTCTCAGCACAGCTGGAGGGCACCTTGGCCATGACTTTCTAGAAAGAATTCTATTTTGACTACATATCTTCTTCACTCTATACAATCCCCCCTCCCATTCTCCCACAGTAGAATTTGTGGCAAGCCTGAAGCCTGAAGGCCCAAAAAGTAGAAAGATGGCTTCCAGGTCTAACAATATCTAGATAGAATTCTGCTCAGTGTCTTATGGTGACAGCAATCTTATCAAATAGACTGCACAAATTGAGAAGGGAGAGAGGGATGGAGGGAAGGATAAGCAGATCTTGTTAAGTTCTCATACAGTGAGATATTATCTGGCATAATCTTTTTATCTTTGCTCCCACAGAGAGGGGCTCCTCAGGGTGCCGTCGGCCAAACAATGCCGACTGGCGACCCCCAGGGGGAGAGCCTGCTCTGTGGGGACACCCACACTCTGGAATGAACTGCCCCCCAGGATATGCATGATCCCCGACCTGCGTACCTTCCTCCGTGCCCTTAAGACCCTACTTTTCCAACAAGCTGGACTAGCTTGACAAGAATCTGGACTGGGTGTTTTTAAATTCTTGGGTTTTTAATTTGGGGAGCCAAAGTATTTAATTTATTTTAATGGTCTTCTAAATTTTGTATACTTGGTTATTTTAATGTGGCTGTGCACCGCCCTGAGTCCTTCGGGAGAAGGGCGGTATAGAAATTCAATGAAATAAATCAATAAAATAAATCTTGCATAATCAATATGAGCATCAAGTGACAAGACAATATGGTTTACATTTTTGCAAGATAATCACCAACTGCAGAATAAGGAGGCTGCCCAAGAACCTTGGCTGTCAAGTTCAGTTCTGAAGGAGAACTAAAGAAGCTTCTTGGCTGAGAAGCAAAATGCTTTCAAAGAAAATAGAAAGAAAATCCAGTTGCCCTTTGGAAAAGCACCTTTAGGGCATGACCAAGAAAGCATCTACCAGGGAGAGAGGTTAAACTTCATTATCCCCGTGCTCATATTTTTAATGACCGAAGAGAGGAAATCAACCTTAAGGAGCAGATAGTATCAAAACAAAAGAACAGGCTGTACAGTTGAATCATTGTGATCTGCTGGCTCTCATCCTCAGTGGTCAAAGTCCCATTTATTAGCTGAGAAATCCAACTGTCAGGGAAGTTTTGTTTTTTCATCTTCTCATATCAACCGGCAAATAGTCTCCTTAATCAGAGCATCTTGAAAGAAATATAATCTGGAGAACAATTTCCCGTTCCCAAAAAAACTTACTTTATAAGGAGACCCTACATTTTCTGAACAGTTCTTCAAAATTTAATTCTGTCTGACTTGGCTTTTGGTTCCCTTGCCCTAGAAGGCTCAAGCCAACTCTCTCTTTTCTACACTGACTGTTGGCGATTATCTTAGACAGACAAGGATCACATCTTGGGAGTCACATGATGCTACATTCTGATTAGACAAGCCACAGAGTATGTGTGTGTCTTTTAGACTTTCTTTTACATACCAGAAGCAAACGCTCTTCATGTTTTCCACAGGAGATCGATCTGCGTGGCACTGAATCCTCACTCTTTTATAAAAACTCCTTTGAAGAAATCTACTCAGCCTTTACTACCAGATGCATCGAATTCTGCAGGCAATTCTTTGAACTTTGAAACTTAAGATAGGATGTATGGACTTTCCTCCTGTTAATTAATTTCATCTAAATAGGACTTAAATGACATTTTGCCTGCAGGTCCTGCCATCCCCAGTTACTTCAGCCCCCAACTGTGACATGATAATCTTCCACTCAACAACTTCGAAGACTTTGGACCATCAATTTCAGGTACGTTATAATTTTGGAGGGTTTAATTAGATATGCAAACAGAGCAATAGTCATTCCTTCAGTAACTGTATATTTCTATACCTGATATTTATATGTTGACTGTCGTAACAGTGTCAGTTGAGGTTTTCACTAATGTTCCAACCAATTTTAAGCCATCATGACAGAAAAATAGAAGTATGTCAGAAGCAAACTAACTGCCTTGAACCCAAGGTCAAGGGAATAAAATGTGTCTTTAGCTTACCCACAATTGTTTTTCATCATGGAAAGTTCCAGTTAATGATAGGAGGTTTGCATACATACATACATACATACATACATACATACATACATACAGGAAATCTTCTATACTTAAATAATGATTAGATTAGATTAGATTAGATTAGATTTATTAGATTTATATACCGCCCTACTCCCGAAGGACTCAGGGCGGTGTACAGCCAACAATAAAAATACATACATACAAAATTTAAAAATCAACTAAAAACAAATTAAATGAATTTGGCCCGGACAGAATTAAAACACCCTAATATAATTTAAAATTTTTTAAAATTTGACACTAAAAACGGGGAGTGGTTAGGCCAGGCCCGCCTGGCAAAATAGAAAAGTCTTAAGAGCGCGGCGGAAGGTGGGCAGATCCGGGATCCTCCGTATCTCTGGGGGGAGCTCATTCCAGATGAAGGAGAGAAGCAACCTAGAACTAAGGAGAAATGTCCACACAGTAAGAACAATTAACCAGTGGAACAGCTTGCCTCCAGAAGTTGTGGGTGCTCCATCCCTGGAGGTTTTTAAGAAGAGATTGGACAGCCATCTGTCAGAAATGGTGTAGGGTCTTGTACTTGAGCAGCAGGATGGAGTAGAAGAACTCCAAGGTCCCTTCCAACTCTGTTATTGTTATTCTGTTACCTAAGTAGATCAAAGCGGAGTGTGTATGTGTATTTTCCCTTTTTGGGAAGTATCTGCAGCTCTACGAAACCTGTAAATTGTCCATCTTGAATCTCCAAAGACCAATGAAAGGGTCCTTTTCGTAGACTTCAGCTCGTCATTCAATACAATCATCCAGATAGTCTTCTAGCTAAAGTAAATCAGTTACCACACTTGTAAATGGATCATACGCTTTCTAACAGACATGAAGCAGCAGGTGAAGCTAGGCAGAATCACATCAGATATTGTACAATTAGCACAGGAGGCCCCCAAGCCTCTCTCCAGTTCTCTTCTCTCTCTATACCAAGGGTCATCAACCTGCGGCTCTGAAGGTGCATGTGGCTCTTTCAACCCTCTGCTGCGGCTTCGTGTCGCTCAAAATATGCGTCACAAACACCAACGTGCAACACCCGCTGGCATGCGATTTATTGAGCTTTTCAACCCCCGGTAGGCCAATCATGGATAAATCCAAGAAAAGAAAAGTTTCAGAAGAAAACAGAATGTTTAATTCAACTACATATCCTAGTTTTGAGGCCTCTCAAGAAATAGTCAGGCATGGGAAGGGTTTTGTGACTCCCGGTGTTTTCTTTTCTGTGGGAAACGGGTCCAAATGGCTCTTTGAGTGTTTAACATTGCAGAGTGTTTAACACTGCAATGACTGCATCTCAAAGGAGCCCTCTGTTAAAGTATTGAAGTTTGCAGATATTACAACAGTGATTGGTCTCATTTGAGACAATGATGAATCAGCAGACAGCAGATGGGAGGTTGAAGAACTAGCCTTGTGGTGCAGCTGGAACAGTCCGGAACTGAACACACTTAAAACTGCAGAAATGATAGTAGATTTTAGGAGAAGCCCTCCTATACTACCACCATTCACAATACTAGAAAACACAGCAGCAACAGTAGAAACTTTGGCAAGGCCTCCTTCTCCAGGACTGTCTTCTCTGGCAATGCCTCCGGAGGACACCGAAGGGCAGGAGATAGGCCCAGAGCCAAGCTCGTCCCCGCAGCCACAGGAGGACATTGACGAGGGCAGCGAGTTTTGGATGGACCCTCGCCAGCGTTGGAGAGACAGGAGAGCCCAGCAGAGGAAAAGGCGTGGTCGTGATTAGCTGGTGGACCATGCCTTCTACCAGACTATATAAGTGAGGGATTGTCGCCATATCTTTGTGACGAACAAAACAAAGATACGTGGATCCCGGTGTTGAATCGGCCCGGCGTCTTAGCTGTGGTGTGTATGTGACGGACTGTGTAATAAACACGTTGGCAAGCAACTGCGGAGTGCTGCCGTCATTTTGTTATCATCTCCCTTGGTTGCCTGCCAGTTCCTTAGCCTCTGGGTGTCTGAGGGGGGGTTCTTTCTGGGCACGGGGCCAGAACAGCTTCTTACAATTTAAATTGTTTAATTAGTAGCCTAGAATGATTTATGTTGATTGCTTATTTAGTATCCATGACTATCACTAGTATTGTATCTAATGTTTTATGATGAATGTATTTTCACAATTTATCTATCACTATTGTTGTACGTATACTAACAGTTTATGCACTGGAGACAAATTCCTTGTGTGTCTAATCACACTTGGCCAATAAAGAATTCCAATTCTAATTCTAATTTATCTCTTAGCAGGAATTCCCCCCTCCCCTATATCTTCTTCTAACTCCTGGTTTCAAGTCAGAGATTATTTTCTCTTAAAAATGCTTCCTTACATAATTACTAATTTTTGCTTTGTAGCTCACATTGGGATTTTGAATATCACAGTACAATGGTGACAAATGGCAGAGAGGACGTTGCTGAATTTCAGTACAGTAAAAACATCCAACACAATCCAATATCAAACACATTTTCAGATATTTGTTGAGAAGCATAGATGGAGCAAAACATTAGTATTTTTCTGCCTTGGGTGTGGCAATAAACAGTTCAAGGAGTTGGCTCATTACTGCAGTCATATAACTCAACCTATTCATAGGGTTAGAAGGGAACAAGAATAGAATAACAGAGTTGGAAGGGGCCTTGAAGGTCTTCTAATCCAACTCCTCGATCAAGCAGGGCATCCTATATCGTTCCAGACAAATCTCTTCTTAAAAACCTGCAGTGTCAGAGCACTGAAACATCTGAAAGTGAACTTTTCCACTGATTAATTGTTCTGTCAGGAAATTTCTCCTTATTTCTAGGTTGGTTCTCTCCTTGATAAATTTCCACCCATTGCTTCTTGTCCTGCCTTCTGGTCAGGGGTGATTTGCTACCTGTTCGCACCGGTTTGGGTGAAACGGTAGTGATAAAAACTACTGGTACAGGAGAATTGGTAGTAAAAAAAAGCTACCGATTCAGTCAAACTGGTCGTTAAAAAAATCCAGCTTTCTAGCAAAACTAAACCGCGCAGCACAGCTGATTCCCCCCTCACTGTTCTACTTATCTTCCCAAGCCTCCTTTTGGTGAGTACTGTTCATGCGCGCACAACCCGCACCAAAAGGAGGCTTGGGAAGGTAAGTAGAACAGCAAGGGGGGATCAGCTGTGCTGCGCGGTTTAGCTTTGTTAGAAAGTAGGGAATCATTCGCTGGCGTACCGGCCAGCAAACTGGTAGCAAAGCGGTTCAGATTTCACCACTGCTTCTGGTGTTTTGGAGAACAGGTTTACCCTGTCTTCTTTGTGGCAGCCCATTAGATCAGGGGTGTCAAACTCATGTCATCACATTGTTGTCATATGATGTATCATGACTTCCACCCCTTCGCTAAACCGCGATTGGGCGTTGCCAGTGCATGACACATCTGGCCCGCAGGCCATGAGTTTGACATCCCTTCCTTAGATAGTGGAAACTGTGAAAATATTGGTATTATTTAGGAGAGAAGAATGACTAAATCCACTATTCTTTCTTTTGTCCTAATAGGAGTTTCCACAATCTTTTTGATTGTCAGAGGATGACAAAAGCTTAATGATGAATTCCAACCTGGGAGATCTGGATGCTACCCAGAAGTATTATGAATATAACAATATCAGTGACTCATATGAGTACGAAGAAGAGACCAACATTTCTGGTTTAGGATGGATTCTTTGGACAAGCATTACTTTAATTACCTGTTGTATTGGATTTGTGGGCAATGGCTACATCGTCTGGCTACTTGGCTTCCAGATTAAGAGAAACTGTTTCACCACGTTCATCCTTAACTTGGCGGTTGCAGACTTTGGGTACCTTGCATCTATATTTATATATAGTATCCTTCCATTTATTGATTTTCTAGGAAGCAGAATTTTCTACCTCTTCTGGGTCTATTTCATCCACATGATGTACATCAGTGCAAACTTTCTTCTGACGGCCATCAGCATCGACCGGTGTGTGGCTGTCCTCTTCCCAATTTGGCATCGCTGTTCCAGGCCAAAACATTTGTCCTCGACAGTGTGTATCCTCCTGTGGACCTCTTCTTTCCTCCTGAGTGGAATTATGAGTATTATGAAAGTCTTTGTAAATTACAGTCTCCTCAATTTCCATTTCCTTGTGACTGCTATAATTTGCCTTCCATTGATCACACTCTCTACTGTGGTCCTTTTCATCCAAGTGTGTCTTAAATTGAAACAAAAGAATCAGGGTCGGCTTTTACTGATGATTTTAATTACTCTTCTCTGTTTCCTCATTCTTTCTTTTCCATTAAGTGTTTTTGCGTTGATTAGTAGTTTTTCTAGTAGCAAAGTTAATGATCAACTGGAACATTGGGTTATGTGTAGTATATTGTTTTCCTGCCTAAACAGCAGTATTAATCCAGTGATCTATTTTTTAGTTGGGAGAAAAAAAGGAGCTCAATCCAAGGAGAGCATGAAGGTCATTTTGCAAAAGATCTTCAAAGAAGGGGAAGCGACTGGAGGGAGGAGATAGAAGAGCTCAAATCCACTTACAAGACCTCTGTGCTTCCTTCCGAGTAGCAATCAACCATATTGCTACTGGGGACTATAATCTTATAGGTGGGACCAAATTTCTTTCCACACATTGGCTCTTTCATCTGAATAGAGAATTGTAAGAGATGTCTACATCAAGCCGCATCTAACGCTGTGCAGGAAATGAACTGCATGGCATTTATAAAATACTCAGCTTATTTTGCTTTCTAGAAATAAGAGTTTCACCAATACAGGGAAAGCACCAACCACACCCGCTGCTTCCAAATGTCAACTAAAGGCAGATAATTTATGAAAGGAATCAACCATGAGTAAAATTAAAACAGCTAGTTAGAAATGGTCCAAATTCAATGTTAAGACTTTAACCTCTTCCCTAAATGGCAAACAGTAAGAGAGACAGTTCACAGGCATATTCCATGCCTTGGGAGCAACAGAAGAGCCAAAATCTGAAATCACCAGGTCAGTAAGAAAGGATGGAAAGATGGTAGTTAGGCAGGGAAGCAGCTACAGGTGGTACAAAAAGTCCTTTGGAATTCTACAAATCTGCAAGGAAAGACTTGTCTTTGAAGTCCTTGAAACTTGATTGCTCAGAGGAAAATATTTCAAAACAAAACAAAAACAAAAACAAAACAAAACTGAAGAAAGTCCAGTAGCCTTTTTGAAAAGCACCTTTGGGCGATGTTCAGAAAGACATCCTCAAGCAAGGATGTTAAGCTTCCTTATCCCCATCTTCATATTTCTGATAACTAAAGAGGAGAAATAAACTTTAAAGAGAAGATAGTATCAAATCAAAAGAACAGACTGCACATTTGAATGATTGTGATCTGCTGGGTCTCTTCCCCAGTGGTCAAAGTCCCATTTATCAGCTGAAAAATCAAACCGTCAGGGAAGTTTTGTTCTCTCATCTTCTCATGTCAATCAGCAAACTGTCTACTTAATCAGAACATCTTAAAAGAAATATAATCTGGAGAACAGCTTCCCCTGTTCCCAGAAAGCATTGTTTATAAGGAGATGCTACATTTCTTCAAAATTTAACTCTGTCTGTCTTGGCTTTGATTCCCTTGCCCTAAGCAGGCTCAAACCAACTCTCTCTCTTGTACGCTGACTGTTGGCGATTATCTCAGACAGACAAGGACTATATCTTGTATCACAGGATGGTAGATTCTTATCAGACAGGACCCAGAGTATATATGGATCTTTTAGAATGTCTTATGTCAGAAGGCAAAGCTCTCCATCTTTTCTGCAGGAGATCGATTCTCACCTGCTGTGCTGGCACTCAACCTTATGCTTTATATAAAAACACCTCTGAAGATTTCTGATCAAGCTCTGCTTCCAGGTATATCCAAATCTGCAGACAATTCTTTGAACCCTGTAACTCAAGACCGGGTGGATGGACTTCCCTTCTGATGAACTTCATCTATATAGGATTTAAAGATATTTTGCCTGCAGGTCCTGCTATCCCTAATCAATGCAAGTATGAAATAATAATCTTCCACTCATCAACTTTGAAAAGCTTGGACCATCATTTTCAGGTATGTTATAATGTTGGAACGTTTAATTAGAACCAGTGACATGCAAATAGAATAATAGCCATTCCTTCAATAGCTGTACATTTTGATACCAATTATTACATAGCAAAATGTTTCTTGTCATATTTATATGTTGACTGACACCTTACTCTCAGTTGAGGTTTCCTGGTTTTGACTCATTTTGCAACCTACCTTTAGCTATTATGTCAGAAGAATACAAGTATAAACTGTTTGGAATCCAAACTCAAGGGTGTTAGAGGCTTCCTTAGCTTACCCATAATTGTTTTTCATCAGTTTTGGTTTTTCAGTTCTAAATTCATCCCATTTTTTGTGTATCAACTGGTAAAGATCTGGTTAATCCCCAAAGTTTTCTCACAAATATACAGGAAATCTTCTATGCTTAACTCATGCAGGAGAGAACCAAGCTAGAACTGAGGAGAAATTACCTGAAAATGAGAACAATTAACCAGTGGAAAAGCTTGCCTCCAAAAGTTGTGACTGGTCCTTCCAACTCTATTATTGTTATTCTGTTACTTAAGTAGTCCAAAATGGGGCATGTATGTGTATTCCCCCCACCTTGTTTGTAACTATCTGTAGCTCTACAAAATTTGTAACCCCCCCATTTCTCCATTAGCAGGAATTTTTCCCTCCTATCTTCTCCTAACTCCTAGTTTCAGGTCATAGATATATTTTCTTATGATTCTCTCTTATAGTCCAGGCAGCATATCACCATAACAAGAACAAGCATTGGGAAAAATGCTTCCTTACATAATTATTAATTTTTGCTTTGTCACTCATATTTTGAATGTCACAGTGCTACAGTGCCAAAGTGGCAGAGAGGATATTGCTGAATTTCAGTTCAGTAAAAACTAATACAATACCAAATACTTTTTAAGATATGTATTGAGAAGCATGGATAAAGCAACATCTTCCTTAGAGGTTAGATCCTATATCATTCCAGACAAATGGTTGTCAGATCTCTTCTTAAAAGCCTCCAGTTTTGGAGCGCCCATGATCTCTGAAGGCAAGCTGGTTAATTTTCCTCATGGTTAGGAAATTTCTCCTTCACGCCAGGTTGCTTCTCTCCTTGATTAGTTTCTATCCATTACTTCTTCTTTTTTCCTTTTTTTCTTCCCCACCTCCCAACTTTTATTTGTTTTATTTAGATAACATTCTATTTTCATCAAACCGTGTGTGTTCTAGGTACAATTGTTTATTTATTATTTATTTATTAATTAGACTTATATACCGCCCTTCTCCTTACGGACAGGGCAGTGAACAGCCGAATAAAAACCAATACATAAAAGTTAAAATGATTCTAAAAACAAATATAAATTTGGCTGAGAAATTTAAAACAAAAGGTATTAAAATAGATCAATCTAAAAACTCTAAAAAATTTTAAAATTAGAAAGGATCAGGCTAAACCGGCAAGTTGGAAAAGATGAGTTTTCAAAGCCCGACGAAAAGGCAGGCGATCGTTCTCAGTTCTAGAGGAAGATCATTCCAGAGGGTGGGGGCTACCACAGAGAAGGCTCTCCCCCTGGGGGTCGCCAGCCGGCATTGTCTGGCTGACGGCACCCTGAGGAGGCCCTCTCTGTGGGAGCGAACCGGCCGGTGGGAGGCAATTGGTGGCAGAAGGCGGTCCCGTAAGTACCCTGATCCTAAGCCATGGAGCGCTTTAAAGGTGGTAATCAACACCTTGAAACATACCCGGAATTCCACCGGCAACCAATGCAGCTCACGCAGGAGAGCTGTCACGTGGGAGTGCCCCGTCGCTCCCATAATCCCCCGCGCGGCCGCATTCTGTACCAGTTGGAGCCTCCGGGTGCACCCCAAGGGGAGCCCCATGTAGAGAGCATTGCAGTAGTCCAAGCGAGATGTGACGAGCGCCTGAGTGACTGTGCGTAGGGAGTCCCGATCTAGAAAGGGCCGCAACTGGCGTATCAGGCGAACCTGATAGAAAGCTCCCCTGGCCACAGCTGTCGTATGATCCTCTAAAGACAGCCGTGGGTCCAGGAGGACGCCCAATTTGCGCACCCTTTCCGTGGGGGCCAATGATTCACCTCCAATAACCAACAATGGAGTCAGTTGGCTATATTGGGACGCCGGCAGCCACAGCCACTCGGTCTTGGAGGGGTTGAGTCGAACCTGTTTCTCCCCATCCAGACCCGCTATTATGTTTAAATAGTCACATTTATACATCATTGTTGTGATAAATCATCCCCATCATATTAATAATATATCAACATAGTAATATAATAACATTAATACTTAACACTTAATCTTCTCATCTTTAACAACACTCCTCTATCCCATTTCCTCCATTTGTATCTCCTCCTTTCTAACTTCTATTTCTGTGATCTAGCCATTGATAGAATATGTCCCATATCAAAAAGTATCCATCCATTGCTTCTTGTCATGCCCTCCGGTGCTTTAGAGAATAGGCTGACCCCATCTTCTTGGTGTCAAATGCTTAGATAGTGTAAGCTATGATACTACTGGAATTTTTTAGGGCAGGTGCCCAACATGCGGTCCATGGCTCATTGATTGTCCGCAGCCCTTTAGGAACCCGGCCAAAGTCATGGACGAGCACGGGCACGCAAGTGCAAAGCTCCATTTGTGAAAGCCATACACCTACATGCAAAGCCATCCCTTCTCTCCCCACACTGATTTCCCCCACTCTACTAGTCCCCTAAGATGGAAAGACCACTGATTTAGGAGACGGGAATGACTGAATCCACTCTTCTTTCTTTTCATCTAATAGGAGCTCCCACTCAAAAAGATTTTCAGAGATTTATAACAGCTTAATGACGAATTCCAGCCTGGGAAGTGTGGATGCTACACAGAACTGTTATAGGTATGACAATAACAGTGACTCATGTAAGTCCACAGAAGAGACCAACCTTTCTCATTTAGGATGGATTCCTTGGACAAGCATTACTTTAACTACCTGTTGTATTGGGTTTGTGGGCAATGGCTACATCATCTGGCTACTTGGCTTCCAGATTAAGAGAAACTGTTTCACCACATTCATCCTTAATTTGGCCATTGCAGACTTCGGGTACCTTGCATCTACATTTATATATGATATCAATGATTTTACCGATTTTCAAGGAAGTGACACCGTCTACCACTTCTGTATCTATTTCACCCGTGTGATGTACATCAGTGCAAACTTTCTTCTGACAGCCATCAGCATCGACCGGTGTGTGGCTGTCCTCTTCCCAATCTGGCATCACTGTTCCCGGCCAAAAAATTTATCCTCCAGTGTCTGTGTCCTCCTGTGGACCTCCTCTTTCCTCCTGGGTGGAATTATGTGTGTTATGCAAATCTTTGTAAACTATAACATGGCCGTTCTCCATTTCCTTCTGATTGCTATAGTTTGCCTTCCATTGATCTCACTCTCTACTGTGGTCCTTTTCATCAAAGTGTGTCTTAAATTGAAACAAAAGAATCAGGGCCGGCTTTTACTGATGATTTTAATTACTCTTCTCTGTTTCCTCCTCCTTGCTTTTCCATTAAGTGTCCTTGCAGTGATTATTAGTTTTTCTAGTACTGAAACTTACAATCAACTGGAATATTCGGTTATTTGCAGTATACTGCTTTCCTGCCTAAATAGCAGTATTAATCCAGTGATCTATTTTTTTGTTGGGAGGAAAAAAGGATCTCGGTCCAAGAAGAGCATGAAGGTCATTTGGCAAAACATTTTCAAAGAAGGTGAAGCTACTGGAGGGTGATAGGTCTAAACTCTTACTTGCACTTGAGGCTGTAATCTTATAAATGGGACCAAATCTCTTTCAACACATTGGCTCTTTCACTTGAATAGAGAATTGTAAGAGATGTCTACATCAGTCCACAACTAACGCTATGCAGGAAAGGAACAGCACAATTCTTATAAAATACTCAGCTTATTTTGCTTTCTAGAAATAAGGTTTTTATAAATACAGGGGAAGCACTAATCACACCTGCTGCTTCCAGATGTTACCTAAAGGCAGTTAATTTGTGAGATGAAGCTTTGTGCTGAAGGTTGTCGAGAGTGTGGTCGCACAACAGTTTCTGCAGTACCTGGAGGAAAGGTCTTATCTAGATCTGTTCCAGTCGGGTTTCAGGCCCGGGCACAGCACGGAAACGGCATTGGTCACTTTGGTAGATGATCTCTGGAGGGCTCGGGACAGGGGTTGCTCCTCTGTTCTGGCCCTGTTAGATTCTCAGCGGCTTTTGATACCATCGACCATGGTATCATGCTGCACTGGTTAGAAGAGTTGGGGATGGGGAGCACCGTGTTACAGTGGTTCTCCTCCTTTCTCTCGGACCGGTTGCAGTTCATGTTGGCAGGGGGGCAGAGGTCGACCTCAAGGCCTCTTATATGTGGAGTGCCTCAGGGCTCAGTCCTCTCGCCCCTTCTGTTCAACATTTCTGTGAAGCCGCTGGGCGAGATCATCCGTGGCTTTGGGGTGAAGTACCATCAGTAAGCTGATGACACCCAGCTATACATCTCCACCCCAGGCCACCCCAACAATGTCCTTGAAGTGATGTCCCAGTGACTGGAGGCTGTGCGGATCTGGATGGGGAGACACAGGCTCAAGCTCAACCCTTCCAAGACTGAGTGGCTGTGGTTCCCAGCATCCCGATATACTCAGTTGACTCCATCACTGACTATTGGGGGCGAGTCTTTGGCCCCCCCAGAGAGGGCTCGCAATCTGGGAGTCCTTCTGGATATGCAGCTGTCTTTGGAGGAACATCTGATGGCTGTTGCCAGGAGGACTTTTGGTCAGGTTCGCCTGATCCGCCAGTTGCGGCCCTTTCTTGATCGGGATTCCCTGTGCACAGTCACTCATGCCCTCGTCACCTCTCGCCTGGACTACAGCAACGCTCTCTACATGGGGCTCCCCTTGAAGGGCACCCGGAGGCTCCAGCTGGTCCAGAATGCAGCCGTGCGGTTAGTCATGGGAGCCGCATGGCGCTCCCATACAACACCTCTCCTGCATGAGCTGCACTGGCTTCCAGTGGTCTTCCGGGTGCACTTCAAGGTGTTGGTTATCACCTTTAAGGCGCTCCATGGCACAGGACCTAGTTATCTTTGAGACCACCTGCTGCCACTGACGGCCTCCCATCGACCTGTGCGCTCCCACAGAGAGGGCCTCCTCGGGGTGCCATCAGCCAAACAATGCAGGCTGGTGACCCCCAGGGGGAGGGCCTTCTCTGTGGGGGCACCTACCCTCTGGAATCAGCTGCCCCCAGAGATAAGGAGAATCCAAGACCTCGGTGCCTTCTGTCGTGCCCTTAAAACCTTCTTTTTCCAGCAAGCTGGGCTGGCCTAACACCTTTTTAAATGTTTTTAATTGTTTGTTATAATTTTTAATCATGGGGCCAAGTTTATCTTTTTAATTGTATTTTAATATTTGTAGTTTATGTTTTTACTTGGCTATTCACCACCCTGAGTCCTCAGGGAGAAGGGCGGTATACAAATTTAAAAATAAATAAATAATTAAAAAAAACCAATTAGAGCCAGTCAGAAAGCAGGTCAAATTCAGTAATGAATGTTAAGGCTTTAATTGGTTACCATAAAGGGAAAGAACAAGAGAGAGAGTTTTCAAGCACATTCCAGACCTTGGAAGCAACAGAAGAGGAAAAATAGGCCGCAGGCAAAATTTTAAATTCTCAGATCAGTAAGAAAAGATGGAAAGATGGCTAGTTAATCAGGGAAGCAGCTACAGGCGGGTGTGAAAAGTCCTTAGCAATTCTACAAACCTGCAGGAAAAGATTTCTCTGTTTGGCTCCTTGGTGGTCTTTGAGCTTGATTGCTTACAGACATTTTGTTGATTTGATTTGATTTATTAGATTTTTATACCGCCCTTCTCCCGAAGGACTCAGGGCGGTGCACAGCCATGATAAAACAATATACTTGACGTTACTTCACTAGGTAATGTCATAAATGCTAGAAGGGAATGAGGTTTGGCATTTATTTACATACAATGACTTGCCCTGTCAATGTTGGGGGGGGGATGTTATTTTTCCCTTGATTAAACTGCTATTTACTCTTTGATGGTTTTTCTGAGTTTGCAGTTCCTAGGTTGGGGTGTTTTCGAAAGGTTTACTGCAGATCATGGCAAATACAAACCTCTTCAGTCTGGCTTCAAAGATTACTCAATGCTTACAGATACAGCAGGTTAGTTGACACAAAACAAGAACAAAGTGAGAAAGCAGAGGCTTTTCTATTTTGTTGTCATTCCATTGTTTTTTTTTCTGATTATGAAATGCAAAACAATGTTTATTATAGCAAGGAAAAAATGAACAATATATTTTGTCAAATAAAACAGAGTAAAATACTGTATATACTGGAGATTACCACAATCACTGAAAATTCTTTGATACGGTAAAAGTCTAACTGCTCCTTAACACACTTTTGCTCCCTTTTAAAACACAAAATACTTTGGTTGTGAAATGAGTTTGAAGAATGAAGGATCCTTAAAATTCTTTTTTTTTTTGAGTTTTAAAAACCAACTTTATTTGATATAAACAGATAAAAGATAAAAAAGACAAAAGTTATAAAAACAATCTTAAGGCTAAAAACGAAGTACACTTCAGTATTACTTATGTTCTAATATTACTAAGCAAAAGTTTTCTATCTATAACATTTCAATATATAACCATATATATACATTTATCTTCACTTGTTATGATATATTTATGTTGACGGTGTAAATTTACTAACTTTGGTCTCTTGATGTATTTACCATCTGTTTTTTTTTCCCCTCGTTTGTCAATCCATTCATACCATCTATTCCAAATTTGATAGTAGTGTGAGTCTTCCTTGTTTTTTAATTTTAGAGTTAATCTATCCATCTCTGCGCACCTATATATTTTATGAATTATTTGTTCTTCTGTTGGCAACTTTTCTAGTTTCCAAGACTGGGCTAGGGTTAATCTTGCTGCTGTAATTATATGTAGTATGATATATTTTATTTCTTTTTTAGTTTCTTTTTTAAATATACCTAATAAAAAGATTTCGGGCTTTAGGTCTATCTTTTCTTCTGTTATTTCTGTTATCCATTTTCCAATTTTCGTCCAGAAAATTCCATTGTTTTTGCTTCCTTTTTCCTTTTCTTCATAAACTGCAAGGTTTGTTTTTTTTTAAATTTGATTTATATGCCGCTCTTCTCCGGAGACTCAGGGCGGCTTACAGTGTATTAAGCAATAGCCTTCATACTTTTGTATATTTATACAAAGTCAGCTTATTGCCCCCACAAACTGGGTCCTCAATTTACCCACCTTAGAAAGGATGGAAGGCTGAGTCGACCTTGAGCCTGGCTGGGATTGAACTCGCAGTAATTGCAGGCAGCTGGATGTTAAATGTGCCTTAGTAGGAGGCATTAGCCTCCTACGCCACTCAGGCTCCTTAAGTAGCAATACAGTTAGACTAAAGTATCAAGCTTAAGCTAGAACACTTATTATTTAAGAACTTTTTGATTATTTTGCTATTGTCTATGAATGTCACCTTTAGCTGTTGATGTACATTTTAAACAACCTTATGCCGATCAGCAAAAACAGGTAGTTTATAATCAATATTAATCTGAACATTTTTTCTTTGTCTTTAAACGTCTAAGTTATCTAAACAACAATGTTAATAATCTTCAGTTCTATTGTATAAAAACCACTGTAACCAAGTAATATACAGGCACACCAAGGAGATTTTATGGATTTGATTCCAGACCACCACAATAAAGCAAGTATTACAATAAAGTTGAGTCACACAATATTTTTTTTGGGGGGGGGGGGGTTCCCAGTATATATAACAAAGTTTTAGGAATGAGCTTTAAGCTGGAATCAAAAAAAGTGTCCACACTTTGGTTCATTAGCATAGCATCCATGTTGTGATTCTGGAAAAACTTTGATATGTTTGGCAGAAAGTTTTAGTTGTCCCATTCCACAAACAACTATACACACTCTGAGTAAAGTTGAAAATGCAAAAACTCAAAGTGTCTGAAAGCCCAATGTATCTTTCTCTCTCCACATTGCAAAATAATTTTTTTTTTAATTTTTTAATTTTTGATTTATATGCCGCCCTTCTCCGGAGACTCAGGGCGGCTTACAATAGGTTAAGCAATAGCCTTCATACTTTTGTATATTTATATTTATACAAAGTCAGCTTATTGCCCCCACAAACTGGGTCCTCAATTTACCCACCTTAGAAAGGATGGAAGGCTGAGTCGACCTTGAGCCTGGCTAGGATTGAACTCAGAGAAATTACAGGCAGCTGGTGTTAATTGCTGCCTTTAGTAGGAGGCATTAGCCCTCTACGCTACACAGGCTCCTTTCAGTCACAAAATGAAAATCCCCCACAGGAAAAATACAGTTCCTGCTTTATATAATATTCCTCTGTTAATTCCGCCCCCTGTTGGTGACTACCTGCATTTCCACCACTTTTGGGAGCCACCTATTGGAAAGAGAGTGAAGTTCCATGTTGGAAGAGATCAACTGAGTTTCAGCACTGTGCCTGCCCCAATTGTGAGATCCAAAGTCTTCAAGTCCTCAAATACATTATTCAGGATTGAAGAACTAACACAGGTAGGTTAAACAGATTCCACCCATACTAGGCAGCTTTGCTTACAATGTCCCACATTTGTCATACATTGAAGTAGCAGGTAGTAGGAAGGTAGATCTTTTGCAGAAAGAAAAAAATCTTTCTTTTCTGGGATAGGCCAAGTAGATCTTGTTAAAAGTCTCAGACAATGAGATATGTTCTTTATCTTGCATAATCAATGTGAGCACCAAGTCACAAGACAATTTGGTTCTTGTTTTTGCAAGATAATTTATTTATTTTATCAAATTTATAATCACCAACTGTAGAATCAGGAGGCTGTCCAAAGACCTTGGCTGTCAAGTTGAGTTCTGAAGAAGAACTGAAGAAACTTTGGGGATAAGAAGGAAAATGTTTTGAAACAAACAAACAAACAAACAAACAAAGTCCAGTTGCCCTTTGGAAAAGCACTTTTGGGGCATGGCCAAAAAAGCATCCACTAGGGAGAGAGGTTAAGCTTCATTATCTCCATCCTCATATTTTTAATGACCAAAGAGGGAAAGGAAACATTAAAGAGAAGATAGTATCAAAACAAAACAAATGATTGCTTTGAATCACTTGAATAATTGTGATTAGCTGCCTCTCTTCTTCAGTGATCAAAGTCCCATTTATCAGCTGAGAAATCCAACTGTCAGTGAAGTTTTGTTCTTTTGTCTTCTCACGTCAACTAGTCTCCTTAATCAGAGCATCTTCAAAGAGATATAATCTGGAGAACAATCCCCCCTGTTCCCCAAAAGCTTTGTTTATAAGGAGACACTACATTTTCTGAACAGTTCTTCAAAATTTAATTCTGTCTAACTTGGCTTTGGGTTCTCTTGCCCCAGAAGGCTTTTCTACACTGACTCTTGGCAATTATCTTAGACAGACCACATCTTGGTGTCACATGGTTCTAGATTCCGATTAGACAAGAGACAGAGTATTTATGGATTTTTTAGACTTTCTTTTACATGCCAGAAGCCAACGGTCTTCATGTTTTCCGCAGGAGATCGATCTGCGTGGCACTGAATCCTCACTCTTTTATAAAAACTCCTTTGAAGAAATCTACTCAGCCTTTACTTCCAGGTGCATCAAATTCTGCAGGGAAGTCTTTGAATTTTGAAACTTAAGATAGGATGGATAGACTTTCCTACTGCTAATTAATTTCATCTAAATAGGACTTAAATGACTTTTTGGCTGGAGGGAGTGTCATCCCCGGTCACTTCAGCCCTCAATATTGTGATAGAATCATCTTCCACTCACCAACTTCGAAGACTTTGGACCATCATTTTCAGGTATGTTATAATTCTGGAAGGTTTAATTAGACCCAGGGATATGCAAACAGAGCAATAGCCATTCCTTCAGCAGCTGTATATTTCTATACCTGATATTTATATGTTGACTGTCATAACAGTGTCAGTTGAAGTTTCCTGGTTTTCACTCATTTTCCAACCAACTTTTAGCCATCATGACAGAAAAATATGTCAGAAGCAAGCAAGTAAGTATGCCAGAAGCAAGAAGACTTGACCTTGAACTCAAGGTCAAGGGAATAAGATGTTTCTTTAGTTTACCCATAATTGTTTTCCATTGGGGAAACTTCCAGTTAATCACAGGAAGTTTGCACACACACACACACACACACACACATACAGGAAATTGACTATACTTAAATAATGAAGGAGAGAAGCAACCTAGAACGAAGGAGAGATTTCCTTCCACTGAAACGATTAACCAGTGGAATGACTTGCCTCTAGAAGTTGTGGGTGCTCCATCACTACAGGCTTTTAAGAAGAGACTGGACAGCCACCTGTCTGAAATGGTATAGGGTCTCCTACTTGAGCAAGGGCTGGACTAGAAGACCTCCAAGGTCCCTTCCAACTCTGTTATTGTTATTCTGTTACTTAAGTTAACCATGGTGTGGATGTGTTTTTCCCCTTTTTTGGTAGTATCTGTAGCTCTACAAAATGTGTAAGCTGTCCATTTTTCTCTTAACAGGAATTTCCCCCCAATATCATCTCCTAACTCCTGCTTTCAAGTCATAGATTATTTTCTCTATTATCTATTATGTTACCAATTACTAGCTGCTCTTACACTCTGGGTACAGGGACAAGTATTGGGGAAAATGCTTCTCTACGTAATTGCTAATTTTTGCTTCGACATTGCTGAATTTCAGTACAGTAAAAACACCCAACACAATCCAATACAAAACACATTTACAGCTATTTGTTGAGAAGCCTAGATGGAGCAAAACATTAGTATTTTTCTGCCTTGGGTGTGGCAATAAACAGTTCAAGGAGTTGGCTCATTACTGCAGCCATATAACTCAACCTATTCATAGGGTTAGAAGGGAACAAGAATAGAATAACAGAGTTGGAAGGGGCCTTGGAGGTCTTCTAATCCAACTAAATAGCAGTATTAATCCAGTGATCTATTTTTTAGTTGGGAGAAAAAAAGGAGCTCATTCCAAGGAGAGCATGAAAGTCATTTTGCAAAAGATCTTCAAAGAAGGGGAAGCAACTGGAGGGAGATAGAAGAGCCCAAATCCACTTACAAGATCTCCGTGCTTCCTTCTGAGTAGCAATGAATAACCTGCACTTGAGACTCTAAGTTTATAACTGGGACCAAATCTCTTTCAACATATTGGCTCTTTCATCTGAATAAACATACAGAAAATTGTAAGAGATGTCTCCCTCAGTCCACAACTAATGCTGTGCAGGACATGAACTGCATGATGTTTATAAAATACTCAGTTTATTTTGCTTTCTAGAAATAAGATTTTTACAAATACAGGGGAAGCACCAACCACACCTACTGCTTACAGATCAACGGTGGGTAACTTCTGGTTCAGCCCGGTTCGGGCGAGCCAGTAGTGGTAATGATGTGACGTCAGCGAACCAGTTCTCTATGACTGTGAGCTGGGCCCTCCCACTTGCCCCTGCATTATGACACCCCATTGCCCGGTCCCCGCCTGTAGAGAGGGCCTGCTCAGGGTGCCATTGGCTAGACAGTGTCAGCTGGTGGGCCCCAGGGGTAGAGCCTTCTCTGTGGGTGCGCCCACCCTCTGGAATTGACTCCCCTTGGAGCTCCGGTTGGCTCCTGACCTTCGCACCTTCCACCGCGAATTAAAAACTTGGTTATTCAAGTTCCCCGACCTGGACTGAAAGGGTTTTAACGGTTTTTAAATTTTAGTTGGTCTAATCAGATTTTAACTTTGCATTATGGCTTTGTGACTTTTATTATTGTGAGCCGCCCTGAGTCCATGGGAGATAGGGCGGCGTATAAGCCAAATAAAATAAATAAATAAATAAATAAATAAATTATACCTTCCTTTATTTGTCATTTTTTAGCCCAGCTGATAGGTGCAGCAGAGTGGATTGCTGAGCCTTAGCTGGGCAGAAATCTAATGTGCTTGCATGGAGAAAAGTGTGTGTGCAAAGAGAACCGGTGATAACACTGGTTGGAACTAGGGGTGAAATGTAAAATTTGTTGCTACCGGTTCTGTGGGCGTGGCTTGGTGTGTGTGGGGTAATGTGACTGAGTGGGCGTGGCCAACTTTTTTTTTTTTTAACTTTTCAAAGCATTTTTTCTCATGCTTTGAAAAGCCTCTCTGCCAATCAGGTACTCAACTGGGATCATCAGAGAGGCTTTTTAAAAAATGCCTCTCTGCCAATCAGGGAACTCAGCTGGGATCGTCAGAGACTTTTCAAAGCATTTTTTTTTAACCACCTCTTCAGCCAAGAAGTTGCAGGAAAAAAATGCTTTGGAAAGCCTCTGACGATCCCAGCTGAGCCGCACGATCATCAAAGGCTTCTTTTTTTTAACTTTTGAAAGCATGTTTTCATCAGAAGAGGTTGTAGAAAAAATGCTTTTAAAAGTAAAAAAAAAAGAAAAGAAGAAGAAGCCTTTGATGATTGTGGGGCTCAGCTGGGCATGGTGGTGGTGATGGGGCGCAGGGATTTTTGCTACTGGTTCTCCGAACCACCCGCCACCATCGCTACCGGATTGGGCGATCCGGTCCAAACCGGGAGCATTTCACCTCTGGTTGGAACCCACCACTGTTACAGATGTTACCTAAAGACAGTTAATTCATGAAATGAAGCAACAATAAGTAAAAATATGGTAGAACCAATCAGAAACCAGATCAAATTGAGTAATGAATGTTATGATTTTAATCGGTTACTAGAAAGGGAAAGAACAAGAGAGACCGTTTTCAAGCATATTCCATGCCTTGGGAGTAACAGAGGAGGCAAAATCTGAAATCACCATGCCAGTAAAAAAGGTGGTTAGTTAAACAGGGAAGCCCGTCTGGGAGTAGGGCGGTATATAAATTTGAATAAATAAATAAATAAAATAAATAAAGCAGCTACAGGTGGGTACAAAAAGTCTTTAACAATTCTACAAATCTGTAGGAAAAGATTTATCTTTTTGGGTCCTTGGTGGCCACTGAGCTTGATTGCTTATAGACATTTTGTTACCTCGCAGGTAATAGGAAGCAAATCTTCTGCAGGAAAAAAAAAATCTTTCTGTTCTGGGATAGGCTAAGCAGATCTTGTTAAAAGACTCCGACAATGAGATCGGTTCTTAATCTTGCACGATCAACGTGAGAATCAAGTGATAAAGACAATCTGGTTCTTGTTTTTGCAAGATAATTACCATCTGTAGAATCAGGAGGCTGCCCAGGAACCTTGGCTGTCCAGTTCAGTTCTGAAGAAGAACTGAAAAAGCTTCGGGATGAGAAGGAAAATGTTTTCAAAGAAAAAACAGAGAAAAGAATGTCCGGTTGCCTTTTGGAAAAGCACCTTTAGGGCATGACCAGAAAAGCATCTACCAGGGAGAGAGTTTGTTAAGTTTGTTTATTTATTTATTTATTTATTTATTTATTTATTTATTTATTTATTTATTTATTTATTTATTTATTCATTCATTCATTCATTCATTCATTCATTCATTCATTCATTCATTCATTCATTCGATTTATATGCCACCCTTCTCTGGAGACTCAGGGTGGCTTACAATGCATTAAGCAATAGCCTTCATACTTTTGTATATACCTGTTTAGTAGGGCTTTTGCGCCCCTCCCCCCAAGCAGTGTTCTTTTTTATACAAAGTCAACTTATTGCCCCCACAATCCGGGTCCTCATTTTACCTACCTCAAAAGGATGGAAGGCTGAGTCAACCTTGAACCTGCTGAGATTTGAACTTGCAGTAATTGCAGGCAGCTGGCAACTAAGTGCTACTTTAACAGCACTTAGTCCACTGCGTCACCAGGCTCTTAATTATCCCCGTCCTCATATTTTTGAGAGTGGAAATAAACCTTAAGGAAAAGACAGTGTCAAAGCAAAAGAACAGACTGTACCCTTGAATGATTGTGATAATCAAAGTGTTGATGAAAAGTGCCTTAAACCTAAACAGAAAAATAAGGGTCAGCTTTTACTGATGATTTTAATTACTCTTCTCTGTTTCCTCATCCTTTCTTTTCCATTATGCATTTTAGGAATTAGCTTTAAACTAGAATCAAAAAAATGGTCCACCTTCTGCTTCACTAGTAAAGCATCCAGTTTCCATCGTCCACTGAGTTTTAGCACAGTGCCTGCCTCAATCATGAGAGGATTTTATGACGTCCAAAGCCTTCAAGTTCTCAAATACATTATTCAGAATTGAAGAATTAACTCCGGTAGGTTCAACAGGTTGTTCAAAGAACCCCCTCCCAAAAAAAGTCCATTTGTCTTTTGGAAAAGCAGCTTTGGGAGAAGGTGAGAAAGGCATATTCAGGCAAGGATGTTAAACTTCATTATCCCCATCCTCACATTTCTAATGACCAAAGAGTGGAAATATACATTTAAGAGAAGTATCAAAACAAAAGAACAGATTATACAGTTGAATGACTGGGATCAGCTGGGCCTCTTCCTCAGTGGTCAAAATCCCATTTATGATCTGGGAAATCCAACTGGGAAATCAAGGAAGTTTTGTTCTTTGGTCTTCTCACATCAATTAGGAAATAGTCTACTTAAATCAGAGCATCTTCAAAGAAATGTAATATGGAGAAAAAATTCCGCTCTTCCCCAAAAGCTTTCCTTATAAGGAGTTGCTACATTTCTGAACAGTTCTTCCAAATTTAACTCTGTTTGATTTGGCTTTTGGTTCTCTTGAGGATCAAGCCAACTCTCTCTTTTCTACACTGTCTGTTGGCGATTATCTTAGACACCCAAGGACTGTTTCTTGGTGTCATATGGTGTTAGATTCTGATTAGACAAGCCACAGAGTATGTGTGCATCTTTTACTCTTTCTTTCTCATGCCAGAAGCAAAAGCTCTGCATGTTACTTCGGGAGATTGATCCTCATCTGTTATGCTGGCACTCAACCATCTGCTTTATATAAAAACACCTCTGAAGATTTCTGATCAGGCTCTACTTCCAGAGATATCCAAATCTTCAGAAAATTCCTTGAACCTTGTAACTCAAGAACGGGTGGATGGACTTCCCTTCTGTCGATGGACTTCATCTAAATAGGACTTAAAGAAATTTTGCCTTTAGGTTCTACTATCCCTGGTCACTTCAGCCCTCAATATTGCTACACAATAATCTTCCACTCACCAACTTTGAAGAGTTTGGACCATCTCTTTCAGGTATGTTATAATTTTGAAAGGCTTAATTAGACCCAGGGATGTGAAAACAGGGCAATAGCCATTCCTTCAGTAGCTGTATATTTTTTACCTGATATTTATATGTTGTCATATCTTCTCATTTGAGGTTTCTTGGTTTTGACTCATTTTCCAATGTACTTTTAGCCATCATGACAGAACATTACAAGTATGTCAGAAGCGAATGAATTATCTTGAACTCAAGGACAAGGAAATAAGATGTTTCTTTAGCTTACCTATAATTGCTTTTCATCAGTTTTGGCTGTTCAGTTCTGTATGAAAATTCATCCCATTTATTTGTGTATCAGCTGGGAAAGTTCCAGTTAATCACAGAAAGTTTGCACACACACATACAGGAAATCTTCTATACTTAAATAATGATGGAGAGAATCAACCTAGAACTAAGGAGAAATTTCCTCACAATGGGAACAATTGACCGGTGGAACAACATGCCTCTAGACATTGTGGGTGGTTCATCACTGGAGGTTTTTAAGAAGAGACTGGACAGCCAGTTGTCTGAAATGGTGTAGAGTTTCCTACTTGAGCAGGGGGTTGGACTAGAAGACCTCCAAGGTCCCTTCCAACTCTGTTATTGTTATTCTGTTACTTAAGTTAACCATGGTGTGGATGGGTTTTCCCCCTTTTTTGAAGGTACCTGTAGCTCTACAAAATGTGTAAGCTGTCCATTTTTCTCTTAACAGGAATTTCCCCCCAGTATCATCTCCTAACTCCTGCTTTCAAGTCATAGATGATTTTCTCTTATCGTTATCAATTATCAGCTGCTCTTATTCTCTGGGCACCGTGTCACCATTACAAGAACAAGCGTTGGGAGAAATGCTTCCTTAATAATTTACTAATTATTAGTTATTATTATAAGCAAAGCGTGTGTGCAAAGCGAACCCGTGGTAACACCAGTTGAAACCCACCAGTGTCCAACCTGAGGTCTGCAGTCCATTAGGAACCCGGCTGCAGAAATCATGGGAAGCCAAGTGCATGCGAGTACAAAGCTGAATCTGTGAAAGCAGCACATGTATGCATAAAACCATCCTCTTTCGCCCTTCCCCTCTGCTGCCTCCATCGGTCTGCTAAGCTAGAAATGTTGGGGGCCACTGATTTAAGGAGACATGAATGACTGAATCCACTCTTCTTCCTTTTGTCCAAATAGGGGTTTCCACTCAAAAAGATTGTCAGAGGATCACAAAAGCTTAATGATGAACTCCAGCCTGGGAGATCTGGATGCTGCAGAGAACTATTATGAATATAACAATTCGAATGACTTATAAGTGTATGCAGAAGGGATCACCCCTTTTGATTTAGGATGGATTGCTTTGGTGGGCATTACTTTATTCACCTGTTGTATTGGATTTGTGGGCAATGGCTACATCATCTGGCTACTTGGCTTCCAGATTAAGAGAAACTGTTTCACCACATTCATCCTTAACTTGGCCGTTGCAGACTTTGGGTTCCTGGCATCTATAATTATATATGATATCCATCAACTTACTTATTTTCTAGGAAGCGGAAGTGTGTATCCTCCTGTGGATTTCTTCATTCCTCCTGGGTGGAATTCTGAGTTTTATGAAAGTCTTTGGAAATTACATTCTGCTCAATCTCCATTTCCTTGTGACTGCTATAGTTTGCCTTCCATTGACCACACTCTCTACCATGGTCATTTTCATCAAAGTGTGTCTTAAATCAAATCAGAAGAACCAGGGCCAGCTTTTACTGATGATTTTAATTACTCTTCTCTGTTTCCTCATCCTTTCTTTTCCATTATGTGTTCTTGTGGTGATTATTAGTTTTTCTAGTACCGATACTTACAATCAACTGGAATATTGGCATCTAAATGGAATGCTGTTTTCCTGCCTAAACAGCAGTATTAATCCAGTGATCTACTTTCTAGTTGGGAGAAAAAAAGGAGCTCAGTCCAAGGAGAACATGAAGGTCATTTTGCAAAAGGTCTTCAAAGAAGGAGAAACTACTGGAGGGAGCAATAGAAGAGAATAATAGGTCACAGGCAAAATCTTAAATCACCAGGTCAGTATAAATGGAAAGATGGCTAGTTAAGCAGGGAAACAGCTACAGGTGGGTCCAACATGTCTTTAGCCATTCTACAAATCTGCAAGGAAAGACTTCTCTTCCCGTGTCCTTGGTGGTCTCTGAGCTTCATTGCTTGCAGACATTTTATTACCTGATTAGGTAACGTTATCAGTGCTAGAAGGGAATGAGGTTTCTTTATATACAACTATCTGATAATCTGGCATTGCCTGGGTATTCATTCATCCCAATCCTGTATTAGATCCCACAGTATTCTTTTGCAGGAAGTAAGTCATCTGTGTACCATGTTTGGTTGAAATTGCTAAGAACCAATCCCCCTTACAAGAAGGAGCCCCTTGTGGAGTACTGTGAAGCCGTTACCATAGCAACTCCATTGTGCTGTACAGTAGAAGCCATTTTAAGGCGCAACAGGCTGTATCTTAACAGAACTTGAATCCAAAATGCATACTATTACTGTCAAAAGTACTGTGATTTGACACTATAGATATAATTCATTCTTTTTCATTTCAGTGGCCCAGGTGTTCTAGAGTTATGCTGGAACACACACACACACACACACACACACACACCAAGGGGTGTTTTACACCCACAGTATTTGTTTACAGGGAGTAAGTCATGTGTGTGCCAGGTTTAGTTGAAATTGGTTGAGGCGTTCCAGAGTTATGCTGGAACACACCCACACAGCCATTGTTATATACATAGGTGGCTTGCCCTGTCAATGTTGGTGGGAGAATTGTTTTCTCTTTGGTCGTCCCTTGAATAGACTGCTATTTACTGTTTGTTTTTTTGAGTTTCTAGTTCCTGGATTAGGGTCTTTTTAAAAATTTTGCTATAGAGCATGGCAAATATAAATTTCACGATATAGTTTCTAAGAAGGCCTAAATGCTTACAGATGCTGCAGGTTGGTAGACACAAAAAAGAACAATGTGAGAAAGCAGAGCCTTTTCTGTTGTTGTTGTTGTTGTTGTTGTTCACTTGTTTTTGTTTCCTTTCTCCTTTTCTATATGCATAAACTGTAAATAGCAATAAAGTGAAGAAACTAAAGTATCAAAATTGAGGTAGAATTGTTATTATTTAATAATATTTTTACGATTGTGCTGCCATCTATTAATGCTACATTTATCTGTAGGTGTAAAAGTTAAACAACTGTATATGTCAACCCTGACCTGACCGAAGCCATCATGGAGCCTTCAGTGGAGCTGAGGGAGGGGGGATTTGAGATAGCTGGGACTTTGTAGTCAAAATAAAATACTTTCTCTTGGGAAACAAGGACATTCTCACACCTGGTCAGAGGAAGGAGTGATGTCACTAGGCAACCAGACAGAGCCGTGATTGGACCATGTGACTGATTGTTTTGAGAAAGCGACAAACGTTTACTTTTAATTAGGTGGAAACCATCAGAGTGGGAACCATCAGAGTCGATTTTCCCCAGAGCTGTGCCAATATGATCTATCCAATAAAGCTATTATTTCAGGAATCTACCTGTTTATGTTTTGCTTGCTATGGGTCTATTACTTGGAACCCTGACATCCTAATCACTCCAATATGTAGATATAGATGGCGATGCTTGTACTGTTGTCACCCATGATGGAAGGGCTGAAGAGCTCACAGTTCTTCCTTCAGTTGCCCAACCATTCTCACATATCTGAAATATGTTTGGAAAAGGAAAGTGAATTCAGCATTCCACCATCTCTGCTTCTTAAGCTCTTGAGTCTACAAACTCAACCAAGATGGCCAAACGTGACCAGCATTAGTCCACAGAGCTTCTGCCTCAAATCCTGAGATTAAAAGCATTTTCTGATTTTCACAGTTGTAATGTTTCAAAAATATAATTCCTTTAAAGTTGTAATAATAGTCAGTCTCCTACTAGCTATCCTCGTATTCTCCAATCTCCACTTCTCCATGTTCTGCTTTTCATAATCCTTAAAGTCCTCTCACAGTGAATGTCCTTTTCTCACGTTTTACAGAATCCACTTATTGGGCTCTTCCTGTTTTACGCTAGGCTTTCTCAGATCTGTCTCACCACTCTGCGCTCTAGTCTATTTTAGGCACCGCTTTTCTGGACATGCTTTGTTCTTCTCCTTAGAGCCTTACTCTCTCCACGCCTCCAATCCATAAAATATTTCTCACCTCCTTCTGGGATTATCTTCTCTGCCAAACAAAGCTATCGTTTCCCACTTTTTGCTTCCTTCTTATGCAGCTGTCATTGCTCCCAATCTGTTTTAAAGGCAGACTCTTTCTTCACCATATTTAAGAGGGTTGCTCCTGTCTGCTCGGGTGATTGCTTTTCATCCTGCATCTTCAGAGCTGCCTCTTTAGTTTCCCAATCTCTACGGGATTTGTATTGCCCCTAAAGAGCTCCTGATGAAGAATTTTCGGGATTTGGGTACGGAGCTCCATTTCCTTTCTTCTGCTCCACGATGATGTCACCGCCGGATGTCCTGACCTCTGTTGTCATTTTCTGCAAATGTCCAACCTGGTTTGACGTTTCCTGATGGTGGAGGGGCCTGATGGAAACCAGAAACTAGACCAGTGTCCACTCCATCCTCAACAATGAAAGCTTATTGGAGAAAATGGGAGGATTCACTGATATCCAAAGTCTTTTAGTCCTCAGATACATTATTCAGAATTGATGAACTAACCCAGCTCGGTTAAGGAGGTTCTACCCATACTAGGTAGCTTTGCTTACAATGTTCCACATTTGTCATACATTGGAGTAGCAGGTAATAGCAAGCACACCTTCTGCAGAAAATATTCCTTCTGCTCGAGGTAAAAGCAGTGGTGAAACGTAAAATTTGTTACTACCGGTTCTGAGGGAGTGGCTTGGTGGTGGGGGTAAAGTGACTGGATGGGCATGGCCAACTTTTTTTTTTGTTTACTTTTAAAAGCATTTTTTCTAAAACCTCTTCGTCCGAAAAAAATTCTTTTAAAAAAATGCTTTTAAAAGGCTCTGACGATCCCAGCTGAGCCGTGTGATCCCAGCTTGGCTGAAGAAAAAATGCTTTTAAAAGTTAAAAAAAAAGCCTCTGATGTTCGTGCAGCTCAGCTGGGCATGGAAGGTGGGCAGGGTTTTTTATTTTTTTATTTTTTTTATTTTTTTTTAAAATTTGATTTATGTGCCGTCCTTCTCCGGAGACTCAGGGCGGCTTACAATGCGTTAAGCAATAGCCTTCATACTTTTGTATATTTATACAAAGTCAGCTTATTGCCCTCACAAACTGGGTCCTCAATTTACCCACCTTAGAAAGGATGGAAGGCTGAGTCGACCTTGAGCCTGGCTAGGATTGAACTCAGAGAAATTACAGGCAGCTGGTGTTAATTGCTGCCTTTAGTAGGAGGCATTAGCCCTCTACGCTACACAGGCTCCTATAGTTTTTGCTACCAGTTCTCCGACATCATCGCTACCGGATAAGGTGATCCGGTCTGAACCGGGAGCATTTCACTCCTGGTAAAAAGTTCTTATTAAGTCACAGACAATGAGATATGTTCTTTACCTTGCACAATCAATGTGAGCACCAAGCGATAACACAATCTGGTTCTTGTTTTTGTAAGATAATCACCAACTGCAGAATAAGGAGACTGCCCAAGAACCTTGGCTGCCAATTCAGTTCTGAAGGAGAACTGAAGAAGCTTCTTGGCTGAAAAGGAAAATGTTGGAAAAAAACAAAATGCCAGAAAAGAAAAAAATCAGTTGCCTTTTGGAAAAGCACCTTTGGAATTTGGTTAGAAAGGCAATCTCCAGGCAAGAATATTAAGCTTCATTATCCCCATCCTCATATTTCTAATGACCAAAGAGGAGAAATAAACATTAAAGAGAAGGTAGTATCAAAACAAAAGAACAGGCTCTACAGTTGAATCATTGTGATCAGCTGGGTCTCTTCCTCAGAGATCAAAGTCCCATTTAACAGCTAGGAAATCCAGCTGTCAGGGAAATTTTGTTCTTTGGTCTTCTTGCATCAGTCAGCAAACAGCCTACTTAATCAGAGCATCTTAAAAGAAATATAATCTGGAGAACAATTCCCCTGTTCCCAAAAAGCTTCCTTTATAAGGAGATGCTACATTTCTGAACAGTTCTTCAAAATTTAACTTTGCCTGAATTGGCCTAGCAGGCTCAAGCTAATTCTTTCTTTTCTACTCTGACTGTTGGTGATTATCTTAGAGAGACAAGGACCACATCTTGTATCACATGGTGATGGTTTCTGATTAGAAAATCCACAGAGAATGTGTGCATCTTTTAAACTTTCTTTTTCATGCCAGAAGCAAAAGCCCTTCAGGTTTTCTTCAGGAGATCAATCCTCACCTGTTATGTTGAACCCTGTTCCTTTTTATAGAAACACCTCTGAAGATTTCTGCTCAGGTTCTACTTCCAGGGATATCCAAATCTGCAGACAATTATTTAAACCTTGCAACTCAAGATCGGGTTGGTGGACTTCCCTCCTGTCAAGGAACTTCATCTAAATTGGACTTAAAAGACATTTTGCCTGCAAGTCCTGCCATCCCTGGTCACTTCAGCCCTCAATATTGTGACAGAATAATCTTCCACTCACCAACTTTGAAGAATTTGGACCATCAATTTCAGGTGAGTTATAATTTGGGAAGGTTTCATTAGGGATATGCAAACAAAACAAGAGCCATTCCTTCAATAGCTGTATATTTCTATACCTGGTATTGATATGTTAACTGTACTTAAAAGGTCCTTAAAAGGACTGTGAGATTGTGTATGAAGCCAGGAGATCCTCGCAGATGTCTGGCTACCAGTCCGTCTGTTACTCATTTAGCACCACCCAGGAGGCACATATGACTTAAGGATTGCCACGGACGCAAGTAACTTTGCCTCTTTGTATAAATGAGGAAAGACACCTTCAGCACAATGTGATTGCGGGGGTCCCCGACAGACTATCCAGGATATAGTGAGGGAATGCCCTAACAGAAGGTATCCAGGAGATTCTAGGGACTTCCTCTGCATAACAATGGCAGCTACTGACTGGATCTCCAAACTCGACATTAAACTTCGAAATGTTATTTCTGTTTTCCTTTTAGGTTTTCTTTCTGCTTTTTTAAAATTGTTTTTAACCTGTAAAAATGAAGTGTTTTAATACTGTGTGTGACCAGTCATATGCTAGCTAGCTAGCTAGCTAGCTAGCTAAACAAACAAACAAACAAACAAACAAACAAACAAACAAACATGTTAACTGTGATAACAGTCTCAGTTGAGGTGGTCCTGATTTTCGCTGATTTCCCAGCCTAATTTTAGCCATCATGACAGAACAATACAAGTATGTCAGAAGCAAATAGTCAGAACAATTAACTAGTGGAACAATTTGCCTTCAGAAGTTGTGGGTGCTTTACCACCGGAGGTTTTAAGAAGAGACTGGATAGCCACTTATTGTAAATTGTATAGGATCTCCTGCTTGAGGACGGGGTTGGACTAGAACCGGGATGGCGAACTTATGGCACGGGTGCCACAGGTGGCATGCGGAGCCATATCTGTGGGCATGTGAGCGTTGCCCTACTCACCTCCAGCACACATATGCACACCAGCCAGCTAATTTCCGGGCCTTCTGGGCTCACCTGAAGTCGGTAAATGGGCTGTTTCCGGCCGCTGGAGGGCCTCCTAGGAGGCCGGAAGGGGGAGGGAAGGCTGTTTTCACCCTCCCCAGGCTCCAAGAAAGCCTCTGGAACCTGGGGAGGGTGGAAAAAGGGCCTACCAAGCCCACCGTGCCATCCCGTGCCAACAGTGGGGGTAGTGTGTGTGGGGGGGGTGTTCACGCATGCATGTACAGGAGGTGGGGCACCCCCTGTACATGAATTATGGGGATGGGCACACACATGCATGATTCCCCCACCCCCCGCATGACCCCCACTTTTGGCACGTGACAGCAAAAAGGTTAGCCATCACTGGACTAGAAGATCTCATTCCAACTGTGTTATTGTTATTAAATAGATCAAAATGGGGTGTGTATGTGTCTTTCCCCTTTTTTGGAAGCATCTGTAGCTCTACAAAATGTTTAAGTTACCCAGTTTTCCCTCACATCACCTCCTAACTCCTAATTTCAGGCCAGGGATATATTTTATTATCATTATATCTTATTATCTCTGTTATACTCTGGGCAACGTATCAACATAACAACGACAAGCATTGGGGGAGAATGCCCCCTTCCATAATATCTGCTTTGTAGCTCACATGAAGATTTTGCCACATCTCACATGCTCACATTGTATCAGAGCAATGGTGGCAAAGCAGCAGAGAGAACATTGCCGAATTTTAGTACGGTGAAACCATCCAATGTAATCCAATACCAACTGCATTTTCAGATATGAATTGAGAAGCATGGTTAAAGCAACATTCTCCTTAGATGTGGCAATAAACAGTTCAAGGAGTTGACTCATTACTGCAGCCACATCGTGTCAGCTTTGGAAGCCATATTAGACCGGAAGCTTCCATGCTGCCACCTTCTCCTGTGTGGGAAAGTAGGAGGGGGGATTTAGTAGAGGGGTTGTCTGTAGACATAATAGCATTCTTCCTGTCAGTCAAGGTCAGAGTGATCCAACATCTGGAGAAGGAGTGGTCAGAGTGATGTCTCGAGATGGGACGGCGGTTGATTGGACCATGTGATCGACTGAGGAGTGTGGGGATGGTTTTGGGGGTTTTGATTTACTGAGGGAAAACCCGGACCTCTCAGATTCGGGTTTTCCCAGATGTGCCAGTTTACCTATTCTAGTAAATAGAACTTTGAAAAATGCTTGCTTCAGAGTCTTTACTTGGAGTGGGGGGGTTTTCTGGAATGCTGCCACATTGCTCAAGCTATCCACAGGGAAAGTAGAATAACAGAATAGCAGATTTGAAAGGACTTTGGAGATTTTATTTATTTATTTTATTTTATGCAATTTGTATGCCGCCCTATCTCTGTAGACTCAGGGCGGCTCGCAACAAATAAAAAACAAACTCGACAAACATAGAATGCATACACAAAGTATGCAAATATATAAATATATAATTTAAAACATATTAAAACCCACTATAAATAATCAACTCCCTCAGTCCAGGTTGGGTGATGTAAACAACCATGTTTTTAATTCGCGGTGGAAGGTACGAAGGTCAGAAGTCAACCGAAGCCCCAGGGGGAGTTGATTCCAAAGAGTGGGAGCACCCACAGAGAAAGCTCGGCCCCTGGGGGCCACCAGCTGACACTCTCTATCCAACGGCACCCTGAGCAGGCACTCTCTATGGGTGCAAACCGGGAGATGGGATGTTGTTGCTGGCTGCAGGTGGTCTGCCAAATATCCTGGGCCTAAGCCATGTAGAGCTTTATAGGTCATCACCAGCACCTTGAATCTCATCCAGAGGGCAACTGGTAACCAATGCAAGTCGCACAGGAGGGGTGTAACATGGGAGTATCAGGACCCTCCCATCACAATCTGCGCAGCCGCATTCTGCACCAGCTGAAGCCTCCAAGTGGTCCTCAAGGGCAGCCCCAGGTAGAGAGCTTACAGTAGTCAAGATGGGAGGTGACTAGCGCATGAGTAACTGTGCATAGAGCATCTCGATCCAAATAGGGACGCAACTGATCTTCTAGTCCAACTCCCTGATCAAGCAGGAGATCCTATATCATTCCAGACAAATGGTTGTCAGATCTCTTCTTAAAAGCCTCCAGTGAGGGAGCACCCGCAACTTCTGAAGATAAATTGTTCCACCTGTTTATTGTTCTAACTGTCAGGAATTTTCTCCTTATTTCTAGGTTGGTTCTCTCCTTGATTATCTTGAACCATTGCTTCTTGTCCTGCCTTCAGGTGCTTTGCAGAACAGGTTGACTCCCCCTTCTTTCGATCAGACCCTTAGGTACTATAATAATATTGGCTATTATTTAAGCTATGATAATATTGGTATTATTTAAGAGACAGGAATGACTGAATCCCCTCTTTTTTCTTTTCATCTAATAGGAGCTTCCATTCCAAAATACTTTCAGAGGATTACAAAACCTTCATGATGAATTTCAGCCTGGGGGATCTGGATGCTACACAGAACTATTATGAATATAACAATACCAGTGACTCATATGAGTACGAAGAAGGGCTTATCCTTTTTGATTTAGGATGGATTGCTTTGGTGGGAATTACTTTATTCACCTGTTGTATTGGATTTGTGGGCAATGGCTACATCATCTGGCTACTTGGCTTCAAGATTAAGAGAAACTGTTTCACCACATTCATCCTTAACTTGGCCGTTGCAGACTTTGGGTTCCTGGCATCTATAATTATATATGATATCAATCAACTTACTTATTTTCTAGAAAGCGGTATTCTCTCCCATTTCTTTCATTTTTTCTCTCATATGATGCTTATGAATTCTCATTTTCTTCTGACAGCCATCAGCATCGATCGGTGTGTGGCTGTCCTTTTCCCAATCTGGCATCGCTGTTCCCGGCCAAAACATTTGTCCTCCAGCGTCTGTGTCCTCCTGTGGATCTCTTCTTTCCTCATGAGTGGAAGTATGAGCATTATGCTATTCACAAATGTCTTTGGAAATTACCTGTTTGGTCTCCATTTCCTTGTGACTGCTGTAGTTTCCCTTCCATCTATCACATTCTCTACTGTGATCCTTTTCATCAAAGTGCGTGTTAAATCTAAGCAGAAAAATAAGGGTCGGCTTTTACTGATGATTTTAATTACACTTCTCTGTTTCCTCATCCTTGCTTTTCCATTACATGTCTTTGTGGTGATTTGTAATTTTTTTAATATTCAACCTGGCCCTGTCCTGCTGTGTTTGGAGGCAGCTATTGTAATGTGCTCCTGCCTAAACAGCAGTATTAATCCAGTGATCTACTTTCTAGTTGGGAGAAAAAAAGGAGCGCAGTCCAAGGAGAGCATGAAGGTCATTTTGCAAAAGGTCTTCAAAGAAAGTGAAGCTACTGGAGGGAGATAGAAGAGCTCAAACCCCCTTCCAAGACCTTTGTTCTTCCTTCTGAGCAGCAATGAATGACTTGCACTTGAGGCTGTCATAAAGATAAAGGTTCCCCTCGAACATCCGTGCTAGTTGTTCCCAACTCTAGGGGGTGGTGCTCATCTCCGTTTCTAAGACAAAGAACCAACGCTGTCTGACGACGATTCCATGGTCATGTGGCTGGCATGACTAAACTCCAAAGGCACATGGAAGGCTGTTACCTTCCCACCAAAGTGGTCCTTATTTTTCTACTTGAATTCTTTACATGCTTTCAAACTGCTAGTTGGCAGAAGCTGGAACACGTAACAGGAGCTCACCCCATTACGTGGTGCTAGGGATTCGAACCACCCAACTGCTGACCATCCTGATCGACAAGCTCAGTGTCTTAGCCACTGAGCCACTGCGTCCCATATAGGTGGGACCAAATCTCTTTCAACATATTGGCTCTTTCATCTTAATAGACTTATAGAGAATTGCATTTTAACCTCGGTTCACAACTAATGCTTTGCAGGAAATAAATTGTATGACATTTATAAAATACTCAATTGATGTTTCTTTGTAGAAGTAAGATTTTTACAAATACAAGGGAAGCATTAACCACACCTGCTGCTTTCAGGTGTCAACTGAAGGCAATTAATTCATGAAATGAAGCAACAATGAGTAAGGTGAAAATGGAACCAATTAGACACCAGTCCAAATTCAGAAATTAGCAGTGAGGCTTTATCCTCTTACTAAGAAGGGAAAGAGCAAGAGAGACAGTTTTCAACCATATTCCATGCCTTGGGAAAAACAGAAGAGCAACCTGAAATCACCAATTTGGTAAGAAAGGATGGAAAGTTAGCAGTAGCAATAGCACTTCGACTTCTATACTGCTTCACAGTACTTTCCAGCCCTCTCTAAGTGGTTTACAGTGTCAGCATGTTGCCCCACAACAATCTGGGTCCTCATTTTACTGGCCTCAGAAGGATGGAAGGCTGAGTCAACCTTGAGCCAGTGAGAATTGAATTGCCAAACTGCAGGCAGCCAGCAGGCATCAGAAGTAGCCTGCAGTCCTGTACTCTAACCACCGCACCACCTCGGCTCAAATACAGTGTCAAGAAGTGTATTCAAGCTGCTTTCACTTTTACTGCTTCGCAGCTTGCCAAAAGACCCGGGAGAAAGAGAGGGAGAGATTGGAATGTGTATTCCAGACGATAACAAGAAACGTTCTCATGGGAACCAAGGATGTTTCAGCAGGTGTTTGCCAGAGTTATGGAAATCTTCCCACAACAACATCTGGACACCTAATTGGACAATGGAACCTGCAGTAATGCGGGGAGGGAGGACTCTATACTTTAATTCACAGGTGTCAAACTCGACCATGTCATGTGATGTCACATGATGTATTATGGTGTTTTTTGGCCTTTGCAGAGTGAGGCTGGGTGTGGCCTGCACATGATGCATCTGGCCCGTGAGCTGCCACTTTGACGCCCCTACTTTAATCATACTGAATTGCCCAGGAATTACCCAGAGCTGGTTTTGCTTTCATTCTGTGCTGAAATGATGTACTCAATAAAGTTTTGCATTAAGAGATTGGATTGGTTCAACAGTGCTTGCTTGGTTGGTTTTGTCAGTCAGAACCTTGGCAATGCTAAGAACAATTAAGTCAACATTAACCAACAAGGTTTGTAGGCATAACTTGGACTATCCTCGTCCTTGATGACATCAACCATCAGATAATCATACTGCTGTTTTCCATTCCATCCACAATGAAGGGCTGCAGAACTCACAGACATATTTCAGACCAAGTGGGAATGGCTGGGCAGTTGAATGAAAAACATTCAACTGCCCAGCCATTCCCACTTGGTCTGAAATATGTTGAAAAAGAAGAGGAAAGTGAATTCAGCATTCCACATTCTCTGCTTCTTAAGCTTCTGAGGTGGCCAAGCTCAAACAAGATGGCCAAATGTGACCAACATTAGTCAACAGACCTTCTGTCATGAATCCTGAGATTAGAAGTAGGTACTCTGCCCCCCTCATTGAGCCATACACTAGACCAGGCTCAACTCCATCCGCAACCCTGGATAGCCTGGATAGCTCAACAGACTTAAAAGCCTGTTATTAACATTCAGCTGTCTGCAATTATTGCAAGTTCGAATCTCACCAGGCTCAAGGTTGACTCAGCCTTCTATCCTTTCTAAGTAGGTAAGTTGAGGACCCAGTTTGTGGGGGAAATAAACTGACTTTGTATAAAATATACAAAAGTATGAAGGCTATTCCTTAATACATTGTAAGCCGCCCTGAGTCTCCGGAGAAGGGCGGCATATAAATCTAATTTAAAAAAAAATCCCTATAAGCTCATTGGGGAAAATGAGAGAGGTGCAAAGAACACAGATTAAATAGGTTATACTCTTACTAGGCTTTGCTTATAATGTCCAAAATTTGCCATACATTGGAGTATAAGTAATATTAAGCAGATCTTCTGTAATAAATATTCTTTCTGTTCTGGGATAGATCAAGCAGATCTTGTTAAAAGTGTCACACAATCAGATACATTCTTTATCTTGCAGAATCAATGTGAGCATCAAGTGACAAAACAATCTGGTTCTTGTTTTTGCAAGATAATCACCAACTGCAGAATAAGGAGACTGCCCAAGAACCTTGGCTGTCAAATTCAGTTCTGAAAAAGAACTGAAAAAGCTTCTTGGCTGAAAAGCAAAAATGTTTTTGAAGAAAAAAACCAAGAAAGTCCAGTTGCTTTTTGGAAAAGCACCAGGGGTGAAATCCAGCAGGTTCTGACAGATTCTGGAGAACCAGTAGCGGAAATTTTGAGTAGTTCAGAGAACTGGCCAATACCACCTCTGGCTGGCCCCAGAGTGGGGTGGGAATAGAGATTTTGCAATATCCTTCCCCTGGAGTGGGGAGGGAATGGGAATTTGGCAGTAGCCTTCCCCTGCATGCTCACAGAACCAGTAGTAAAAAAATTGAATTTCACCACTGAAAAGCACCTTTGGGTGATTGTCAGAAAGGCAAGGAGGTTAAGCTTCATTATCCCCATCCTCATATTCCTAATGACCAAAGAGAGGAAATAAACCTTAAGGAGCAGATAGTATCAAAACAAAAGAACAGACTGCATTGTTGAATGATTGTGATCAGCTAGGTCTCTTCCTCAGTGGCCAAATTCCCATTCATGATCTGGGAAATCCAACTGCCAAGGAACTTCTGTTGTTTGCTCTTCTCACATCAATCAGCATATAGTCTCCTTAATCAGAGCATCTCCAAAGAAATATAATCTGGAGAACAATTCCCCCTGTTCTCCCAAAATCTTTCTTTATAAGGAGATGCTACATTTTCTGAACAGTTCTTCAAAATTTAACTCTGCCTGAACTGGCCTAGCAGGCTCAAGCCAACTCTTTCTTTTCTACTCTGACTGTTGGCGATTATCTTAGAGAGACAAGGACCACAACTTGGGAGTCACATGATAGTGGTTTCTGATTAGAAATCCCACAGAGTATGTGTGCATCTTTCAAACTTTCATGCCAGAAGCAAAAGCTCTTCAGGTTTTCTTCAGAAGATCGATCTTCACCTGCTATGCTGAAACCTGTTCCTTTTATAAAAACACCTCTGAAGATTTCTGTTCAGGTTCTACTTCCAGGGATATCCAAATCTGCAGACAATTCTTTGAACCTTGTAACTCAAGATCGGGTTGGTGGACTTCCCTTCTGTTGATGAACTACATCTAAATAGGACTTAAAGAGATTTTTCCTGCAGGTCCTGCCATCCCTGGTCACTGTAGACCTCTAATATGAAAAAATAATCTTCCACTCAGCAACTCTGAAGAGTTTCAACCATCCCTTTCAGGTAAGTTACAGTATTCAAAGGTTTAATTAGACCTAGGGATATACAAACTGAGCAATAGTAACTATATATTTCTATACCTGACATTTGTATGTTGACTGTCATAACAATCTCTGTTGAGATTTCCTGGTTATCACTCATTTTCCAACCTACTTTTAGCCATCATGACAGAACAATACAAATAGTATATATCAGAAGCAAGCAAACTATTTTGAACTCAAAGCCAAAGGAATAAGATGTTTCTTTGCCTTACCCATAATCACTTTTCATCAGTTTTGGCTCTTCAGTTCTGTAAGAAAATTCATCCCATTTGTTTCTGGATCAACTGGGAAAGTTCTGGTTAATCACAAAAAGTTTGGATAGGTACTTACAGGAAATCTTCTATACTTAAATAATGAAGGAGAGAACCAACCTAGAACTAAGAAGAGTGAAAAGAAGCCCTAGGTGTGACAATATTTCAATATTTGAGGGGCTGCCCCAAAGAAGAGGGCGTCAAGCTATTTTCAAAATTACCAGAAAGCAAGACAAGAAACAATGGATGGAAACTAATCAAGGGGAGAACCAACCTAGAACTTTGGAGAAATTTCTTAACAATTAGAACAATTAATCAGTGGAACAATTTGCATTCAGAAGTTGTGGGTGTGTCATCAATGGAGATTTTTAAGAAGAATTTGGACAGCCACTTGTCTGAAATGCTATAGGGTCTCTGTTCCAGCATGCAATTGGACTAGAAGATCTCCAAGGTCCTACAAATGCTGTTATTATTGTTCTGCTACTTAAGTAGACCAAAATTTGGTGTCTATGTGTGTTTTCCAATTTTTGTGTGCATCTGTAGCTCTACAAAATGTTTAAGCTGCCCATTTTCCCCTCCTATTATTTCTTAACTCAGATATATTTCCTTACGATTCTCTCTTATTCTCTCTGTTATACGCTGGGCACCATATCACCATAACAAGAAGAAGCATTCGGAAAAACACTTCCTTACATAATTACTTTTTTTTTTTTGTAGCTCACATGGAGATTTTGAATATGTCAGAGCAATGGTGGAAAAGCAGCAGAGAGGACATTGCTGAATTTCACTACAGTGAAAACATCTAATGCAATCCAAAACCAATTCCATTTTCAGTTATGTATTGAGAAGCATGTTAGTATTTTCCTGCTTAGGAGTGGCAATAAACAGTTCAAGGAGTTGGCTCATTACTGCAGCCACATTGCTTAAGCTATTCACAGGGAAAGTAGAATAACAGAATAATACAATTTTGGAGGTCATCTAGTCCAATTCCCTTATGAAACAGGAGATCCTATATCATTCCAGACAAATGGTTGTCAGATCTCTTCTTAAAAGCCTCCAGTGAGAGAGCACCCACAGCTTCTGAAGGTAAGTTGTTCCACCTGTTTATTGTTCTAACTGTCAGGAAATTTCTCCTTATTTCTAGGTTGGTTCTCTCCTTGATTATTCTGGATTCATTGCTTCTTGTCCTGCCTTCAGGTGTTTTGGAGTACAGGTTGACAGCCCCTTAGACATTGGAAGTTTTAACAATACTGGGAGTATTTAGGAGACAGGAATGACTGAATCCACTCTTCTTTCTTTTCATCTAATAGGAGCTTCCATTCCAAAATATTTTCAGAGGATTACAAAACCTTCATGATGAATTCCAGGCAGGGAGATCTGGATGCTACACAGAACTATTATGAATATAACAATACCAGTGACTCATATGAGTACGAAGAAGAGCTTATCCTTTTTTATTTAGGATGGATTGCTTTGGTGGGCATTACTTTATTCACCTGTTGTATTGGATTTGTGGGCAATGGCTACATCATCTGGCTACTTGGCTTCAAGATTAAGAGAAACTGTTTCACCACATTCATCCTTAACTTGGCCGTTGCAGACTTTGGGTTCCTGGCATCTATAGTTATATATGATATCCATCAACTTACTTATTTTCTAGGAAGCGGTATTCTCTTCCTTTTGTGTACCTTTTTCTCCCACATGATGTACATCAATGCAAACTTTCTTCTGATGGCCATCAGCATCGATCGGTGTGTGGCTGTCCTTTTCCCAATCTGGCATCGCTGTTCCCGGCCAAAACATTTGTCCTCCAGCATCTGTGTCCTCCTGTGGATCTCTTCTTTCCTCATGAGTGGAAGTATGAGCATTATGCTATTCACAAATGTCTTTGGAAATTACCTGTTTGGTCTCCATTTCCTTGTGACTGCTGTAGTTTGCCTTCCATCTATCACACTCTCTACTGTGATCCTTTTCATGAAAGTGTGTGTTAAATCTAAACAGAAAAATAAGGGTCGGCTTTTACTGATGATTTTAATTACACTTCTCTGTTTCCTCATCCTTGCTTTTCCATTAAATGTCTTTGTGGTGATTTGTAATTTTTTTAATATTCAACCTGGCCCTGTCCTGCTGTGTTGGGAGGCAGCTATTGTAATGTGCTCCTGCCTAAACAGCAGTATTAATCCAGTGATCTACTTTCTAGTTGGGAGAAAAAAAGGAGCGCAGTCCAAGGAGAGCATGAAGGTCATTTTGCAAAAGGTCTTCAAAGAAGCTGAAGTGCCCAGAGGGAGATAGAAAGCCCAAATCCAATTGCAAGACCTCTGTTCTTCCTTCTGAGTAGCAATCAACCATATTGCTACTTGGGATTGTAATCTTATAGGTGGGACCAAATCAGTGGTGAAATGTAAAATTTGTTACTACCAGTTCTGTGAGTGTGGCTTGGGGGGTTGGGTAATATGACTGAGTGGGTGTGGCCAGGTTTCCCCCCCCCTACTTTTAAAACCATTTTTTCTACAACCTCTTCAGCTGAAGAGGTTGTTAAAAAATGCTTTTAAAGCCTCTGACGATCCCAGCTGATTTGCCTGATCGGCAAGAACAAAGAACAAAAAAGAACAAAGTGAGAAAGTGAAGTCTTTGGGTGGATTTGTGGTTGACTTGGTTTTGTTTCTTTTCCTTTTCTACATTCATAAACTGTAAATAGTAATACAGTTAAAACATTAGAGTAAAGTATCAAGCTTAAGGTAGAGTTGTTATTTAATAACTTTGTTTTTATTTTTCTGTTGTCTATTAATGCCACATTTAGCTTTAGGTGTAAAATTAAAACAACCTTATGCTTATCAGCAAAACTATGTAGTTCAGTGTTTGTCAACCTTGGTAGCTTGAAGATGGGTGGACTTCAACTCCCAGAATCCCCCAGCCAGCGATTCTGGGAGTTGAAGTCCACCCATCTTCAAACTACCAAGGTTGACAAACACTGATGTAGTTCATAATCAATATTGATGTGAACTTTTTTCTTTGCCTTTAAAGGTCTAAGTTATCTAAACAACAGAGTATTAATTATCTTCAGTTCTACTGCATAACAAACGTCTTTAACCAAGTAATATACAGGCACACCAAGGAATTATTATGGTTTTGATGGATTGTATAAGATGTTTTACAGGTGGCACTCACCCCTGGCAAGGATAGCCAGAATGTTTAAGAATAAATTGGAAAAGTGTTGGAAATGTCATCAGACCCCAGGATCATATTACCATATGTGGTGGACATGCATAGAAGCAAGGAGATATTGGACTAAGATACACACATGGTTGGAAAAAATGACAAAGAGACATATTGACTTTAAATCAGAGACATTTTAATTAGGGATTTTACCAGAGACATTTAATAAAGAATTGCATTTTTTAATTGTGAATGTTTTAACAGCAGCTAGAATTGTATTTGCCAAAAATTGGAAAGGAGAGAAGATACTTATTGATGAAGAAATTATTAAGCAAATGTTGGGTTGTGCTGAAATGAGTAAATTGACATTTGAAATAAGAGAACAGGAAGATAATCAATATTGTTTGATATGGGATTTATTTTATCAATGGATAGATAATAAAACGTGGAGATGAAATATGATATATGAAATGAAATTAAGATAAAATGTATAAAAATTTGTTTTTTTCTTAGTGGAAAAGAAGCATGTTGTTATATATTGATATTTTGAAGAGTTTGTGAGCACGAAAAGATTTTAACCAACCAAAACACTGTCTGTAATTGTTTGAAAGGATGATGCTTTTATGTTGTTGTTTTTTTTGTCTGAAAAATTAAAAAAAACTTTTGAAACAACAACAACAACAAAAAGAAACTTCCTCAGCTCCTCTATACATTCCTCAACCAGTGGTGGGTTGCCCCTGGTTCGCACTGCCCCTGGTTCTATACAACTGGTAGTAAAACCGGTGGGAGGCTCCAACCCCAACATCATCAAAATGCTTCTGCGCATGCGCAGAAGAGCACACACACTCACAAGCGAAGCAAACACGCAAGCGTGGCCCCATTGCGAACTGGTAGTAAAAGTAAGTAGAACCCACCCCTGTCCTCAATGTATGAAGAATGGTTGCAGGAATTAGATATGTCTAGTTTAATGAAAAGAAGGACTATGGGTGAAATAATAGCAGTGTTCCAATATCCCAGGGGCTGCCACAAAGAAGAGGGAGTCAAGCTGTTCTCCAAAGCACCTGAGGGCAGGACAAGAAGCAACGGATGGAAACCGATCAAGGAGAGAAGCAACCTAGAACTAAGGAGAAGTTCCCTTACAGGGAGAACAATTAATCAGCGGAACAACTTGCCTTCAGAAGTTGTGGGTGCTCCATCACTGGAGGTTTTCAAGAAGATACTAGATAGCCCTTTGTATGGAATGGTATAGGATCTCCTGCTGTGAGCATGTGGTTGGTCTAGAACACTTCCAAACTTGTGATTCTATGTTCGATGTTCTACCTCAAAGCTGCTTTGTCAATTTGCTTCTCATGGTGAAACACAGTGGCCATGCTATTTTGTATTTTCCTGTCTTTTCTTAAACTAACTATAGAATTATGATGAGGAACCTATGGCACACATGCTGGAAGTGGCACACAGAGCCATCCCTCTGGGCGTGCCAGTTGTCACCTGTTGCTCTTCCAGGTTCCCTGCCCACTGGTCAACTGGTCTTTGCACAGACAGAAGCACTGGAAACAAGAAGAGTAGCTCCCTGCTTTGCATGTGCGTGCCAGTCAGCTGATCTTCGCATGCATGCGCATGCCAGTAACCGGAAGACCAGGTGACCAGCACGCATACGCGCGCCAGAAACAGGAAGCTCAGCTTTTTGGTGCATGCATGTGCACCAGGGAAAACACTCTTATAGTTTCCGGTGCTCCCCTATACGTGCATGCGTGCTCCCATATTGGCACTCGGTGCTGAAAAGGTTCGCCAACACTGCTATAGGAGATCATTGAGAGAAACCTCTTTAATGCATACCGTGGGCAGAGGTGGCATCCAATGGATCCTGGATTTGTGGCTGTTTGTGTTGTGACCCAGGCCCAAGTAATAGCCGATGCAAACAGCTCCAAAACAAACAGACTTTATTAGAACAGCTGAGAATTAACTCTTTCTCAGCATAGTCCAAGCTAAATCAAAACAAATTCTTCATAACACAAATTCTTCAGTCTAATCGCCAACCTTGGTATAATTAGGCAAACTGCCAAAGGCTTCTCTTGGCAAAAGTTCAGAAGCAGAAGACGCCGACAAGAGATAAGTACAGCAAGACTTCTGGTGGCGCCTCCGTCATTGTCGGCGGCACTTTATGTCCGCTGGTCTTGCCGCGCGTGAAAGAGCGGGCTAAGCTACTGGGGGTGAGGTAGAGCCCCCTGATTTGCCCCAGGACCTTTTCTCTGTCCTGGAGAGGGCTCAGGATGATGGCTCCCTATCCACCCCCAGAGAAGCTCCGCACTGCGAGGGATCTCTGCTGCTTCCAGCAGCAGAGCTAAACGTCGTGAGCAACACCACAGACCAATTAAATCTAGCAAGCAAGCTGACGAAACCTGGATTGACTAGAGGAGGAAAAATGCAAGTATCTTTTTCTATCAATTTTTTAAAAATGAGAACAGGAAGAAGAGAGATTGAAAGTGTTTTGAAAATGGCGACTGGCTTTGCTCAGAAAATGCTTGAGAAAATGGAGAGTGGAAAGTGAAAGTAAGAGCTTAGCCAGCGCAGAAGTTTTTTAAAAGAAACATCCTAGTAGGGAAAAGGAAACAAATTGATTTAAACAGGACCTTTCTGGTTTTTTTTTTTTTTTTTTGAGAAAAATTAATTTTTTTTCCCTGGAAGTATGACTCCTAAACAAAAGGCAAGGGGGGGGGGGGGCCTCCCTTACAAGTCAGACAAAGGAAAAAGTAGAAATGATTCAAAAGCACTTGCAGGGAACTGCAAATGAGGACTTAAAAGACTTTATAACTAGGTCTCTAGGAAGTATTGCTGAGAAGATAGAAAACTAGCAGAAGAATCTTGAAGAGCTGGTACAGGGAAAATATGATGAGCTGAACCAAACTATTTTTAAAGTAGTTTCTGCCTTTGCAGTTGCGGTGAAGAGAATAGAGAAGAAAATGGCTGAAATCAGTAGAAAGGTTGATTCCAAGATGAAAGATTTACAGGAAAAATTAGTTGAAGCTGATGCCAAAAATCAGGAAAATCAGAATGATGTGATGATGCTTTAATTTAAAGCCATGGAGTCTGCTTTGAGATTAAGAGGTATAAGAGAGAATAACAGAGAAAATTTGAGAATACTTTGTGCTAAGGCATTAGCTGCATTTTTAAACTTGGAAGTTGACCAAATTCTTGGCTGTATTCAAAAAGTTTACAGGGTTAATTCACGTGTTGCCAGACAGAAGAACCTACCGAGAGATGTTGTTGTCTATTTCACTGATAGAAGATTAAGAAATGATATTTTACTCAGCTACTTTAAGGGTAGAAGGTTTACAAATTAGGGTCTATAAAGAGTTACCATCCAGGATTTTGAGATACAGAAAAGATTTTGGATTTCTGGTGAAGGAATTGCACAGAAGAAAGATTCCATTTAGATGGGATGTACCAGTTGGTGTAATTTTGAGTTATCAAGATGTGAGATATTGTTTAAATACTGTTGAAAAAGCTGAACATTTTTATAATAACATTCTTAAGGGAGCTCCCATACTTTTATCTTCTGCTATGTTGTCATCTATGGAAGAAGATAAGCAAGAGAAAGAGTCTGAGGAACAATGTGTGCAGATGGAATTACAAAATCAAAATAATCAAAGTGTGCTAGAAGTAAAAGGGGCGTTAGGTGGTTTTCTAGATGATCATATTATGGAATATCCAGATTTGAAAACAAAGCATTCCAGAGATTTAAGAGAAGTGGGATCAGGCCTTGAACTGTTGAAGCAAGATGAAAAACAAATATTACTGAGACAGCAGAGGCCCAGTATTCCACAAGTGGAAAAGTATGATGAGGAGAAGCAACAGAAACTACAAGTCAAGGGAGGAAAGAAATTGAAAACCATTGAAACTGAACTGCAGCCGAAAATGTGTTTTTTGATGGAATTGCATGGTGAACCCTAAAGGTTAATTCTGAATAGATGGAATCCATTACATAAAGGATTATTTGAAATAGTTTGGAAGATAACCATTGTTATATTTGTTACATTTTAATTTGGACTTAAAATTTGTTACAAAACTCATCCTGATTTGGATTTGACTTCTTGAGAAAGCTAAACAGACCACTGCAAAATATGCAGAGGATCTGTGATTACCCTATTATAATTTCATTGGAATTAGTTATCTAGATGAGGAAATTGAAAGATGAAAACATCTTGGAAACCCGAAGGAAGGAGGTGGAAAGGGTGGCAGGATTTGAAAGAGTTTTAAAGGAACATTTAGGAGTGCAGCTTGTATAAGCTGCATTTATTTTTCTTTTAACGGATACATTAGGAGTCAGGCTGAATGATCTACTTAGAGGATTACAAGATACCTTCGTGGTTGGATTTTACCAATACTAAGTCACTCGGGGGGATTTATACATGAAGAGATGTTTGTTGCTGATGGGGGCAGCTTGTATAAGAATAAGAACTAGTTTATAAATATTGTGTCAGAAGATAGTTGTCCAACTTTAATCAAGATCAAGATGAAGAGAAGATGAAAATCTGGTTATTGAGACAGAAAATTTATTTGATAAAGTCACTCAGGGGGATTTCTATATGGAGAAATGTTTTTTGCTGATGGAGGCAGCAGGAATATGAAGCTTATTAGAACTATGCTGGATAAACTTCAATCAAGATGAAGAGAAGATTGAAACATGGATTACTGGGATAGAAAATTTTTGGATATAATTGTATAACTATAATTATATATGTATAATTATATATGATATTTTACTAGAATAGAGAAATGTTTTATGTTTTTGTTTAATAGCTGATGGGCTTAGCTGGGATAAAATTAGTTGATATGGATATGGATGTGATTTATTACATTTTATTATTAGGGGTCCGATTTTGGTATACAATTAGTAATATTAATATCGATGGATTTGAGGAAGGCATGATATTTTTTAATTGGGTTTAAATATTATAAGTATGGTACTGATTGATAATCTGTTTTTTTAGTTGATCGGTGTAGCCGGGATAAAATCATTTGATATGGATATGGATATGATTTATTATATTCTATTATTAGGGGGATTGATTTTGGTATATAATTAGTAATATTAATATTAACAGATTAGGCATGATATTTTTTAAATTGGGCTTAAATATTATAAGTATGGTATTGATTGATAAATGAATATTGATGGTTGATGGTTGATTAACAAGGTACATCTTATTATTATTAGTCTTTTTTATGACAATATTGTTAATTTTAGGAAAAAAATTTATAACTTCTAGGTTTATTTGTTATATTACTTTGTTATATGTACTTGTTTTTTTTTTAACTTGTAGCGGAAGTCAAGGGGGGATGTGGGGGAAATTGGGTGGGGAGGGGGGGAGGTACGGGGGAAGGGGGGTTTGGGGGGGAAATGGAAAAAAATTGTATTTTAAAACTTTTTCAATAAAAAAAAGAGATAAGTACAGCAATACAAGAACAAGTCGATCAATGTTGTTTTCCGACAAAGAGACCAAGAGCCGTTGCTAGTCTTTTAAGCCTTATGGGAGGGGCCAATCATCTCTTGGCCTTACTCCTGAGTCGTCCCTTTTGCTGCAGTTGCTCTCGCCTTCTGGCAGCTCTTTTCATAAGTGCACTAGGAACAGGCTCTTCCTGTTCCTCTGCCTCTCTACTGTCAGCCTCTGGAGGCTCCAGAGTCAGCACCCCACTCCCTGGCCCCATCTCTGGCTCCATCTCTGCCTCCAATGCAGAGCCCTCATCCAGGCCTCCCCAAGCCTCCAGGACTGGCCCATGTTCTTCCTCAGCCTCATCACTGTCTGACTACACTGCCAGCTCCACAGGCTGCTGGCGGACCACAACACTTTGCCTCCATCCATAAGGAATAAAGTGATGCTTCTGGGTGATCCTTTGGGGCATCTAAATGGAAATGTTCTTGAAAATATAATTTCCTGCTTAGCTTGAAGTTTCTGATAACCATAATGGGTGCTCCACTGTTTAAAAGCTTTGTGTTTTTGGTTCTTTGATGAATAAAGCATATTTTCTATAAGCAGTGGAAAAGAGGTGTTGATTGTAAAGCATTTTCTCCCCTAATAGAGGAAGGAAATGATTTTAGATAGGCCTGGAGAATTAGTGCATTAAACAGCCAATTGAAGAAGATTTAGCCTTCCATTAAAAGGAATTAAATTAGCAAAATGAGAAAACAAAGAAACTTCAAGTGTCCAACTTATGATAAAGCAGATTTGAATGTATCACGAGTGTTTTTTTAAAATTTGATTTAAATGCGTTAAGCAATAGCCTTCATACTTGTGTATATTTTATACAAAGTCAGCTTATTGCCCCCACAAACTGGGTCCTCAATTCACCTACCTTAGAAAGGATGGAAGGCTGAGTCAACCTTGAGCCTGGTGAGATTCGAACTTGCAATAATTGCAGACAGCTGGAGTTAATCACAATGCATTAGTCTGCTGAGCTATCCAGGCTCGTTTGTTGGTATGGTCCTTATAGAGAAGATGTAAAATGGAAGTCTCCAAATTCTGCCATTCCATTATGTCATGGAATATATCTTTTTTATTATTATTAATCATATTTCTATGCCACCCACTCTCCGAGGACTCTGGGCGGCTTACAACAATCAACCGTATACTAAATAGCATATTGCCCCCAACAATCTGGGTCCTCATTTTACCCACCTCAGAAGGATGGAAGGCTGAGTCAACCTTGAGCCAGTGAGATTTGATCCGCTGATCTGCTGAACTAGCAGTCAGCTGAAGTAGCTGCAGTACAGCACTCTAATCACTGCGCCACCTTGGCTCGCCCCCTTTATTTTTTTATTATTTGATTTATATGCCGCCCTTCTCTAGAGACTCAGGGCGGCTTACAATGCATTAAGCAATAGCCTTCATACTTTTGTATATTTATACAAAGTCAGCTTATTGCCCCCACAATCTGGGTCTTCATTTGTCCTACTTTAGAAAGGATGGAAGGCTGAGTCAACCTTGAGCCTGGTGAGATTCGAATTTACAGTAATTGCAGGCAGCTGAATGTTAATAACAGGCTATTAGTCTTCTGCGCCACCAGGCTCCTACCTTGAACACAATGTAAGGTAAAAAAAAACAACAGTCTTGTGCCTAGGCTGTACATGAGGTTTTGTACCCATTGAATTTGTCTTCTCCTCTCACCAGCTCTGTTTCCATCATCCACCATCCTTTCCCCCTCAACTTTCTGATTTTTGATCCTCTTGCTTCTTTGTCCAACATCTTCTCCATCAGTTTCCATCAGTGCTACTAACTAGATGTTACCTCATTTTGGTAATGAAACATCTGCAAGCTCAGAGAGCATCCCGGACTCCTTATTTCAACCCTGAGCTGCAAATATTCTCCTTTATCGATGCTATTGTTTCTTTCATGCACTTGATGCTCTCCAGTGTTTGACATCCCCAGGGAAGAAATAAAAAACAGAGATCTAATTTTCTCCTTTCTTGCTTCTTTTCCTTCTGTGATGGTAGCCATTAAGGGTAATTTAAACCGGAAATTTAATTGCCCATTGAGGGTAATTTAAAGAGGAAAACAAGATGACTTTTGGATACTAAGAATGATTGCAAAGTTCTGCCAAACACTAATGGTTCAAAATTGAATGGCTTTATAAGGAATGTCTTGAAGAATTGACATCTCACTCTTCTTGAGCCAAGACCACCTCTGGGTTGACACTTTGCTGGAAACCTGGGAGAAGCGAGGACTTCTTTTGATGCCAGATAGAATGAAGACATCCTGAAATAGGACAACTCAGTAGAATTTGGATATCAAAAGGTAGGCACTCTATGAATACATCCCATACCTGGAATTTATCTCTATGATTGATTGATTATGTGCCATCAAGTCATTATCAGTTTTTAGCGAGCACATAGATGTTCAATTCATCCATCCATCCATCAGAGTAGAGCTGGAAGGGAACTTGGAGGTTTTCTAATCCAACCACCTGCTCAAAGAAGGAAACCCTGAACAATTTGAGACAAGTGGCTGTTCAGACTCTTCTTTAAAGAATTCCAATGATGAAGTGCCCACTATTTCTGAAGGAAAGGCATTCCATTGATTAATTGTTCTCACTGTTAGGAAGTCTCTCCTTAATTCCAAGTTGCTTGTCTCCTTAATTAATTTCCATCCATTGTTTGTCTTGCCTTCTGATGCTTTGGAAGATAAATTGACCCCCTCTTCTTTGTGGCAACCTCTCAAAAACTGGAATACTGCTATCAGGTCACCTCAGTCCTTTTTTTCTCTAGACTAGCTATATCCAGATCCTGCAACCATTCTTCATATGTTTTAGTCTCCAGCCCTTTAATCATCTTAGTTGCTCTTCTCTTCCCTTTTTCCAAAGTCTCAACTTCTTTTTTGTAATGTGGTGACCAAAACTGGATACAGTATTCCAGGTGCGGTCTTACTAAGGTTTTATAAAGTAGTACTAATACTTTCCCTAATTTTGATTCTATGCCTCTGTTTCTACAACCAAGGATTGTATTAGCTTTTTTTGGCTGCTGCCCATTGCTGCCCATTTAGGCGATCATCCATTATCATCTTTCCTTAAGAACATACAGAATTGATACAAACTTACTGAGCAAAGTACTTAAAAACAAAAACTATGTAAACAGGAAGTATTGCTGCGTCCTCATGTTTCATTCCGAAGAACTTGTTTAACGGGAAATGTTTTAGCTAAAATGTTTTAGCTGTTTAACACCTTTTTGATCTTGAAAAAATTCAGACATAGTATCATTCAATTACATTTTATAATAAGTTCATTATTACTAATAATTATTAGTGGGCTTTCTTTTTTTACTAAATATATGTAGCTTCTGAAATAATGTCATGTTCATGGAGTGTATATCGGAGGCAGTGACCATTTGAGAGCTGTATGCAATGAAATGTCATTTTAATGTATGCTGACTAGTGTACATTCAAAGTGTCAATAAAGTTATTTCTATTCTATTCTATTCTATTCTATTCTATTCTATTCTATTCTATTCTATTCTATTCTATTCTATTCTATTCTATTCTATTCTATTCTATTCTATTCTACTCTACTCTACTCTACTCTACTCTACTCTACCCTACCCTACCCTACCCTACCCTACCCTACCCTACCCTACCCTATCCTATCTTATCCTATCTTATTATTAATAGTAAGCCTCCCCTTCTGCCACACTTTTATGGTGATTTCAAGTCCATATTTCTAGCTGGCAACAACCTTATCTAGTAAAATTCTGGAATAGAAGAACCTTAGTAATTTTTCCTTTTCATTTGCAAACCCCTTCCGGGTTTTTATTCTTAATTTTCTATCATTATTTTTGGAATAGAAGGATTTTTTAAGGATTTGTTGTGAGGGTATGGGTGTGAGTGTCGAAAGATAGAGATAGATAGATGATAGATAGATAGATAGATAGATAGATAGATAGATAGATAGATAGATAGATAGATAGATAGATAGATAGATAGATGATAGATAGACAGACAGATAGATGAGAGATAGATGAGAGATAGATAGATAGATAGATAGATAGATAGATAGATAGATAGATAGATAGATAGATAGATAGATAGATAGATAGATAGGTAGGTAGGTAGGTAGGTAGGTAGGTAGGTAGGTAGGTAGGTAGACAGACAGACAGACAGACAGACAGACAGACAGACAGACAGACAGACAGACAGACAGACAGATAGATGAGAAATAGATGAGAGACAGACAGATACATAGATAGAGGCATACAGTGGTACCTTGGTATGCAACTGCTTTGAAACTCATCAAGTTTGTTGCTGGATACATTTTGATGCAAAACTTTTGTCCATCTATAGATAGAGCAGCAATTTAATTACTCCGACGGTATGAACAGCATGAAAATTATATTATGTATAAAATTTCCTTTCCTTTGTGGGTACTACTCTTAACGAAAACCTCAAGGGTTCATCATGCTTTGTAAGCTTATTCCAAAATTGAAACTCTATCACTGAATCATGAGTTCCTGTTTTCCATTCTCTCCTGAGGTTGGGGATTGCATTGGCATTTTATCACTGGAAGCTTCCAAGAAGAGATTAGTCTGCCATTTGTCAGAAATGGTGAAGGGTCTTCTGCTTAGGTGGGGGGTTGGATTAGATGGCCTACAAGGTCCCTTCCAACTCTGTTAATCTATTGATCTGTAAAATATAGCTGTCATGTGACATATTGGGATGTATAACTGATCATATCACGTGACAACTTTTTTTGTCTTTGCGGAGTCAGGGTGGGTGTAGCCTACACATGACGCATCCATCCCATGAGCCTGCTGTAAAACATTCAGTAGGTGCATTCACAAAATGGCTTAGGAATGAATTATTCATATTTCCTGCCATAAGATGTTCCTTTCCTTTAAGGGTCCTGGACTTCAAGAATTTGACATCCAGAATAGGCTGCTTCTCTAACAAGTGCCTTTTTCTTGTTCCTTCTTTCAAAATGTGATTGCATCTTTAACCTCTTCTTTTGCATATTCTGTGCAATAACATTTTAAAATGCAGAATTCAGAGAAGCACAGGTTTTTTGTGAAAGTTTGCAGCTTGGTCCATCTCAATTCCCCTTTTGGACTGAACTTGCATCAAGCGAAAGTCAACGGGATTCACTGAAAAAGATCTTGTCCTTAGATTCTGGAAAAGACCTTCTTTTCCTTCCTTCTTCCTATCATTACCAGGTATGGCCAAAGTAAAGGCAGAACTTGTGCTGTGGTAATTTGTTATTTCCAAAATACCCCATTTTGGGTTCAGACAAAGAGTTGGGGAACATTGGGATGTTATCAGCTAATTCCACAGGATTGACTGATGAAACTCACTTTAACTGAGAACCGAAGAAGGTCCTGGATGAGAAGCAGAAAGTTTTCAAAGAAAATACAAAAGAAATCCAGTTGACTTTTGGGACAACCATGATTTGGATGATTAAGAATCTCCATAAAATTAATCTAAATTTCCCAGCAACTTTTTACCAGATTGGTGTGACACCAGTCTTCTCATCTCTGACCCAGGAGTGGGTTCTAACTTTTTTTACTACCGGTTCTCTGGGCATGGCTTATTTTGTGGGCGTGGCTTGATGGTCATGTGACAATTATTTAGGATTTAGCAGAGGTACTGGTCTACCAGGCTTTTAACTGCTTGCAGAGCTGTACTGATCTACCCATTTATTTTTTGCAGGCACCGGTCTACTGATTTATTTTTGCAGGCACTGATCTACTCATGTATTTTTTCAGGCACTGGTCTACTCATTTGTTTTCTTTTAACACTGATCAGCTGTAGGGCGGTCCTTTGAAGCCCCGCGGCAAGAGTTTAAACAGTTTTTTTCCCTCTAGCCATCAGCTGGAACTCAGGAGGCAGCAATAGTGGTGGGGCCAAATAAAAGATAAGAATAATGCGGGGGGTGGGGGGCGGAGGGGCAGAACCAGTTCAGTGACATCATATCGTGACCGCTACTGGCTCGGGAGAACCGGGCCGAACCGGGAGGAACCCACCACTGCTCTGACTCTAATAAACCTTAATATGTTTTAACAAATTCTTTTCTCACGTTATTGTTGCCCTATTTTTTGAAGTTTTTCCTCATTTTTAAAAATGTCTTTCTTAGGATAATGTATTACTATGTTTTCATTTCATTTGGTCTTGCATTGTAAATACATTTTATTGCTTCATGTGTGGATGGCAAATCAATAATGACTTGGAATTCTCCAAGAATACAATTTCTTTCAGCCATTTCGACAATCAGAAGAACAGTCAAGTTTTCTTTCTTTTAATAATTTTATTTCCCTTGAAATTACAGTGTCCCAAGAGGTCCACCTTATCCACAGACGTGAACTCTTCTAAGCAAGGAAACAACACTTTTTGCACAATGCAGCAGCTATTTAATTACTTAGGAGGTAGGCATATCATGAAAACTATATTATATATATAAACTTTCCTTTCCTTTGTGGGTACTACTCTTAAGGAAAACCTCAAGGGTTCATAATGCTTTGTGAGCTTATTCCAAAGTTGAAACTCTATCACAGAATCATGACTTCCTGTTGTCCATTCTCTCCTGAGGTGGGGATTGCATTGGCGTTTTATCACTGGAAGCTTTCAAGGAGAGATTGGACTGCCATTTGTTAGAAATGGTTCTGCTTGTGTGGGGGGTTGGACTAAATGATCTACAAGGTCCCTTCCAACTCTGTTAATCTATTAATCTGTAAACATCCAGTGAGTGCATTCTTTTGGTTCTTTAGGTTTAGGATGGTATTTTTCCTGAAATAAGGGAGTTTAAGAAAATCAACACACTGATGCCTGTCGCTTCCTGCAGACCACATCCTCCCAGAATTGTCCTTTGGAACGACACAAGGATGGAGTCAATCTCTCTGTTCTTCTTTAATTAGAAAAAAAAATAATAATTAGAGGCTAAAAGCATTTCTGAAAATAAAGGACAAGCAAGCGTGGGGAAAATAGTTCCCTATTCAAAATGAACATTTTTAAAAATGTTTTTGAATTAATTATCAGGTGAAATAATTCTGGGGCAGCTTAGAGAATCACAAGTACTGAATATTGACCAATGATCATCTGGGCAATGAGAGGAAAATAAAACCTATCGGAGATTATTTTATTTATACATCACAGACTCCCATTCAGGAATAGACAGATCTGTGTGGATGAAGTTTCTAAAGCACATTAGCATTTTTGCTGCCTGCTGTTATTGACCAAAATAATGACTTATTATAATTGCTTCCTTAGGTAGTGGATCAATGCCACCGAATGGCCCTGGAGTGGTAAACGCAATAAACGTGTAAGTATATTATAATACAAAATATTCTGCCTCTTTTTAATATTAAGAATAAAGAATATTTTAATCTGGGGAGAGGGTGGGGCTTTCCTACAGTATGTATTTATTTCACTAACAAGGACTGATTCTCTTTTTCTTTCCTTGTGTTATTAGGATACGGAATGAATTTCGAAATCATCCAAGTCCTTTCAATACTACTGGAATTGTTTCAAATGTTTCTAAAATACTAGAAATTTTTTCTTCTCCTTATGACCAAGTGTTTGATAATTTAACACAAAATCTTCTCACTGGCATCATTGCCCTTATTTGCATTTTAGGCCTGGTGGGAAATGGAACGACAATTTATTTCCTGGCCTTTTCCATTAAGAGGAATCCTTTTACCACTTTCATCCTGAATCTCTCCATTGCTGATTTTGGGGTCGTCACATCCCTCATTACTTCAGCTATATTTATGTCAGTGTTTACTCTGAGTCACAAAACACACGTTATCAATGCCTTTTTCTTCTTACTTTTTGAGTTCTTTTTCTTCACCTATTCTGCTAGCCAGTTTCTGCTGACGGCCATCAGCCTGGACAGGTGTGTGGCTGTTCATTTCCCTCTCTGGCATCGCTGCCATCGTCCTCCATATTTATCCACACTTGTTTGTGGCCTCATCTGGATCCTCTCCTTCCTGCTCTCTGCCGTGCATTTCATTCTCCAACAGACCAGGACCTATGGAAGATCACCTTTGTTTTACCAGCTGATTGTGAATGGTTTACTTTGTACGCCTCTCATGGTTGTGTCCACTGTGACTCTCTTGATTCATATGAGGTCTAAAATGCAACGCAATCAAAGGAAACTTCTCATCACCGTCTTGCTGGCTCTCCTCTTCTTCCTCCTTTTTTCTCTCCCAATGGATATCTTTTATGTCCTTGAATATTTTGATATCTATAATCTCCTCCTCCTGAACATTGGGATAGGATGTGCCACTCTCAACAGCAGCATCAACCCACTCCTTTATTTCTTAGTGGGGAGGAAGAAGAGAGGAAAGGATCAGCCCAGAACATCTTACAAGGTTGCTTTGCAAAGAGTCTTCAAGGATGAGAAGGGAAGCCTGGAAGAGCAGGAAACCACGCATGAAAGCCAGTTGTGAAGAGTCATAAATATTGCATATATAATATTTTGAGGCACAAATTTATTTGGGATATCACATGTGCTTTCCTTAAGAACATACAGATGTGATACAATTTACTGAGCAAAGTACTTAAAAACAAAAACTATGTAAATAGGAAGTATTGCTGTGTCCTCATTTTTCAATCTGAAGAATTTGTTTAACAGAAAATTCTGTAGCTGTTTAACCCAAAATACATTTTTCAAATCTTGAAAAATTTCAGACATAGTATCATTCAATTATATTTTATAATAAGTTTATTATTAATAATCATTAATAATTAATAATCATTAAGTAGTGGTGCATAAGTACACCAGCACGCCTACCGCCCCTGTCCTAATATTCCTTTTTACTTACCCTTTTCATGTATTCAAATTATGTTTATTCTTTTACCTGTTATCTTATATATGTTTGACAAAGTTAATTAATTAATTAATTTAAAATAAATATGTAGCTTCTGTAATAATGTAATGTTCATGGAGTATATATTGGAGGTGGTGACCCTTTGAGATCTGTATCCAATGAAATTTCATTTTAATATATGCCGATTAGTGTACATTCTAAGTGTCAATAAAGTTATTCCATTCTATTCCGTCCTGTCCCGTCACGTCCCATCTCGTCCCATCCTATCCTATCCTATCCTATCCTATCCCATCCCATCCCATCCCATCCCATCCCATCCCATCCCATCCCATCCCATCCCATCCCATCCCATCCCATCCTATCCTATTATTAATAGTAAGCCTCCCCTCCTGCCACTCTTTGATGATGATTTCAAGTCAGAGGTGCTATTCAGCCGGTTTTGACCAGTTCTGGCATCTGGGTTGGGAAAATTTTGACTGGTTCAAAGTTCCATTTAATTAGAGGTGTCATATTGGCACATCTGGAAAAAACCAAATGGGAAAGTCCCCTGGGTTTTCCCCACCCAAAGGAAAGTTAAAGTCCCTTCCCCTGCACCCACATGTCCATCACATGGTCCAATCAGGTCTCCACTCCGACTAGAGTTGATTCTCATTCACGCCTCTCCAAGTGCAGGCTGAACATCCTTGACTCCCAGGAAAAACAATGTTGTTATGTCTATACATCTCTCCTTGTCTCCATCCAACCGTCCTCCCGTTTCCCACAGCATGCCCATCCACCAAGGGTGGATCCAAAGAAAAAGATGGTGTCCAGAGCTGACATGGAAGTGAGATGGGTGGGGTGAATGATTCTTACCAGGGACTCAAAATCTAGTCTGAAATCCAGACAGCCACCAAGATTTGTCAGCCAGTCCAAAGGTCAGAATTTCTGGGGGGCAGGGGTTACACAAAAAAATACACTAGAACAAAACAGGACAAAAGATGAGATACCTAATTTTTTCCAACACAGAAACTGGACTGGTCAGCACTCTTACTTATATCAGACTGCAGCCAGCTCTTTTCAGTTAAGGGAATGGCTCCCTGTTTGGCAAGGACCCTCATTGAGCTTCATTGCTTTACTCTCTGCTCTAATCCCTGAGGCCCAGGGATTGAATGCCATATTTCACTGTCTTCTGATTGAAGCTGTTCTGATAGTGCCTATTTTGGGCACTAAGCTTCTGGTGTTTCGTGGTTTGGTGCCTCTTGGGGTTGAAATTCTTCTGGTTTATCTGGCGCAGTTTCCTCAGAGTCAGAATCAGGTCTAAGGCAGGGATTGCTAAAGCTCATTCACCTGAACTCACCTTTTCATTCGCAAACCTTTTCTGGGTTTTTCTTCTTAATTTTGTATGGCTGTTTCTGGAATAGAAGGATTTTTAAAGGATTTGTTGTGAGGGTATGGGTGTGAGTGTCGAAAGATAGAGATAGATAGATAGATAGATAGATAGATAGATAGATAGATAGATAGATAGATAGATAGATAGATAGATAGATAGATAGATAGATAGATATGCAACTGCTTTGAAATTCATCAAGTTTGTTGCTGAATACATTTTGATGCAAAACTTTTGTCCATCTATAGATAGAGCAGCAATTTAATTACTCCGACGGTATGAAAGCATGAAAATTATATTATGTATAAAATTTCCTTTCCTTTGTGGGTAGTACTCTTAACGAAAACCTCAAGGTTTCATCATGCTTTGTAAGCTTATTCCAAAATGGAAACTCTATCACCAAATCATGAGTTCCTGCTTTCCACTCTCTCCTGAGATTGGGGATTGCATTAGCATTTTATCACTGCAAGCTTCATAGAAGAGATTGAACTGTCATGTGTCAGAAATGGTGCAGGGTCTTCTGCTTGGGTTGGGGGTGGGATTTGTTGTGGTCCACCAGCAGCCTTGGAGCTGGCAGTAGAGTCGGACAGTGAGGAGGCTGGGGCGGAACATGGGCAGTCCTGGAGTCTGGGGAAGTCCTGGATGAGGGCTCTGCATCAGAGGAGAGATGGGGCCAGGGCCATCAGGGAGTGATGCGTGGACTCCAGAGCCTTTGAGTCGTATAGCAGAGAGACAGAGGAACAGGAGGAGCCTGTTCCTAGTGCACACATTCATAGCGCTACTAGAAGGCAAGAGCAGTTAAAGCAAAAGGGACGACCTGGGAGTAAGGCCAGGAGATGATTGGCCCCTCCCATAAGGCTTAAAAGAGAAACAAAGGCAGCTGGGCCTTTTTCAGGAAAGCAATGTTACTAATTCTGTTTCCAGTTGGCATCTCTTGTTTCTTTCTGAACTTCATGGGCTTTGCCAAATAAGGCCTTTGGCAGGGTGTCAAAGAAGATAAAAATTGCTGATTATCCGGCGGACTTTTTCCGAACGACTTGTTTTGCAACTAATTGGAACTCAGCTAGGAATGCATTTAATTCTTAGCTGTTAAAATAAAATAGGTTTGTTTGGGACTAATTGGGTATTGTAATGACTCAGAAAGCCTAGGTCACAACAGGTTTAGATGGCTTACAAGATCCCTTCCAACTCTGGTAATCTATTGAACTTTAAAATATAGGTGTCACCTGAGGTATTATGATGTATAACTGATGGCCTCACGTGACATATTGGAACGTACCACAATTTTTTTTGTCTTTGTCGAGCTAGGGTGGACGTGGCGTACACATGACGCATCCATCCCATGAGCCACCAGTTTGACAGGCCTGCTGTAAAACATTCAGTGGGTGCATTCACAAAATGGCTTAGGAATGAATTATTCATAATTTCTGCCATAAGATGCTCCTTTCCTTTAAGGCTCCTGGATTTCAAGGATTTGATGTCCAGAATACACTGTGCCTTTTTCTTGTTCCTTCTTTCAAAATATGATTGCATCTTTAGCCACTTCTTTTGCATATTGTGTGCGATAACATTTCAACATGCAGAATTCAGAGAAGAATATCACACAATTTTTCTGAGAAAGTTTGCAGCTTGGTCCAGCTCAATTCCCCTTTTCGACTGTACTTGCATCAAGTGAAGGCCAACAGGATTCACTGAAAAAGATCTCGTCCTTAGATTCTGGAAAAGACGTCTTCTTCCTTCTGGAAATTCTTCTTTTCATTACCAGGTATGGCTTTAATGAAGGCAGAACTTGTGCTGTGGTAATTTGTTATTTCTAAAATACCCCATTTTGGGTTCAGACAAAGACTTGGGGAACATTGGGATGTCATCAGCTAATTCCACAGGGTTGTCTGAAGAAATTCACTTTAACTGAGAACTGAAGGTGAGAAACTGACACCAGTCTTCTCATCTCTGTCTCCAATAAACCTTAATGTTTTTTTAAATTTATTTTTTATTTTTTATTTATTTTATTTTGTCGAGTACATATTAGATAATATATATAAATATAAGAATGAATTGAATACATAATATAAATACAATTAAAGGGAATATTAGGACAGGGACGGTAGGCACACTGGTGCTCTTATGCACATCCCTTACAGACCTCGTAGGAATGGGGTGTGGTCAACAGTAGACAGTTTTAGGTTAAATGTTAGGGGGTTTTGGGATTAGACCACAGAGTTTGGTAGTGCATTTCAGGCATTAACAACTCTGTTACAGAACTTATATTTTCTGCAATCGAGTTTGGAGCAGTTCACTAGGTTTGTAAATATTGTCTGCTCGTGTATTGTTGTGGTTGAAACTGAAGTAGTCATTGACATGTAGGACATTGTAGCAGATGATTTTATGTGCTATGCTTTGGTCATACCAAAGGCAGCATAGTTTTAAATTTTCTAAACCCAGAATTTCAAGTCTGGTGGCATAAAGGATTTTGTTACGAGCAGAGGAGTGGAGGACTCTTCTTCTGAAATATTTCTGGACACGCTCAATTGTATTAATGTCCAATATGCAGTGCGGGTTCCATTTTATGAATTCTTTTCTCATGTTATTAATTGTTAGTAACTGAAAAACTGCCCCATTTTTTGAAGATTTTTCCTCATTTTTAAAAATGTCTTTCTTAGGGTTATTGTAATGTATTCCTCATCTTTTGATTGCATTTGGTCTTGCACTGTAAACACATTTTATTGCTTCATGTGTGGACGGCAAACCAATAATGACTTGGAATTCTCCAAGAATACAATTTATTTCAGCCATTTTGACAATCAGAAGAACAGTCAAGTTTTCTTTCTTTTAATAATTTTATTTCCCTTGAAATTACACTGTCCCAGGTGGTCCCCCTTATCCACAGACGTTAAATCTTCTAAGCAAGGAAACAACACTTTTTGCACAATGGAGCAGCTATTTGATTACTCAGGAGGTAGGCATATCATGAAAACTATATTATATATAGAAACTTTCCTTTCCTTTGTGGGTACTAGTCTTAAGGAAAACCTGAAGGGTTCATAATGCTTTGTGAGCTTATTCCAAAGTTGAAACTCTATCACCGAATCATGACTTCCTGTTGTCCATTCTCCCCTGAGGTTGGGGGTTGCATTGGCGTTTTATCACTGGAAGCTTTCAAGAAGAGATTGGACTGCATTTGTCAGAAATGGTTCTGCTTGTGTGGGGGGTTGGACTAGATGATCTACAAGGTCCCTTCCAACTCTGTAAAACATCCAGTGAATGCATTCTTTAGGTTCTTTAGGTTTAGGATGGTATTTTTCCTGAAATAAGGGAGTTTAAGAAAATCAACACACTGATGCCTGTTGCTTCCTGCAGACCACATCCTCCCAGAATTGTCCTTTGGAAGGACACAAGGGTGGAGTCAGCCTCTTTGTTCTCCTTTAATTAGGCAAAGAAAATGATTAGAGGCTAAAAGCATTTCTGAAAATAAAGGGCAAGCAAGGGTGGGGAAAATAGTTTCCTATTCAAAATGAACATTTTTAAAAATGTTTTTGAATTAATTATCAGGTGAAATAATTCTGGGGCAGCTTAGAGGATCACAAGTACTGAATATTGGCCAATGATCATCTGGGCAATGAGAGGAAAATAAAACCTACCGGAGATTATTTTATTTATACATTCACAGACTCCCATTTAGCAAGAAACAAATCTGTGTGTGGATGAAGTTTCTAAAGCATATTGATATTCTTCCTGCCTGCTGTTATTGATCAAAATAATGACTTACTATAAATGCTTCCTTAGGTAATGAATCAGAATATTACACAGAAGACGACTTCTTTGATGTGATATATGGAATACACGAGTAAGTATATTATGATACAAAATATTCTGCCTCTTTTAAACATTAAGAATAAGGAATATTTTAATCTAGGAAGAAGGTGGGGCTTTCCTACAGTATGTATTTATTTCACTAACAAGGACTGATTCTCTTTTTGTTTCCTTGTGTTATTAGGATACAGAATGAATTTCAAACTCCTCTACGTCCTTTTGATACTATTGGAATTGCTCCGAATGTTTCTAAAATACCAGAAATGTTTTCTTCTCCTTATGACCAACTGTTTGATAATTTAATACGAAATCTTCTCAATGGCTTCGTTGGCCTTATTTGGATTTTAGGCCTGGTGGGAAATGGAACGACAATTTATCTCCTGGCCTTTTCCATTAAGAGAAATCCTTTCACCACTTTCATCCTGAATCTCTCCATCGCTGATTTTGGGGTCATCACATCCCTCATTACTTCAGCTATATTTGTGTCAGTGTTTACTCTGAGTCACAAAACACACGTTATCAATGCCTTTTTCTTCTTATTTTTTGAGTTCTTTTCCTTCACCTATTCAGCCAGCCAGTTTCTACTGACCACCATCAGCCTTGATAGGTGTGTGGCTGTCCTTTTCCCTCTCTGGCATCGCTGCCATCGTCCTCCATATTTATCCACACTTGTTTGTAGCCTCATCTGGATCCTCTCCTTCCTGCTCTCTGCGGTGCATTTCATTCTCCACCAGACGAGAACCTATGGAAGATCACCTTTGTTTTACCAGCTGATTGTGAATGGTTTACTTTGTACGCCTCTCATGGTTGTGTCTACTATCACTCTCATGATTCATATGAGGTCTAAAATGCAACGCAATCAAAGGAAATTGCTCATCACCATCTTGCTGGCTCTCCTTTTCTTCCTCCTGTTTTCTCTCCCAATGAATGTCTTCTATGCCCTTCAATATTTTGTTTCCTATAATCCCCTCCTCATGATCATTGGGGTAGGATGTGGCACTCTCAACAGCAGCATCAACCCACTCCTTTATTTCTTAGTGGGGAGGAAGAAAAGAGGAAAGGATCAGTCCAGAGCATCTTACAAGGTTGCTCTGCAAAGAATCTTCAAGGATGAGAAGGGAAGCCTGGAAGAGCAGGAAACCACGCATGAAAGCCAGTTGTAAAGCATCATAAATATTGCATATATAATATTTTAAGGTACATATTTCTTTGGGATATCACATGTGCTTCTCTTAAGAACATACAGATGTGATAAAATTTACTGAGCAAAGTACTTAAAAACAAAAACTATGTAAGTAGGAAGTGTTGCTGTGTCCTCATTTTTCAATATGTTTAATCAACTTGTTTAACAGAAAATGTTGTCGCTGTTTAACACAAAATACGACATTTTTCAAATCTTGAAAAATTTCACACATAGTATCATTCAATTATATTTTATAATAAGTTTATTATTAATAATAATTAATTAATAATTAATAATCATTAAGTAGTGGTGCATAAGTGCATGCCTACCGTCCCTGTCCTAATATTCCTTTTTTACTTACCCTTTTCATGTATTCCAATTATGTTTATACTTTTACCTGTTATCTTATATATGTTTGACAAAATTAGATAATTAATTAAAAATAAATATGTAGCTTCTGTAATAATGTAATGTTCATGGAGTATATATTGGAGGTGGTGACCCTTTGAGATCTGTATCCAATGAAATTTCATTTTAATATATGCCGATTAGTGTACATTCTAAGTGTCAATAAAGTTATTCCATTCTATTCCGTCCCATCTCGTCCCGTCTCGTCCCGTCCTGTCCCATCTCGTCCCATCTCGTCCCATCCCGTCCCATCCCATCCCATCCCATCCCATCCCATCCCATCCCATCCCATCCCATCCCATCGCATCCCATCCCATCGCATCCCATCCCATCCCATCCCATCCCATCCCATCCCATCCTATCCTATTATTAATAGTAAGCCTCCCCTCCTGCCACTCTTTGATGATGATTTCATGTCAGATGTGCTATTTAGCGGGTTTGGACCAGTTCTGGCATCTGGGTTGGGAAAATTTTGACTGGTTCAAAGTTCCATTTTATTAGAGATGTCATATTGGCACATCTGGGAAAATTCAAATGTGCAAGTCCCCTGTGTTTTCCCCACCCAAAGGAAAGTTAAAGTCCCTTCCCCTCCACCCACATGTCCATCACATGATCCAATCAGGTCTCCACTCCGACTAGAGTTGATTCTCATTCACGCCTCTCCAAGTGCAGGCTGAACTTCCTTGACTCCCAGGAAAAAGAATGTTGTTATATCTATACATCTCACCTTGTCTCCATCCAACCGTCCTCCCATTTCCCACAGCATGCCCATCCACCAAGGGTGGATCCAAAGAAAAAAATGGTGTCCAGAGCTGACATGGAAGTGAGATGGGTGGGGTGAATGATTCTTACCAGGGACTCAAAATCTAGTCTGAAATCCAGACAGCCACCAAGATTTGTCAGCCAGTCCAAAGGTCAGAATTTCTGGGGGGCGGGGGTTACACAAAAAAATACACTAGAACAAAACAGGACAGAAAATGAGATACTTAACTGTTTCCAACATAGAAACTGGACTGGTCAGCACTCTTACTTAAATCAGACTGCAGCCAGCTCTTTTCAGTTAAGGGAATGGCTCCCTGTTTGGCAAGGACCCTCATTGAGCTTCATTGCTTTACTCTCTGCTCTAATCCCTGAGGCCCAGGGATTGAATGCCATATTTCACTGTCTTCTGATTGAAACTGTTCTGATAGTGTCTATTTTGGGCACTAAGCTTCTGGTGTTTTGTGGTTTGGTGCCTCTTGGGGTTGAAATTCTTCTGGTTTATCTGGCGCAGTTTCCTCAGAGTCAGAATCAGGTCTAAGGCAGGGATTGCTAAAGCTCATACACCCGAATCTCTCCACCTAAAGTTGAGCCAGATAAGCATCAACTGAATTCAAGATGGGTTGGATTTGGGCCATTTTGTAAAGTAATTTACTGAAATATTGAATGAAGAAACTGGAAAAGAAGAAAAGAATATTAGTCAATATTTGTTTGTTTGTTTGTTTATTATTTAAATTTGTATACCGCCCTTCTCCTTCTGGACTCAGGGCAGTGCACGGCCAAGAATAAAAAAACATTCCAATATAAAATTTAAAATTATTAAAAGAATTACATAAATTTGGCCCAAAATTTAAAACAATACACATTACAATTTAAAATATCCAAGGGTGTGTGTGTGTGTGGAGGGGTTATGCCAGTTTGATGAAACAGAGGAGTTTTTAGGGAATGGCGGAAAGCCCGGAGATCTGGTATTCTCCATATCTCCGGGGGGAGGTCATTGCAGAGGGCAGGTGCTTCCACAGAAAAGGCCCTCCCCCTGGGGGTCGCCAGCTGACATTGCCTGGCTGATGGCACCCTGAGGAGTCCCTCTCTGTGGGAGCATACTGGCCAGTGGGAGGCTATTGGCGGCAAAAAAAGCGGTCCTGCAAGTACCCAGGCCGTATGCCATGGAGCGCTTTAAAGGTGGTAACCAACACCTTGAAGCACACCCAGAAGACCACCGGAAGCCAATGCAGCTCGCGCAGGAGAGGTGTCACATGGGAGTGCCCCATTGCTCCCATAATCCCCTGCGTGGCCACATTCTGCACCAGTTGGAGTCTCTGGGTGCTCCTCAAGGGGAGCCCCATATAGATAATAATGTCTTTAGGAAAGAAATCCTGTGTGAGTAGTTTGACTTTCAAGAGGAACACACAAAACAGGAGTCAAAATCTACTCTGAAATCCAGATAGCCAAGCAAGATTTGTCAGCCAGTCCAAAGGTCAGAATTTCCAGGGGTGGGGGTTTTACACAAAAAATACACTAGAACAACCAGCCAGGACAGGAGATGTGATAATTGTCTCCAACATAGAAACTGGACTGGTCAGAACTCTCACTAAAACTCAGACTGCAGCCAGCTCTTTTCAATTAAGGGTTGTTCGGCAAGGAGCCTTACTGAGCTCTGCTCTCTGCTGTAATCCCTGAGGCCCAGGGTTTGAATGCCATAATTCACTCTCTTCTGATTGAAGCTGTCCTGATCATGCCTATTTCTGGCACTAAACTTCTGGTGATTCCTGTTTTGGTGCCTCTTGGGGTTGAAATTTTGCTGCTTCATGTGGTGCTGATTTCCTCAGTCAGAGTTTGACTCCTGACCTAAGCCAGTGATTGCTAAAGATTATACACCAGAATCTAGCCAACTAAAGTTCAAATCTGAATCGGAGCCTGATAAACATCAAAGGAATTCAAGGAGGGCTGAATTTGGACCAGTTGTGGGGAGATAACAATGGTAGGCTGACGATTTACTTAACTCCACCTGGCACCCCTGGTTTCGCCTCCTCTTCTCCTACATTTTCATGCATTTGAACCATTATCCATTATGATTAATGGAATAAGGGAAAGTGATCATGGATTTACCACATATGGTGGGATGTGCATTATTGTATGAGGGAGGGGACCTTTGCTGAGGAGTCAAAGGCAAATTGGCCAAGAATCCTTGGAATGAAGGAAGAGGCACAGAGTAAACCCTCCTGAACCCTTTCATGGAGTATATCTAAGAGTTATGCATATTGTGCTGTAGTCTGGCAAGATTCCTGTCAATGGGTAAGCAACAATAAGCAAACTTCTCTGAATAAATATCTATGTCATTTTTGGGTCCTTGCTCCTGATGTCACATTTTTTTAAGAAGATGTCACATGTAAATAGAAAGAAAGAGACCCTCCAATATCTCCCCCATTAAGCCATGGGGACCTACTGCTCCTTTCAGAAATCATCTCCTTCCAGGTACAAAGTAAAAGTCCTTCAAGATTTTGTCTGTTTCGTTAAACCAATCAGAAGAAAAACTTCATTTGGTTAAAAATGTACACTAAGCAGCAACATTTGCCCACGGGATTAAATGGGCAAAATGGTGAAATGTTGCATTGTTTCCTGGAGTCTTCTCCTTAACCACATCTTTAGCATATTGTGTGCAATAACACTTGATGTTGCAAAATTCAGACAAGAATGCCACACAAGTTCTTTTTATTCTTCAGAGAAAGTTGGCAGCTTCGTCCAGCTTAATTCCTCTTTCTGACTGTAGCTGCATCAAGTGTCAGCTAACGGGATTCATTGGCTTAATCAGGAAAATATCTCATTCTTAGAGGCCAAACGAGACCAGCTGGTTCCATCTGGAGATACTTTCTATCATGCCCAGGTACTTCTGCAGTAAAAGCAGAGTTTCTGTTGAGGTCATTTATTATCTGCAAGATGTTCCTTTTGGAGACCAGGATAGGACTCCTTAGTATGGGCTCCTAGTCCTACCCTGGTCTCAAAAAGGACCATTTTGCAGACAAGAAATTAGTATGGGATCAGCTAATCCATCAGGGTTCTCTGGCCCATAATAGAACTCAATTTAGCAGCATTTCTTTTGACAATGGTATGATACCAGTCTTCTCATCCCTGGCTTTGGTAAATCTTAATATCTATCGAAGAGCCCTGGTGGTGCAGTGGTTAGAATGCAGTATTACAGGCTAACTCTGCCCACTGCCAGCAGTTCGATCCTGACCGGCTCAGGATTGACTCAGCCTTTCATCCTTCTAAGGTCGGTAAAATGAGGACCCAGATTATTGGGGGCAATAGGCTGATTCTGTAAACCACCTAGAGAAGGTTGTAAAGCACTATGAGGCAGTATATAAGTCTAATTGTTACTGCTATTGCTATTTTTTTTCTAATCTTGTGCTGTTAATTGGTCACTAGTATCTTTTTGATCATATTTTCATATCTTTTAAAATTCCATTTTTGTGGTTATGGAATTGTACTCCTGGTCTTTTAATTCCCTTAGTTTTGAATTGTAACTAAATTTTATTGCTTGATTGAAAGGTAGGAGATGCCACACCTATTTTGTGTGAACGGCAAACCAACAATGACTTTGGATCCCCCCAAGAACACAATTCCTTTCAGCCATTTTGTCCATCAGAGGTCGGCAGTTTGTTTTCTGTTAATAATTGTATTTCTCCTTAACTACAGTGTCCCAGGTGGTCCACATTATCCACAGATTTCAACTCTTTTGCATAATGGAGCAGCAATTTAATTACTCAGAAGTTATGAATGAAAATTATATTATATATAAAATTTTCTTTCCTTTGTGGGTACTACTCTTAACGAAAACCTCAAGGGTTCATAATGCTTTTTGAGCTTATTCCAAAATTGAAATTCTATCCCTGAATCATGAGTTTCTGTTTTCTACTTTCTCCTAAGGTTGGAGATTGCATTAGCATTTTATTACTGCAAGCTTCATAGAAGAGATTGAACTATCATGTGTCAGAAATGGTGCAGGGTCTTCTGCTTGGGTTGGGGGTTGGATTTGTTGTGCTCCACCAGCAGCCTGCAGAGCTGGCAGCAGAGTCAGACAGTGAGGAGGCTGGGGAGGAACATGGGCCAGTCCTGAAGTCTGGGGAAGTCCTGGACGAGGGCTCTGCAACAGAAGCAGAGATGGGGCCAGGGCCATCAGGGAGTGATGCGAGGACTCCAGAGCCCCCGATTTGGACAGCAGAGAGGCAGAGGAACAGGAGGTGCCTGTTCCTAGAGCACGCATGCGTAGAGCTACCAGAAGGCAAGAGCAGTTAAAGCAAAAGGGACAACCCAGGAGTAAGGCCAGGAGATGATTGGCCCCTCCCATAAGGCTTAAAAGAGAAACAAAGGCAGTTGGGCCTTTTGCAGGAAAGCAAGATTGCTAATTCTGTTTTCAGTTGGCATCTCTTGTTTCTTTCTGAACTTCATCGGGCTTTGCCAAGTGAGGCCTTTGGCAGGGTGTCAAAGAAGATAAAAATGGGTGATGATCCCAGCAGACTTCTTCTGAAGGACCTGTTTTGCAACTAATTGGAACTCAGCTAGGAATGAACTTAATTCTTAGCTGTTATAATAAAGTAGGTTTGCTTGGGACTAATTGTGTATTGTAATGACTCAGTAAGCCTAGGTCACACAACAGGATTAGGTGGCCTATAAGGTCCCTTCCAACTCTGTTAATCTGTTGAACTTTAAAATATAGGTGTCACGTGACATATTATGATGTATAACTGATGGCATCACGTGACATATTGTAACGTACTATAATTTTTTTTGTCTTTGTCGAGCTAGGGTGGACGTGGCCTACACATGACGCATCCATCCCATGAGCCACCAGTTTGACAGGCCTGCTGTAAAACATTCAGTGGGTGCATTCATAAAATGGCTTAGAAATGAATTATTCATAATTCCTCCCATAAGATGTTCCTTTCCTTTAAGGCTCCTGGACTTCCAGAATTTGATGTCCAGAATACACTGCTTCTCTAACAAGTGCCTTTTTCTTGTTCCTTCTTTCAAAATATGATTGCATCTTTAGCCACTTCTTTTGCATATTGTGTGCGATAACATTTAAACATGCAGAATTCGGAGAAGAATATCACACAAGTTTTCTGAGAAAGTTTGCACCTTGGTCCATCTCAATTCTCTTTTTTGACTGTACTTGCATCAAGTGAAGATCAACGGGATTCACTTAAAAAGATCTCATCGTTACATTCTGGAAAAGACGTCTTTTTCCTTCTGGAAATTCTTCCTATCATTACCAGGTATGGTTTTAATGAAGGCAGAACTTCTGCTGTGATAATTTGTTATTTCCAAAATACCCCATTTTGGGTTCAGACAAAGACTTGGGGAACAAAGGGTTGTCTGATGAATTTCACTTTAACTGAGAACTGAAGAAGGAGAACTGACACCAGTCTTCTCATCTCTGCCTCCAATAAACCTTAATATCTTTTTTTAATTTATTTTTTTTATTTTCTTATTTATTTTATTTTGTCGAGTACATATTAGATAATATATATAAGTATAAGCATGAATTGAATACATAAAATGAATACAATTAAAGGGAACATTAGGACAGGGATGGTAGGCACGCTGGTGCTCTTATGTACGCTCCTTACAGACCTCTTAGGAATGGGGTGAGGTCAACAGTAGACAGTTTTAAGTTAAAGTTTTTGGGGGGTTTGTGATGAGACCACAGAGTCTGGTAGTGCATTCCAGGTATTAACAACTCTGTTACTGAAGTCATATTTTCTGCAATCAAGTTCACTTTCAGTTTGTATCTATTGTGTGCTCGTGTATTGTTGTGTAGGACATTGTAGGAGATGATTTTATGAGCTATGCTTTGGTCATACCGAAGGCAGCATAGTTCTAAATTTTCTAAGCCCAGAATTTCAATTCTGGTGGCATAGGATATTTGGTTATGAGCAGAGGAGTGGGGGACTCTTCTTCTGAAATATTTCTGGACACGCTCAATTGTATTAATGTCCGATATGCAGTGCGGGTTCCATTTTATGAATTCTTTTGTCATGTTATTAATTGTTATTAACTGAAAAACTGCCCCATTTCTTGAAGATTTTTCCTCATTTTTAAAAATGCCTTTCTTAGGGTTATTGTAATGTATTCCTCATCTTTTGATTGCATTTGGTCTTGCACTGTAAACACATTTTATTGCTTCATGTATGGACAGGAAACCAATAATGACTTGGAATTCTCTAAGAATACAATTTCTTTCAGCAATTTTGACAATCAGAAGAACAGTCAAGTTTTCTTTTTTTAAATAATTTTATTTCCATTGAAATTACAGTATCCCAAGTGGTCCCCCTTATCCACGGACGTGAAATCTTCTAGGCAAGGAAACAACACTTTTTTCCACAATGGAGCAGCTATTTGATTACTCAGGAGGTAGGCATATCATGAAAACTATATTATATATATAAACTTTCCTTTCCTTTGTGGGTACTAGTCTTAAGGAAAACCTGAAGGGTTCATAATGCTTTGTGAGCTTATTCCAAAGTTGAAACTCTATCACCGAATCATGAGCTCCTGTTGTCCATTCTCTCCTGAGGTGGGGATTGCATTGGCGTTTTATCACTGGAAGCTTTCAAGAAGAGATTGAAATGGTTCTGCTTGTGTGGGGGGTTGGACTAGATGATCTACAAGGTTCCTTCCAACTCTGTTAATCTATTAATCTGTAAAACATCCAGTGAGTGCATTCTTTAGGTTTAGGATGGTATTTTTCATGAAATAAGAGAGTTTAAGAAAATCAACACACTGACGCCTGTCGCTTCCTGCAGGCCACATCCTCCCAGAATTGTCCTTTGGATGGACACAAGGGTGGAGTCAACCTCTTTGTTCTTCTTTAATTATGAAAAAAATGATTAGTGGCTAACAGCATTTCTGAAAACGAAGGACAAACAAGGGTGGGGGAAATAGTTTCCTGTTCAAATTGAACATTAAAAAAAATATTTTTTTAATGTTTCAGGTGAAATAATTCTGGGGCAGCTTAGAGGATCACAAATACTGAATATTGGCCAATGAACATCTGGTCAATGAGAGGAAATAATCCTACTAGAGATTAGTTTATTTAAACATCACAGACTCCCATTCAGGAAGAGACAAATCTGTGTGGACGAAGTTTCTAAAGCACATTAGCATTTTTGCTGCCTGCTGTTATTGATCAAAATAATGACTTATTACAATTGCTTCCTTAGGTAATGGATCAATCCCAAGATATTATGACTTCCCTGATGTGATATATGGAATACACGAGTAAGTATATTATGATACAAAATATTCTGCCTCTTTTAAACATTAAGAATAAATAATATTTTAATCTGGGAAGAGGATGGGGCCTTCCTACATTATGTATATATTTCACTAACAAGGATTGATTCTCTTTTTGTTTCCTTGTGTTATTAGGATACAGAACGAATTTCAAACTACTCTACGTCCTTTCAATACTATTGGAATTGCTCCGAATGTTTCTAAAATACCAGAAATGTTTTCTTCTCCTTATGATCAACTGTTTGATAATTTAACACGAAATCTTCTCAATGGCTTCATTGGCCTTATTTGCATTTTAGGCCTGGTGGGAAATGGAACGACAATTTATCTCCTGGCCTTTTCCATTAAGAGAAATTGTTTCACCACTTTCATCCTGAATCTCTCCATTGCTGATTTTGGGGTCATCACATCCCTCATTACTGCAGCTATATTTGTGTCAGTATTCACTCTGAGTCACAAAACACACGTTATCAATGCCTTTTTCTTCTTACTTTTTGAGTTCTTTTTCTTCACCTATTCTGCCAGCCAGTTTCTGCTGACGGCCATCAGCCTGGACAGGTGTGCAGCTGTTTACTTCCCTCTCTGGCATCGCTGCCATCGTCCGCCATATTTATCCATACTTGTTTGTAGCCTCATCTGGATCCTCTCCTTCCTGCTCTCTGCAGGGCATTTTATTCTCCACCGGCTGAGAACCTATGGAAGATCACCTTTGTTTTACCAGCTGATTGTGAATGGTTTACTTTGTACGCCTCTCATGGTTGTGTCCACTGTCATTCTCTTGATTCATATGAGGTCTAAAATGCAACGCAATCAAAGGAAACTTCTCATCACCGTCTTGCTGGCTCTCCTCTTCTTCCTCCTTTTTTCTCTCCCAATGGATGTCTTTTATGTCCTTGAATATTTTCTTTCCTATAATCCCCTCCTCCTGACCATTGGGGTAGGATGTGCCACTCTCAACAGCAGCATCAACCCACTCCTTTATTTCTTAGTGGGGAGGAAGAAGAGAGGAAAGGATCAGCCCAGAACATCTTACAAGGTTGCTCTGCAAAGAATCTTCAAGGATGAGAAGGGAAGCGCAAAAGAGCAGGAAATCACGAATGAAAGCCAGTTGTGAAGAGTCATAAATATTGCATATACAATATTTTGAGGTACAAATTTATTTGGGACATAATATATGCTTTCCTTAAGAACATACAAATGTGATACAATTTACTGAGCAAAGTACTTAAAAACAAAAACCATGTAAACAGGAAGTGTTGCTGTGTCCTTCTGAAGAACTTGTTCAAGAGGAAATGTTTTAGCTGATATAGTTCCTTCTTCATAATTAGCATCCTGTTTCCCCCAAAATAAAACCCAACTGGAAAATAAGCATGAGTTTTCAGGATGCTCGTAATATAAGCTCTACCGCCCAAAATAAACCCCAGTTAAGATTATAAACCAGAGGGTCGCATTTAATACCACATTTCCCCCAAAATAAGACCTAATTGGAAAATAAACCCTAATGCATCTTTAGGAGCAAAAATTAATATAAGATCTGCTCTTATTTTCAAAGAATCACAAGTAGTGTTAAGAATCGGTCTTACTGAATGAAGTGTTTAAAATGTGTAATTCATTTTATGCATTTTTCTTTGTGACATGGAAATCTATATACATATAATGGAGATGAAGGAGAAGGGAAAATGTGCTGTAGAGGATACAGTTTCTTGGAATAAAATGATTCATTTTTGATTCTGAAAAAATTCAGACATAATAACATTCAATTATATTTTAAAATTAGAATTCATTATTCATAATAATTAATTAGTGGCTTTTTTTCTTGATTAAAGATATGTAGCTTCTATCATTGTAAGCCTTCCTTCCAGGCAATCTTTTATAGCTATTTCAAGTCCAGATTTCTTATCTGGCACCGACGTCACCTGGCAAAGTTCTGGTATAGGAGGACCTTAGTAGACTTTTCTTCTCTGAACACAAACCTCACCTGGGTTTCTATTCTGTAATTCTGTATGGCTACTTTTGGAATAGAGGTGTTTTTAAAGCATTGTGTGTATGTGTGTGTTTCTGTAGATAGATGATGGATGGATGGATGGATGGATGGATGGATGGATGGATGGATGGATGGATGGATTCATTGATTGATTAATTAGGGGTAGGGGTAGAGAGAGAGGTAGAGAAAGAGAGAGATGGGGATGGGGATGGAGATGGAGATGGAGATGGAGGTAGCTAGATGTACACTATATAGATGACATAGATAGTAGTTTTTCAAAATATTTTTTAACTTTTATGTATTTTTTCCAGCTTTTGTTTGCATTCTACCCTTCTTATCTAGTATATAACCAAAAGAAATATTTAATTTGATTTGTGTTATGGAATTGGGGATATGATTTCAGAAGGGAAGGCCACTTTCTGAAGGAGCCGAAAGGCAAATCGGCCTTGAGCCTTTGATATGCAGAAAGAAGTCTAGAAGGGATTGTCCCTAAAACCTTCACAGGATTTGTCTGATTGTTATATAAAGTGTGCTTTGGTCTGGCAAGATTCCTGTCTAGAACAGCAATAAAGTCACTTTTCTGATCAACTTGTTGTATTGTTCTTGATTTCCTACACTGCATCATTTTATATGTATTCCCCACAGCTACATCATGAGTTTTTTTTGTTTTGGGACGTCTGCCTGCAGAGAGAAAGAACTGTTAGCTTGGAAACAGCCCTTGGTGCTGAAGGACAGCTGGGTGGTAATAGCACCTAGAACTGTCACCATTAGTGCCATTGTGCAATAATAGAGATGGAAATGAGATGGGTGGGATGAATTATTCCTACTTGAGATTCCATCCATTTAATGACTTGAACAATCATTTAACAACTGCAACTGGAGGTGTTAGGATTCTTGTTGTTGAACAATGAGTCACAAGTGCCTCATTTAATTATAACAATGACTAATGACTGCAATTCTAGGGTCAAATGTGGTCCTAAATCAAAGGCTACCTATAAGATCTTGTATTGCTTATATTAGAGATTTAACCAGTCACAATTGACAAGCATAATATATATATTTTCTTCTTTCTTAGTTTGTATTAGTTTAAGGTTGGGTTTTTTTTTTTTTGCATTAATAGTCAGTTTATTGAAGGAAAGTGAAAATACAAAACATAAAAATATAAAACACAAATGAAGAAAGAAAAAACATGACAAACAAGACATTAAAAAGAAAAAGTCTTAGGGGAAAAAAGACTATATATATAACATCCTCCCTAGTTAGTGCCGATTAATATAATATGACAATATTAGTTCCCACCCCTTACAAAACAGGCCAAAAGAATTTTAAACTACTCAACTATTAAATCTGTTTACAAATTGTTAGCCGGTCACCTATAAGCTATATCAGTAACAAAATAGTTAATAGAAAAAAACAACTATTCAACTAGTAAATCTATTTACAAATTAGTTTATATTCTATATTAACAGGAAAATAGTTAACAGGAAAAATAAGAATATTATTTAAAAGTATAAAAAAATAATAAAATTATTATTAAGGCTATTGCTTAATGCATTGTAAGCCGCCCTGAGTCTCCGGAGAAGGGCGGCACATAAATCAAATTAAAAAAAAAATAATAATGAAAGAAAGACAAGATTGAACTTTCCAAAATCCTCTGTAAACAAACTATTATTATAATCAAGTTGTAGAAAATTTACCATGGCTTCAACCTAGATCCTCCCAAAAGATTGACACTGATCAAATATCCATGTTTGTTTCTTAATGCCATCTCTTATCAATTGTTGAGTGATTGATTACATGCAATAAGTCCCATCTCGAAAGCCAATCTCCCCCGAAAAAGTAAGATGGGATCGTTCCCCACTTAAATGTAACAGGTTCATTCTCCACTCTCCTTAAAACCCCTTTAAAAAGACCTATTTATCAGGGGTGAAATGCTTCCAGTTCGGACCGGATCAGACCATTCAGTAGTGAATATGGCAGGTGGTTCGGAGAATTGGTAGCGATGGCGGCGTGAGCTCCACCCACCTGCCTGGGTGTCATTACTTCCTGGTTTTAACCAGGAAGTAATGTGTTTTTTACCCTCTGTGCATGCGTGGAAGGTTTTGCACATGTGCAGAGGGTCTGCACGTTCATGTGATGTGCCCGTGTGGTGTGTGCACTTCCGAACCGGTAAGGAAGTTAAGTAGATTTCACCCCTGCTATTTATCCACCCAAAGTTTCTCTACTATTACATGGAAACATAGGATTGAGTTTCAGAGAAGGGTATGAAGTCAGCTCTGTAATTTCTAGATCCATCTTTCTTCCCTGCCACTTTTCTGCTGGAAAGTCACACTCCTCTTGGCTTTAATTTTCCATTGTGTTTTATTGTTTCTGGATCCCTATTGTTTTCAAAGTCATCTGCTACTTTGGAAACAGATTTCTTTTGTGAGTTTTGTAGGAAGTTAGCACCCACCCCTCTCCTAGGAAAATGAGATAGTCTGGGAAATATTAAAAAAGCAGAATGTTATATCTCCCTGGATAAAAGGAGAAACAGGTTTTAAAGACAAAGCAGCTCCCTGCACACACACACACACCTGTGTCAATGGGCCATTAAGGCCTGAGCCAGTCTATTCTATGTAAGAAAGATCTACCTCTGTCAAGCAGAGCCATAATAGGAATCCCAAAGCCCTTTCATTACCTCATCACCCAGCAAGGCTCAACCAAATTTGGACTCAAAACACAGCCTACAAAATTGCCCCTGCATGGCCCCATGGGAGTCTGACAACCAATCAGGATACAAGCTCAAATTGAAAAGCCCAACAGAGGGCATAAAACCGAGGGACTCTCAGCATTTCTTCCCTTTTCCCCCCAGGACCTCAAACCATGTGATCCTGTCCACCGTTAAACCATCTTTCCAAACAGTCTCCATGTTTCCAGTGTCTTTTTCCCCACTTGGAACCGAACCCAAAAGGATATTTTTTCCAAGAGTTTAAAATATTTAGAGCTGGTTTCTTCAAAATGTTTCCCACAGACTTGTTCTGCCCCAGCTTCGGATTCCCAGAGAATGTGACACACACCAAGCTTTGCAAACACTGTTTAATTCCAAACAAACCCCTTTCAAGAATGCAGGCTTCCCATGCAAACGATTCTTATCAAAGTTATTAAGAACAAAGTCCGACAAAGGTTGGCAAACAGCCCAGAAAACTAGATATGAAAAGTCGCTCGCTCTCCAAGATACTCTGTAGTGATGAGACGTTGTTTCTAGCAAGAAAGCACTAGCTGTGTGTGACTTAAATAGGCTAAGGGAGTGGCCAATTATCCTCAAGCCCTAGTCTTGAGTAGACCTCCTCCTCCTGAGTAGCCACTCCTGCATTTTGGCAGCCCTGCGTGCCTGAGCATTGAGGAGAGGCTCCTCCACTTTGCTCTCTCCATTGGAAGGAGCCTCTGGAGGCTGAGTCTCTGCCTCTGGCATCACTTCCTCTTCAGCCTCCTCGCTGTCCGATGTGAGCGGCAGCTGTGCAAGCTGCTGGCATGACACCACACCAGTCTCCTTGTCGTCGGGATCAGCCATAATCCGAGCAGCCCGCTGGCGGGCCACAACAAGACTTTATGAGTTCATCATACCTTTGAGGAACAAATTCGACTAGAGATTACACGTTGCTAAGCAATCTCTTTTTTTCTTCCACTGAGTGTCAGCCTCCTCGTTGTCTCTGATATATTGTTACTCAGAGAAATAGATAAAAAAAAGGGGATAATAAAGAGACAGGAAGGATAAGGTTTTGGTTTTTTTTGTTTTTTTTACTATTTTACTATTTTGGTCCAAGTTAATAAAATACAGATGCCTGGACTAGATGGATCAGGGGACACTGCTTATGTTTCTATGTTCTTATGAGTGAAGGAGCTCTATGGTCAGCTGGGGCTCTGAGACTGAATCTCTACAGTCAAAGTTGAACTTCTCAATTGCAACACTTACCGTATTTTTTGGATTATAAAACACACCTTTCCCCCCCCCTAAAAGGGGGTGAAAATTTTGGTGCGTCTTATACGCTGAATGTAGTTCTGCTCACCCACTGGCCCCTACCCTTTGACCTCTGCCTCCCAGCAATTTACCTCCTTGCAGCAAACAGCAAGAAGAAACATCTCATTTCAGCTTCAGCGGAGATAAACATGAACAGGAGAGTCCCAGTGTCCGCCAAAGCCAAATTGAGGATATAGACAGTGAAAGGATTCCTCTTAATTTGGAAATACAAAAGTTGGATGACAATTCCATTTCCAGCAATCCCTGGAATACAGATTAAAATGATTAAAGAATAGATGGTTTTTTTGCAGATAGTCAGGCTTAGGGCTGAACTTTGTGTGCATGGCATTAATAACATTGTGTTCAGTATTACTGAATAAAAAATTTCCCATTTTAGCATCCATTATTCTAGAAAAGATGTTTGTTGTGTTGGCTGTCATCTTATTTAGAAATGAAATATATTTTGATTCCTTCCTTCCTTCCTTCCTTCCTTCCTTCCTTCCTTCCTTCCTTCCTTCCTTCCTTCCTTCCTTCCTTCCCTCCCTCCCTCCCTCCCTCCCTCCCTCCCTCCTTCCTTCCTTCCTTCCTTCCTTCCTTCCTTCCTTCCTCCCTTTCTTTCTTTCTTTTTCTCTTTCTTTCCTTCCTTCCTTTTATCCTTCCTTTCTCTTTCTTTCGTTCCTTCTCTCTCTCTCTTTGCTTCTTTCTTTTTCTTCTATCCTTTCTTTCCCTCTTTCCTTCTTTCTTTTATCCTTCCTTCCTTCCTTTCTTTTATCCTTCCTTCCTTCCTTCCTTCCTTCCTTCCTTCCTTCCTTCCTTCCTTCCTTCCTTCCTTCCTTCCTTCCTTCCTTCCTTCTAGTTAATGATGAAGCCAGACAACTGAACGGCAACCATTCGCCCTAATTTTAGACAACAGAGATCTTAATGTCATTTGCATCTGTTTTGATTTTTCCAAGATGGAGGATGTGGGAAGATTTCACAGAAACCCTTCAGTAGAAGTCACCTGGGTTATGCTTTTGTGTGCTCCTGCATTACTTCTTGCTCAAAAAGGCAAAAGTGATGACAACAGTAGATTATTATTCTTTCCCGTCAGTTTTCAGCCACATGGTGAAGTTTATCATCTGACACGTATTTTGTTTCACCGCAATGCCTCTCGGTAGAAGCAAAGCAGAAATGACTCACGGTGGATGGTTTGTTTGATTGTTTTATGACAAATAATCAATGAAATCCTTTTCCGGTTTGTGGGGAGTTTGGTTTCCTCTGGTTTTTCACAAGAACTGTATAATATTAAAAGTGAAGAGAAAACACAGAATGGTTATACGAAGGTCATTGATGGCATACATAACAGTATGGATCTTTCCATTTTTATTTTAAAATGTAATTAAAATTTGGTGTATAAGGTTGTTGATCATAATTCTTGCCCATCTAAAACATTCCCATTGGGAGCACCTATAAACAATGGAAAATGTAATTATATTCTAGTTGCTTTATATTTGGCCACAGGGGAACAATGCAGGAAAAGAAAATGTAATTAAATAAATTCTGCCCTGCTAAATATTTCTAGTAATGTGCAATTTCATATTGTTTAGAACAATTTAGCAGGGTTTTTATCTGCCTGTTGAATTGACTCAGCCTTCCATCCTTCCGAGGTTGGTAAAATGAGGACCCAGATTATTGGGGGCAATATACTGACTCTGTAAACTGCTTGGAGAGGGCTGTAAAACATCGTGAAGAGGTATATAAATCTAAGCGCTATTGCTAATGCTTCTCCCTCCCTCCCTCCCTCCCTCCCAGTGATTAAAAAGAAGTATTGCAGGTGAATTCTGCTGACTGTCAGGTGTTTGACCCTGACCAGCTCAAGGTAGACTCAGCCTTCCATCCTTCCGAGGTTGGCAAAATGAGGACCCAGATTGTTGGGGGCAAGATGCTGACTCTAAACCACTTGGAGAGGGCTGTAAAGCACTGTGAAGTGGTATATGTCTAAGTGCTATCGTTATTAAAAATAATTTTAAAAATTGAGCAAAAAAAGTTAGCAGCTAACAGTTGATAAATGGAGAACAGAACCTGGTGGCTTCTGGAAGCTACAGGTCTTGAAAATATATTTAAAGAGCTTGACCTACTTGATGAGTTTTCGATTATTCTGCAAAGATGGATGTCCTGTCCTTGATCAGAAATTTAGTATCAGGGAAGCAGTCCAACCAAGAACCCCAAATTATGAAACCTAACACTATTGGAGTCAGAAAAGAGAGATGGTTTTGCACCATCTGCAGGATTTGCTGATCTCCTCCTGATGGTCAGAATCAGAATAGAGCTGGAAGGGACCTGGGTGGTCTTCTAGTCCAGCCCCCTGCCCAAGCAGGAGACCCCATACCATTTCAGACAAGTGGTTGTCCAGTCTCTTCTTCAAAATCTCCAGTGGTGAAGGACCCACTTTTGAAGGCAAGCTGTTCCACTGGTTAATTGTCCTCATTGTTAGGAAAGTTTCTCCTCAATTCCAGGTTGCTTCTCTCCTTGATTAGTTTCCATTCATTGTTTCTTGTCCTGCCTTCTGGTGCTTTGGGAAATAAGTTGACTCCCTCCTTTTTGTGGCAGCCCCTCAAATATGGAATACTGCTATCATGTGTCCCCTCCCCCCAGTCCCTTTTCTCTAGACTAGCTATATCCAATTCCTGCAACCGTACTTCATATGTTTTAGTCTCCAGGCCCCAAGTTTCATCCTGAACCCAAAAAGGAGTCCTTTGCAAATAACAATTACCAGAACAGAAAGTCTTATCTTTACAACTAGCATACCTGATGACGATGGGAAGAATCTCCAGATGAGTCCAGTAGGTCTCTTTCAGAATCTAAGGATGAGATCTTTTTCAATGACTCCCATTGGCCTCCACTTGATGCACTTAGTTCCTTCTTCAGAGGAATCTGCAGACTTTCTCAGAAAGAAAGAAAGAAAGAAAAAGAACTTGTGCCATATGCACCTCTGACTTTTGCAGCTTAAAGTGTTATCAACACACAAGATGCAAAGTCAGCGCTTAATCATATCAAAAGGCGATAGGAATCTTAAGCTCATGACTTGAGATTTGGTTCACACGGTGATTTATTGTATGAGAAATGAAAAGTTAATATCGTGTTTAAGAATTCTCTTGTTAGCCCTGACCTACCTAGAGTTTGGAATCGATATAAAACAAGGTTATTTTCTAAATTGACCTTAGGAGTGTCATCACAGGAAACCTATTTTAGAAAGGAGATGATAGCGAAACAACCATGGATGGCGTTTGCTGATTTCAATCCAAAGCTTAGGCAAAATAAACTGAAGCACCCCACTGGTCAGTAGTGTCCTCTCTTGCAATAGCCTGCCCTTTGGCTCCAATCTTACTGCCCTTGGCTGTTGCCATTTGAATATGTTGCTCTTTCCCCAACCCTGGTGTCTTTCTGTGAGTTAGAGGCCCTTCTCTGCCCTCAGCCATCCACATTCATTCGACCAATGGAGGTGAAGGGTGGGAGAAGCATACTCCTGCAGCACTTTAGCTCTCGCTAATGAAGATGAATGTAGGTGTCCCAGAATAATGCTGTGGGATCCAATCTCTGTCGGTCACCAGGACTAGAGGTTTTGTCTTCTGAGCTTTTGGACTCATTCTGGAGCCCATCTTCAGGAAACTTCTCATTAGTAGTCTGTGTGCTGCTTCTATCTTCTAAGCACTTGATAGGCTAGTGGTAAATCAGCACTCCAGTTGATTGACGAGTGGCTTCAATCCCTTCTCTGGCTGTTTTTGTGCCTGCTCGTCCAACAATCTTGGTAGCTGCAAAATTGAATGTGTTGGATAAGCAGGGACAAAAACAGCCAGAGAAGGGATTGAAGCCACATGCAACAGGCACTATAAATACCACACACAGAACAGCACATGCTCTGCTAGAGAGAAGTTCCCTGAAGATGGGCTTCAGCATGAGTCTGAAAGCTCAGAAGACAAAACCTCTGGTCCCGGTTCCATCCTTTCTAAGGTAGGTAAATTGAGGACACAGTTTGTGGGGGCAATAAGCTGACTTTGTATAACATATATGAAAGTATGAAGGCTATTGCTTAACACATTGTAAGCTGCCATGGATCTCCGGCATATAAGAAGGGCGACATATAAATCAAATAAATAAATAAATAAATAAAAATAAATAAATAATTATGGTTCCACCTGCACCCAATTTAGCCCCACCCCCAAGCTTGTCTCTCCCTCTGGCAAGTTGAACGGGGCTGCATTCATAATTTAAAGGGGTCTTTCCACAGCTTAAGACTTTGTATCCTTTGCATGTAGTCTTGGACCAAGGGGCCCTGCTCATGGTCACTCATGCCCTCATGACCTCCAGACTGGACTACTGCAGTGCCCTTTACATGGGGCTGCCCTTGAACTGTACTTCTCTGGACCTGGCTGTTTTGACAAATTTTCGTCCTGTCTCCAACCTTCGCTTCATTGCGAAGGTTGTTGAGAATGTGGTTGCCTTCTCTGGACCCAGCTGTTTTGGCAAATTTTCATCCTGTCTCCAACCTTCGCTTTATTGCGAAGGTTGTTGAGAGTGTGGTTGTGCGACAGCTCCCACAGTACCTGGATGAAACCGTCTATCTGGATCCGTGCCAGTCCAGTTTCAGACCTGGGTACAGCACGGAGACAGCATTGGTCTCATTGGTGGATGATCTCTGGAGGGCTCGGGACAGAGGTTGTTCCTCTGTCCTGGTCCTGTTAGATCTCTCGGTGGCTTTTGATTCCATCGACCATGGTATCATGCTGCGTCGGTTGGGGGGTTTGGGGGTGGGAGGCACCGTGTTGCGGTGGTTCTCCTCCTATCTCTCCGACCGATCTCAGTCTGTGTTGGCAGGGGGGCAGAGGTCGACCTCGAGGCGCCTCATTTGCGGGGTGCCGCAAGGGTCTCTCGCCGCTCCTGTTCAACATTTATGTGAAGCCGCTGGGTGAGATCATCCGTGGTTTTGGGGTGAGTTGCCAACTGTAAACTGATGATACTCAGCTGTACATTTCCACCCCTGACCACCCCAATGATGCCCTTGATGTAATGTCCCAGTGCCTTGAAGCCGTGCGGGTCTGGATGGGGAGGAACAGGCTTCGTCTCAACCCTTCCAAGACCAAGTGGCTGTGGATGCCGGCAACCCGGTATAGCCAGCTGGTGCCATCACTGGCTATTGGGGGTGAGTCATTGGCCCCCACAGAGGGGGCTCGCAACTTGGGTGTCCTCCTGGATTCACGGCTCTCCTTGGAAGGGCATATGGCGGCCGTGGCCAGGGGGGCCTTTTATCAGGTTCGCCTGATGTGCCAGTTGCGCCCCTTTCTGGATCGGGACTCCATGTGCACGGTCACTCATGCACTCGTCATGTCTCGCCTGGACTACTGTAACGCTCTCTACATGGGGCTCCCCTTGGGGTGCACCCGGAGGCTCCAACTGGTCCAGAATGCGGCTGTGCGGGTGATTATGAGAGCGACAGGGCGTTCCCACATGACACCTCTCCTGCGCAAGCTGCACTGGCTTCCGGTGGTCTTCTGGGTGCGCTTCAAGGTGTTAGTTTTGACCTTTAAAGCGCTCCATGGCATGGGACCGGGGTATTTGCGGGACCGCCTGCTGCTACCGATAACCTCCCACTGACCAGTACGCTCACACAGAGAGGGCCTCCTCAGGGTGCCATCAGCCAAGCAATGTCGGCTGGCGGCCCCCAGGGGGAGAGCCTTCTCTGTGGGGGCACCAACCCTGTGGAACGAGCTGCCTCCTGAAATTCGTTTGATCCCGGACCTCCGCGCTTTCCGAAAGGCCCTTAAGACTTACTTATTCCAACAAGCCGGCCTTGCTTGATTGATTTTAATGGGGTTTTTGAATTTTTGGTATTATTAATTTTTGGGGTTTTAAATTGGGTATTTTAACTGGTTTTGAGACTTTTATATTGGAATGCCGATGATTTAATCTAATTTTATTTTTTTTAATATTTGTATTATATGTGTTTTAATTTGGCTGTTCACCACCCTGAGTCCCCCTCCCGGGGAGAAGGGCGGTATATAAATTTAAATAAATAAATAAATAAATAAATAAATAAATAAATAAATAAATAAATAAATAAATAAATAAATAAATAAATAAATAAATACTTCAGTGGTGGGTTCCTCCCGGTTCAGCCTGGTTCTCCCGAGCTGGTAGGGGTGACAATATGACGTCACCGAACTGGTTTTACCCCCTCGCCCCCTGCGTTATTCTTATGTTTATTTGGCCCATCCCCAATCTATTGCTGCCTCCTGAATCCCAGCTAATGGCTAGAGGGAAAAAAACTGTTTAAACTCTTGCTGCGGGGCTTCAAAGGGCCGCCCTACTGCTCATCAGTGTTAAAAGAAAACAAATGAGTAGACCAGTGCCTGTAAAAATACATGAGTAGATCAGTGCCTGCAAAAATACATGAGTAGATCAGTGCCTGCAAAAATAAATGGGTAGACCAGTGCCTGCAAAAATACATGAGTAGATCAGTGCCTGCAAAAATACATGTGTAGATCAGTGCCTGTAAAAATACATGAGTAGATCAGTGCCTGCAAAACTAAATGGGTAGACCAGTGCCTGCAAAAATACATGAGTAGATCAGTGCCTGCAAAAATAAATGGGTAGACCAGTGCCTGCAAAAAATAAATGGGTAGATCAGTACAGCTCTGCAAGCAGTTAAAAGCCTGGTAGACTAGTACCTCTGCTAAATCCTAAAGAATTGTCACATGATCATCAAGCCACACCCACAAAATAAGCCATGCCCACAGAACCAATAGTAAAAAATTTAGAACCCACCCCTGCTGTACTTGGAACCTTCAACTGGGACATGACACTGATGAAACATAACGTAGCCATGTTGTATATTCTACTTTTTTAAAGCCATTTTAATACTTTAAATGGCCTTCCCTGCTCCTTTTGAGAAAATGTTCCCATACGAAGCTAAAGGGATAGATGACGCTCATAAAGCTATCCTCTTGCTCTGACATTTAAAAAACCAGCTGTGGATGCTACGGGAAACACAGGAAGTTGAAAGATGTGAGATCTGACTGATCTGAGTGTTTTTTTTCCCCTACTTACGTGAGATATACCAGATCTGAGAAATGCTTGTTTTACTGATAAAAAACGCCTGTTATCAGACATCTCCTAGTTTTGATAACCTTTAAAATCACATTATTTTGGTGAGGAGTGGTGTATGCTGGCAAGTTTTCCCCTGGTGGCTTGATTTGGGAATGATATAATCCCGAACTGACCCATTCTGCCCAGAATCTGCCCAGAATTCTGCTCAAGGTCATTAAAACAGTCAATTTCTCAATCTCTGCTAGCTTTTATTACTTTCAAGTTCCATTCTTGCTTTGTGGGTATCTATTCTTTTTCTTTCCATCTTCGAGCATCTTTGCCAATGATGCTCTTTGCCAATGATGCATGTGTCCAGCATGGCTATACGCCAAAGGCGCAGGGAATGCTGTTACTAATAAAGTGGTACCTATTAATCTACTTGCATCTGCATGCTTTCGAACTGCTAAGTGGGCTGGATCTGGGCAAGTAATAGGAGCACACCTTGTTGCATGGAACTTGGGTCTCGAATAGGGTTTAACTGATTAACAGAGTTGGAAGGGAACTTGTAGGTCACTTAGTCCAACCTCCCCCACCCACCCAAGCAGGAGACCCTACCTCATTTCTGACAGATGGCAATCCAGTTTTGTCTTGAAAGCCTCCAGTGATGAAGCTCCCACAACTTCCAAAGGCAACTTCTGTTCCACTAATTGATTGTTCTCACTGTCAGGAAATTTCTCCTCATTTCTAGGTTGAATCTCTCCTTGACCAGTTTTCATCCATTAAGTGAAGAGAGTGAAGTTTAGGAGCCTCTTCTCCGAAGCTATCGGAGCTAGTGGGGGAGCTATCTTCGAGACCGCCTTCTACCGCATCGCTCCCAGCGACCAGTAAGATCTGACAGAGTTGGTCTCCTCCAGGTCCTGTCAGCTAAACAATGCTGGCTGGCGGGCCCATGGGGGAGGACCTTCTTTGTGGCTGCCCAAGTTCTCTGGAACCAGTTACCTCCTGAGGTCCAGACTACCCCCACCCTATTGGCCTTCCAAAAAGCAGTGAAGACCTGGCTTTTCCGGCAACCCTGGAGCCGTTGATCTCGCTGTTCAATCTTGCGAGATCTGGCCATGGGTGGTGTGCATGTATTTTTAATGTTTTTAAAAAGCTTTTATAATGGTTTTTTTTTAATTACGCTCACTGTTTGTATTATTTCTGTTGTAAACTGCCCAGAGTCCCTTGAGAGTTGGGCAGCATAGAAATATGATTAATTAAATTAAATTCTCGATGCACGGGCGTGCAGAGTTGCCAAAAGGCAGAAGTGCCTTTTACTCTCCTTACCTCGAGAGTAAGGCTTAGGGCTAATTGGCCACTCCCATAGCCTATTTAAGGAGGAACACCGACTGAAGCAATTTGCAGGGAACAACTTTATTTCACTCCCCTTCGCGTCTGGATTCACTGCAAATTGCTTCTGGGCTTTCTGCCAAGCTTCGTAAAATTGTGATTACTTTATCTTTGTTTTCTTGTAGGCTGTTAAGAAAGTTTATTAACAGCCTTTGTTTTGAAAAAGACTGAGTTATTTTAGTAAATTAAGTTTTGTACAAACTTTGTCTGTGCTGTGTTCTTTGGGATCTATAGCTGGGGCAGAACAATTTTGGAATCAGTATAGGGGGAAGATAAGGGACCAAGTTCCCTGGAGAGTGGATCATCTCCAGTGGATAATTATGAGGATATTGATAAAACCTGTTAATTTGGTAGAATCTTCATGATGCAAAGGTGATGATGTTCTGAAGGAAAGATGGGATAGAAGTAAAATAAATAAAGTATTGCGAGGATGCCATAGTTATGATAATACTACACCCTGCCCTCAGCCAAAGTGGCTAATACAGGTAATCCTCGATTTACAACAATTCATTTAATGACCATGCAAAGTTACAACATCACTGAAAAAAGTGACTTATGGCTGTTTTTCACGGTTACGACCTTTGCAGCATTCCCGTGATCACATGATTAAGATTCAGGCAAACTGGTTCATAGTTATGACCGCAGCAGCATCCCCAAGGTCATGTGATGATCCTTTTTTTTGCGACCTTCTGGCGAGCAAAGTCAATGGGGAATCCAGATTCACTTAACAACCGTGTTTGACTCATTTAACAGCTGCAGCGATTCACTTAAAAGCCGTCGCAAGAAAAGTCGTAAAATGGAGCAAAACTCACTTAACAAAGGTCTCGCCGCGCCACAGAAATTTTTGGACTCAATTGTGGTTGAGAACTACTTGTAATGTAGGGATTGGTAGGAATTCTCCTAAAAAAACATCTCGAGTATTTTAGGGCAAAGAAAAACTTGGGATTTTGAGGGCCTCCATTCTGCAATTGTATGAGAAACATTGGTTTTAGGGATGTAGTAAAAATGGTGTTCAAAAAGCAAATATATGTTGATATGTGTAAGTAAAAAATACCCTGTGTTTTTGTTTGTGTGTATACTGTATGTGCACACACGTATATATATTTCTGTAATAATGACTGATTCTCTATCGGTCTTTTTTGATTATCAGGATAGATGACATGCCTAAAATTCCTCTGAGTGATTCTGAAGTGGTCAACCTTTCTGCAAATACTGCTAAAATTGTGGAAATTGCTCCAAATATATCTAAAATATCTGTTGTGGCCCCGTCCTCTGAGCCTATCCCATTGGAGGAAGGAAGCTCTGAGCATGAGGAAGAGGAGCCAGCCAGATCTCCCAGCCCCCCCCTCTGGCACCATCTCAGGTGCCAGCTGAAAGAGAGCAAAGTAGTGGGGAAACAGGTGTCTCAGATGAGAGTGAGGGAGAGACATCATTCCTGGACGCACGTCAACGAAGGCGAGATAAGCGCTTGCAGCAGCTGAGGAGGCGTGCGAGGGAATAGACCTGAGTCACTGGACTTGAGTCACAGGACCAATGAGTCACTGGATCACACCCCCGAGACTATATAAGAGAGGGTGGTGGTCAATGATCCCTGTGACGAACAAAACTCAATCTGGTAGTCATTGGAGCTAAAAGAATGGATTTTGGCAAAGCTACGTATGTGATTTTCTTTCTGTGAACAATTAAAGCACTTGGCAGACGGTGTGAATATCGCTGCCAAGTTGGAGATAAGGACTGTGGTGTGTGCCAAGTGCTTCTTTAACCCTCGACTGGCTGTGTGTTTGTGGATGTGTGTAGAGGGGGACAGATCAATATCAGGGATTTCCCCTTCTCCATATGACCAAAACAGGGGTGAGTTCTACTTACCTTTACTACCGGTTTGCAATGGGGCTATGGGCGTCCTCTTCTGCGCAAGTGCAGAAGCATTTTCATGACATCAGAGTCAGTGGGTGGGGCCTCCCACCAGTTTTACTACCGGTTCGATAGAAACCGGGGGCAACCCACCTCTGGACCAAGGGTTCGATAATTTAACACACAACCTTTTCTATGGATTTTTGTTGCCATTATTTTGGGCCTGGTGGGGAACGGAATGACAATTTATCTTCTGGCCTTTTCCATTAAGAGGAATTCTTTCACCACTTTCACCCTGAATCTCTCCATCGCTGATTTTGGAGTCCTCACATCCCTCATTATGGCAAAAATATTTGTGATAGTGTTGACTCTGGGTAAAGAATTGTCCAAACCTTGTTCTTCTTATCTTTTGAACTCTTCTTCACCTATTTAATTAATTAAATTTGTAATAATCCAATATTATTTCTACATGTAATAAAAATCCAGTATTATAATAAGGGGATGTGTTTGGGGGAATATGAACATTTATCAGTATTTACTCAAAATTTATATCTAAATTACATGACCAGCGTATGTGGGAATTTATTCCCAGTATATAGCTGTTTGCTCTGTGATTGCAATTCTTCCTTAGTAAGAATGCAAAAGCCACAAGACACTTACCCATTATTCAGTGGTGAAATCCAAATTATTTCACTACCAGTTTTGTGGGGGGCATGACTTGGTGGGTGTTGCAGGGGAAGGATACTGCAAAATCTCCATTCCCACCCCACTCCAGGGGAAGGATATTGCAAAATCTCCATTCCCACACCACTCTGGAGCCAGCCAGAGGTGGTATTTGCTGGTTCTCCAAACTGCTCAAAATTTCCGCTACCAGTTCTCCAGAATTTGTCTGAACCTGCTGGATTTCACCCCTGCCATTATTTTTTAATTTCTGGGCAGGGGTATACTGGTATTGAAAACCCTGGAGTTATATTGGGTTCATATTCTCCAGTTAACCAGGCTTCTTATAAGGCTGTTATCTCAAATTCAGAAAGAAATTTCACCAAATCATTGTCAACAGAATTTCTATTGGGCTTCATTCCAGTTTACAATTTGTAAAAGTCTGTTAATAGTTGAGTTTATTTATTTATTTTATTTATTTATTGGTTCGATTTATATGCCGCCCTTCTCCAGAGACTCAGGGCGGCTTACAATGCATTAAGCAATAGCCTTCATACTTTTGTATATACCTGCTTAGTAGGGCTTTTGCCCCCCCCCCCAAGAGCTATTCTTTTCTATACAAAATCAGCTTATTGCCCCCACAATCCAGGTCCTCATTTTACCTACCTCGGAAGGATGGAAGACTAAGTCAACCTTGATCCTGGTGAGATTTGAACTCGCAGTAATTGCAGGCAGCTGGCAGCTAAGTGCTACTTTAACAGCACTTTAGTCCGCTGCGCCACCAAGGCTCTTGTCTGAGTTGTCTGAGTAGGAGGTAAACATTTGGGCAGTCAGTTTATTTCCAAAACTGGAGCAATAATGTCAATACTTCTGGTATATTCACAATTGTTATAAAGTGTTCTGACCTCAAAACCCGACAAACCCTCTGACGTGAACTCAAAAGAGTCCTTTATTAGGAGTGTCGGCAGCCCTGGCAAAAAGTTTTATCTTGCAGGCTAAGAAGTCCGGCCGGCAGGAAGATGAATAGTTGTCTGCCATAACTATTCATTTTCACCCCCTGTCTTTTATCCCCAGTGCTGGGTGGTAGTAGCAGTGGCTCTTTTTTCCCAAGGACCGGCCCATAGATTTCCACTGCTCTCCTCTCCTCTGCTGTCTGCGTATCCAAGCATTAGGTACTGGACCCAGATGTTCCTCCTCTTCCTCATCAGCCACCTCCAGACCTGGGGGCTGTTGACTCTCCATCTGAGTGCTGACAGTTGGCCCAGTCTCCGTCTCTCTCTCTCTCTCTCTCTCTCTCTCTCTCTCTCTCTCTCTCTCTCTCTCTCTCTCTCTCTCTCTCTCTCTCTCTCTCTCTCTCTCTCTCTCTCTCTCTCTCTCTCTCTCTCTCTCTCTCTCTCTCTCTCTCTCTCTCTCTCTCTCTCTCTCCCAGCTCCATTCTCTCTTCCCCCTCAGAGCTCTCAGGTTGCCTAGATGTTGACTCTGATTCCCATACTCCTTCCTCCTCTGATTCAGCTGCTGGAGGGGCCAGCAGCTGACAGGTCACAACATAAAATTCGAGCTTCCTCTCTCTGCAATCACTGTCATTATTTTCGTTTCTGTTTTCCCACACCTTTTTTTTAAAAAAAAAAATAATAATTAGGTCATCTATTTTTTGTGGGCTAGATTGTTTGAGCAATATTTGCATGTGGAAATTAATTCTTTGTCATTTCTTCCTCTTTCCCATGTGGTAATCTTCTCATTGCAGTTCTCAGCAAGTTAAATGCAGAAAGAAAATCGTATTCGGAATAACAGAATTGGAAGGAATTTTGGAGGTATTCTAATCCAACCTTCTGTTGTGACCCAGGCCCAGGTAAGTAGTAGTCGACGCAAACAGTTCCAAAACAAACAGACTTTATTAGAACAGCTGAGAATTAATTCATTCTCAGCATAGTCCATTAATTCATTCTCAGCGTAGTCCAAGCTAAATCAAAACAAACTCTTCATAGCACAAATTCTTCAGTCTAATCACCAACCTTGGTATAATTAGGCAAACTGCCAAAGGCTTCTCTTGGCAAAAGTTCAGAAGCAGAAGATGCTGAGAAGAGATAAGTGCAGCAAGACAAGAACAAGTCTATCAACGTTGTTTTCCGACAAAGAGCCCAAGAGCCGTTTCTGGTCTTTTAAGCCTTATGAGATGGGCCAATCATCTCTTGGCCTTACACCTGAGTCATCCTCTTTGCTTTAGCTACCCTTGCCTTCTAGCAGCTCTTCTCATACGTGCACTAGGAACAGGCTCCTCCTGTTCCTCTGCCTCTCTGCTGTCAGCCTCTGGAGGCTCCGAAATCCGCACATCACTCCCCGATGGCCCTGGCCCCATCTCTGCCTCCGACACAGAGCCCTCATCTGAGCCTTCCCCAGCCTCCAGGACTGGCCCATGTTGTTCCTCAGCCTCATCACTGTCTGACTCTGTTGCCAGCTCTGCAGGCTGCAGTGGTTTAGTTTTACTTTTTAAACTAAAAAATGTTTTTAAAAAGTTCTGAGAATTAGCTGTGACAATCAGCTGTGCCTGCGATCATTGGAACATTTTTTTTAAACTTTTTTAAAGCATTTTTTTTTTACTATCGGTTCGGGCGAACCAGTAGATTTCACCACTGGGTCTCCTGCTTGAGCAGGAGGTTAGACTAGAAGACCTCCAAGGTCCCTTCCAGCTCTATTCTGAATTGATTTGAGTATAATAAATATATAAGCTAAAGCAGATGATAAGCTATCTCAGTCATAAAGGCAACAAAAACTTACAAATCTTAATTAGGCTTTTTAAAAAAAGAATATTTCCACCTCCCCCAATATATTAACAATAACTATGAGCAATAGTCATTATAGTATATCAGCAAAGAACCAACACACCTAATAATTAACGCTAAAAACCAGGAAAAAGCAGACCCACCTTTTCGATCCCAGGAATAAGCAGAAAACAAGGCCAGGCAATCCAGACAAGAAGCAGGAGAAGAACACAAGAGGAATGTGGAGGGTTGCATGTGGTTTGATCAACGTAACCACAGCAAGAGAGTGTGATAACCACAACAGGTGGCAAAAGGAAACAACTCATTTCAATAGAAGAGAATATAGGTAGCTCAGATTTGAACTATGGAGTCCTTGATGCTCTCTGAGCTTTGTTTTTTCCTTGCAGAAATTACATTAGCCCATTAATGTGGCATCTGCAATGTGAGTGAGTGTGAGGTTTGATGTCTGTTTACATATAGTAGGTTCAGGGGGTGGGCTTCAAAAGTTTTAGCAAGGGGTTCTCTTCCCGGTTGCTGGGTGGGCATGGCCATGGTGGGCATGGCCTAGTCGCCCTCCTGCCCCAGGGTGAGGGGTGCATATTTGCCCTCCCCGGGCTCCAGAGGCTTTCCTTAAGCCTTCAGGAGGGCGCAAACAGCCTCCCCAGGTTCCGGAGGCCCTGTGGAGGCCGGAAACGGGCCCTTTTCTGGCTTTTCCAAACTTCCAGTAGGCCCATTTTTTGCCCTCCCCAAGCCTCCATGGGCACCCTGCACTTACCTGCATCCAAAACTGGCCACCTGGGGACTCCTGGGAGGGGCGGGGTTGGGTGGGCAGGGCCAACCAGGAGTGGGATTTGGGTGTTCTCTGAATTGCACAGAATCTAAGCTTGAGGTTCTCCCGAACCCCTGTGAACCCCCAGCAGCTCACCCCTGAGTACGTTGGCCCTCCAATGTTTGGGGGAGGGTGATTTTCTCTGTGGAAATGGAACATTTGCAAGCAAACAAGTAAACTCAGAGACCGCCAAGGAGTCCAAAAGCAGAGGCATCTTTGTGATCTCAGGAATAGGCAGGATTTCAAGACCAAGCAGGATCTTCTGCAGGCGGGAGGCAGGAGAACACAAGAGTTGAATGAGTTTGTGTTTGATCAGATTAACCATAGCAGAGGAATGTGATAAGCACAAGAGATGACAAAATGACTAATTTCCACAGAAGAGAATTGTGGTGTCCTTGGTGTTTTTTTCAGTTTGGTTGTTCGTAGACGTTTTCACGTCTACTGCTTCATGTACGTCTTCATATACTCCTGCGAGTCCCTTGGACTGCAAGGTGATCAAACTGGTCAGTCCGAGAAGATGATCAACTTGGACTACTCTTTAGAAGACCAGATCCTGAAGATGAAACTCAGATACTTTGGCCATCTAATGAGAAGGAAGGACTCATTGGAGAAGAGCCTAATGCTGGGAAACATGGAGGGCAAAAGAAGAAGGGGACGGCAGAGAAGGAGGTAGTTGGATGGAATCACTGAAGCAGTAGACATGAGCTTAAATGGGCTCCAGAGGATGGTAGAGGACAGGGAGGCCTGGAGGAACGTTGTCCATGGGGTCACAATGAGTCGGACATGACTTTGCAACTAACAACAACAAAGACATTTCATTAGCCTATTAAGGTAACATATTCAATGAATTTGAATGTGGGGGTTGATGCCTGTTTATATACTGTAGCTTACCCTGCCAATGTTGGTGGTGATGTGGTTTTCTAAGCAACCAAGCTCAGAAACCACCGAAGACTTTATAGTGACTAATTTGTTCCATATTAAACTTCATTTAGCTACAGAAAAGACATTTGTCCCTGAATCTGTTCAGTAACACCATCAAAAGAAGCAAAGGAAGGAAGAGAAATTTTGTGTTCAGAAAAGGGGTAGGGGACACTCATTTCTTCACAAGAACAATGAACGGGGCAGATTCAGGAGTTCTGTAACACAGGTAAGACAATTTTTTAATCTAATTTCGATCAGATAATTGATCATGAATTCTGATCAATTGATGGGCCCGTAGGAAGAGCTTTGGACCCCGAGAAAGAGATCTTTGAAGACTTCTGAATATGCAGAAGAATTGGAGCCAGACAGTTTTCAGAAGGGATGTATCTTCATAGGGTAGGCACAGACACACAGAAGGCAAATATTTAGGTCTTCCAAAAGACACTGTTGATAGATGGGACCTGGAATGAACCTACTCTGCCAGATCTTTCTGGTGATACAGAAAAAAACAAGGGTGACCCCCTTGTTTTAAGCCATGGAGACCTTTATTGGGGGCAACCAACACTGTGAATCATATCCTCAAGCCTATTGGTAACTAGTGCAATTTACAAAGTGAAGTGTCACATGGACAAAATGAAAAATGCCCATGACTACTTAGGCTGCTCCATTCTGGACCAACTGTAGTTCTGAAATATTCTTCAAGGGTAGGGAAAGCAATGCCTTCTGTATTTTTTGGGGAAAAAAAACCCACAGAGTTAAAGCTTTTTTACTTCCTTTGCTCCAAATAGTCCTTTTAAATTCTGTCTATGTCCTGAAGAACATGTGCTAATCAATACCAGAATAACAGAGTTGGAAGGGACCTTGGAGGTCTTCTAGTCCAACCCCCTGCTCAGGCAGGAGACACTATACCATTTCAGACAAATAGTTGTCCAGTCTCTTCTTAAAACTTCCAGAGCAGCCACAACTTCTGGAGTCAGGTTGTTCCACTGATTAATTGTTCTCACTGTCAGGAAATTTCCCCTTAGTTCTAAGTTGCTTCTCTCCTTGATTAGTTTCAACCCTTTGCTTCTTGTCCTGCCTTCAGGTGCTTTGGAGGATAGCTTGTTTCCCTCTTCTTTGTGGCAGCCCCTGAGATGTTGGTCATGCTATCATGTCACCCCAAGACCTTCTTTTCATCAAACTAAAGTAAAGGTTCCCCTCGCACATATGTGCTACTCGTTCCTGACTCTAAGGAGCAGTGCTCATCTCCGTTTCAAAGCCGAAGAGCCAGCGTTGTCCAAAGATGTCTCTGTGGTCATATGGCTGGCATGACTAAATGCCAAAGGTGCACAAAACACTGTTACCTTTCCACTAAAGGTGGTCCCTCTTTTTCTACTTGCATTTTTTACGTGCTTTCGAACTGCTAGGTTGGCAGAAGCTGGGACAAGTAACAGGAGCAGCGCATCCCTTTACTTGGGACTAGGCATTTGAACTGCTGAACTGCCAACCTTTCAATCGACAAGCCACTGAGCCACCGCATCCCTACATCAAACTAGACATACCCAATTCCAGCAACTGTTCTTCATATGTTTTAGCCTCCAGTTCCCTAATCATGTTTCTTGCTCTTCTCTGCACTCTTTCTAGAGTCTCCACATCTTTTTTACATAGTGACGACCAAAACTGGATGCAGTATTCCAAGTGTGGCCTTGCCAAGGCATTATAAAGTGGTATTCACACTTCACGTGATCTTGATTCTATCCCTCTGTTTATGCAGATGTTAGCCCTGTTCAATCTTCTCATGAACCTCACAAATAAGAGAAAGATACAAAAAGTGTCTGTCTGTCTGTCTGTCTGTCTGTCTGTCTGTCTGTCTGTCTGTCTGTCTGTCTATCTATCTATCTAGCTAGCTAGCTAGCTAGCTATCTCCATCCATCCATTACATTGACTTGAATTTTCATATAAATATTTCAAAACTAACTAATGTTTGCAAACGAAGGATGAAACAGGATTTGAGTTGACTTTCATGGCTTTTCTCATTCCCACAGAAGTTATAAACGGGGGTGAGTTTTGCTTCTTCTTCCAAATTATGATTAAGACTTTCCTTTGCAAAACATCTGGAGATACACTTAGCAAAATGTGAAGCAAGTTCCTCTTCTTTACTGGAAACCTATTTCTGATGCCGAATAAATTCTGTGTGCTCATCGCAGCCACATCAAAGACAGACCAAACTGGAGTCGTTCAAGAAATCTCGCTTTCTGAACTTCCTTGGATTCTCAAAGAGATCTGTTTAACTTCACCAGGAATTCTTTTGCTTAATCAGCAGGTATGTCCTTAGCAAAGATAGAACTCTCATCATTGGTAATTGTTATATGAAAAAAAAAATTCTCAATTCAGAATAAGTCTCAGAAACTGCAAGGACAACATTCGTTGATAGTATGATTTCTTACAAAAGGTTATCTATCACAGACGACCAGTTATTTTTTTAAAAAAGAAACCCAGTTATTTATTTTATTTATTTAAGTTTGTCAGGCATGTGCAAGATAACAGATATAAGTATAAACATGATTATGAATACAGGAAATGGATAGGAATAAAAAAGGACAGTAGGACAGGGATGGTAGGCATGTTGGTGCACTTATGCATGCCCCTTACAGATCTCTTAGGAACAGGGTGAGGTCATACAGTAGACAGTCTAAGGTTAAAATTTTGGGGGTTTTGGGAAAGAAACCACAGAGTCAGGTAGTGCATTCCAGGCATTGACCACTCTGTTGCTGAAGTCGTATTTCCTGCAATCGAGTTTGGAGTGGTTTACCTTGAGTTTGTACCTATTGTGTGCACGTGTATTGTTGTGGTTGAAGCTGAAGTAGTCATTGACAGGTAGGACATTGTAGCAGATAATTTTGTGTACTATACTTAAGTCAGACCGAAGGTGACGTAGTTCTAAGTTGTCTAAGCCCAAAATTTCAAGTCTGGTGGCATAAGTTATTCTGTTGTGAGCAGAGAAGTGGAGGATTCTTCTCGTGAAATATTTCTGGACTCGCTCAATTGTGTTAATGTCCGATATACAATGCGGGTTCCAGTTAAATGATTGGGTGGAGTAGATGCATCATTTCTAGATGTAGCCACCTGCATTTTCATGCCAACCGACTTGCCATGAAAGCATTTGTGTCTCCAACTGAGTTTTCACACACGTTTGGAGATGATGTGGAGGTTTCTGACACCTCCAGTATATTGTGCCTTAGAGTGTTTCCATTATGTAACCCTTTGAATTGTAAGCCACAGGGCCAATACTCTTTAGTGAGGTCTCAGGCTTGACCAAGTGATCCAGAGCCCTTATCAATTTCTACAAGACCTACACATCTGCTCTTGCTCTGATTGACAGATGTAGCTGTTTGTCAAGAACATTGTTTCCTTTCAAATGTTCGTTAGAAACTTTGTGAAGATGTCCCTCTTGGTTCTTTTCTACTGACTCCCCTCCCGTGACCCAATTCTAAACTCCTCATTTTCATTCTGGAGAACTGTCTCTTCTGTTGTGCAGCTGAATTCCTTGATTATCTTTTTCCCCCCAAAGAGCAGAGATATTTTTGCAATTGTCTCCTATCTATCAAATATTCTTGTCTTTTGTTTACCTTTTCCCTGCTCTTTCTCCCCTGCATTCATTCCTTTTTTTCCAATCAAGGAATGACACATTTTATATTATTGCAAAAATATGTCTTTACATTTGAGCTGTTCTACAAAAGAAAATTGACTTGGGGCAAATGCTTTTTTAAAATATATATATCTTTATTATTATTTTTTTTAAAAATATACATCCATATTGTGTGTGAACAGAGTTGGTTCTGGGTATCATTCATATTAATCCAATTCACAATAACAGTATTAGTAATCTCTATCACATTTATCAAATTTAAGTAATCCTCATTATATTGTTAAACATATATAAGCAAGAAATGCCTAACTCCCCATCTTTTCTCTATTTTCATCTATGTCTTTCTTGTTCAATCAAAACATTTCTCTATTATATGATCAACTTTGGCTAGGTATCATTCAAATTGATTGTTAGTAATCTCTATCGCATTTATCAAATTTAGGTAATTCTCATTATATTGTTCAAACAGACATAAACAAAAAAAAAATGCTTAACTCCTCAACTTTGTCTCTATCTTCATCTGTATCTTTCTTGTCCAATCTATACATTTCTTTATTATATATGATCAAATTTAAATAGGTATCATGCATATTGATCCAGCTCGCGCTAACATTGTTAATAATCTCTATCACATTAATCAAATTTATGTAATCCTCATTATATTAATTAAATGTACATAAAAGAAAAATACCTAACATCTGTAAACTTCTAATCTTTGTGTTATTTTTATTCATTCTATAAACAATTTATGTTCTAATGTTTCCCATAACTAATTTTATTTCTGCCTCCTTAGCTTAAGGTGGCTTCTTTGGTGTTTATATGGCCATTGTTTCATTGTAATATTTTATTTCATTTCATTAGCTTGCAGTTTAGTTCGGTTTGGTTTAGTTCAATGAGATGGTAGCTACTTAGAATCATTGCTAAATTTCACCCACCATGTGAGATTCTACATTATTAGAAATATTTAGTAGGGAAGACCTTTATCAGTTAATATTCCAAAGCAGGGGTCTCCAACCTTGGCAACTTTAAGACTTGTGGATTTCAACTCTACAAGTTGAAGTCCACAAGTCTTAAAGTTGCCAAGGTTGGAGACTCCTGTTCCAAAGAAAATTTTTTTCTTCTCTTGTGATGTTTATCTGGGAGCAAACATAAACCAACCAGAATATTATTAAACGTTCTGGTTATTTATTTATATATATCCCAAAGAGAACATTTGAGAAGGATAAGAATCCTGATTAATAACTTTGTACCACAGTTGCTTTACACTTTAAAATAAAGATGGAAAGATCCATATTGTATTGTATGCCATTAACGTGGTCATCTGACTATTTTTTTTTTAAACTTTAGATATGACGCGGTTCTTGGGAAGAAGCAGAGGAAACCAAATTACCCACAAAACAGAAAACATTTCCTCTTTTAACTGGCAAAGTGATCACATTAACTGTTCTGCATGAGTTGTTTCTGCTTTGCTTGTATGGAAAGGCATTAAGGTGAAACAAGATCTTGACTTTGTAGTTCAATTTTTTACCTGTTCTGAAACCAGACAATGCCAGATGATGAGTTGACCCCATATGGCTGAAAACTGATGGGAGAAAATAATCTACAGACACTGATGTCACAATTTCTGCCTTCTTGAGCAAGAACCAATGCAGAAGTGGCCAAAAGGATAACCCAAGTGATTTTTTTTTTGCTGAAGATTTTCTGTGAAATTGTCCACATCCTGTCCACATACTTCTTGGAAAAATCAGAACAGATGCAAAAGTCATTTGATGGCTGTCGGCTAAACCAAGAGTCAGTCCTTTGCCCTTTTGCTTTTCTGGATCCATCCTTCGCTCTCAAGACGAAGCAGAAACAAGAAAATCAAAGTGAGATTCATTTCCACAGAAGATAGCAACCAATGTGAAAACTCCATACTTTTCTGGAATAACGAATGATAAAAATGGGAAGTTTGGCATTCAGGTATAGCGATCACAATGAGACTGAGGTCATCTATTCCAAGAACAGCGTTCATGAGCCTGAATATCAGAAAATAGTCATCTATTCTTTAATCATTTTAATCTGTATTCCAGGAATTATTGGAAATGGCATTGTCATCCGACTTTTGGGATGCAAGATTAAGAGAAATTCTTTCACTGTCTACATCCTCAATTTAGCCATGGCTGACAGTGGGACCCTCATATTCCTATTTCTGACAGAAATTCTGTACCTGGCTAAGAGATTATTCCCCCTAATAATAACAGAATGTTTCATATGCACTTATTGCACTGGTCAATTTCTTCTGACTATCATCAGCATCGACCGGTGTTTGGCTCTCTTCTTCCCAATTTGGTACCGATGCCATCAGCCTCCCTACTTGCCCCTCATACCCTGTGCCTTCTCATGGCTAGTCTCTTTGCTCCTCTGTTCAATTCATTATGCTCTGTCTGATGCAAGACTGATTAAAAACTTCCCTTCATTCTATCACATTCTCATATGTACCTCTCTTTGCATTCCACTCATGGTGGTCTCCAGCCTAGCCCTCTTCATCAAAGGCTACCTTAAGTCACAGATGCAAAAGCGAGGAAAGCTTCTCAAAGTCACTTTGCTGGCCCTGTTTTTCTTCCTCATCTTTTCTATTCCGCCAAGCGCCATTTATCTTAATGAGACTCTTTTCAAGCACAAGTACGGCAATTTAATCACGTATGGCTACCTATGTGCCTGTCTAAACAGCAGTGTTAATCCGCTGATCTATTTTCTACTGGGGAGAAAGAAGGAACATCCTTCTCGATATAACCTAAACATTATCCTCCAGGGAGTTTTCAAGGAGGAGGAAGAGAATGGAAACAATTCAGAGGTCCAGGTTGATAACCAGCCATGATGTACTCACGAGAGTGATTAAAATATATATATATATCCATATTTCTATACCACCTTGCCAGGAACCTGATAATTAATTCAGAGAAACCTCCTCTGGCAAATCCAGCATTGTCAAAAATGTAATGCTAAGGAGATTAAGAAATCTGTCATTTTCTCAATTGTAACAGTGGTTTCCAAGTCATTTTGTACAGTTCTTGTTGAGATGACTTGATGAAACTACTCATGGGTGAAAGGGCTTAAAGTTTTCTTCAATCTTGGTAATTAGCCGAGAAGCTAGATGAATGTTTTTTTCTTATCTTCGAATTTCTGCACCAAATTGATTGGTGATTCTGAAAATGTAATTCTGCATCCACTCAATATATATGTGTGTGTGTGTGTGTGTGTGTGTATGTTTTATTACTATGTCATGCACAGTTGATTTCAATTTTAAGGAGACCAGTTTTGATTTAATTAAAATTGTAGTCATCCATTTTTATGGTTTGTATTTTCTATTTTTATCTCCTGAATGAATGAACATCTTGAATGTTGAATAAACAGAAAGGAAGGATGTAAATTTAGCAAATAAATGAATAAGAAATAACTGTGGTGCTGAAGTCGTGTGTTTGCCTCTGGCCCCTGAGATCCACATTTCAAAGGATGGATGGAAGGCCGAGTTAACCTTGAGCTTGGTAAGATTCGAACTGCCAAATTACAAGCAGCCAGCAGTAAGTAGCCTGCAAGATTGCAATCTAATCACTGCACCACAGTAATACTGGATTGTTCCCACTTTTCTTTTCTACCTGCGAAGAATGAGCTTCTTCTTCTTTGAAATTACTCTTCTATTACTCCAAGTTAGTGGCCAAAGAGATTGTACAATACTTCGTCCACTGTACTAAATTCTATGTTGGTTAAAACCAAGTAGGGAGAGCTAAGATAAATACCATCACCAAGTTCTTTTTAAATTGATTAAAAAAAATGATTGGTTAGGATTAGTACATGGAGAAGGGGTTTAAGATGAGAGGCAATGTAAGTGTAGTGTAAATTTATAATCTCTAATCTTCCACTCCAGGATAAAGTGACTAGGAAGTTGGTGGGCTCCCAGCTCCAGCTTGACTTAAATAATACTGATTTTCCTGGTGCCTTTTCAATGGGATTTAATTCAGAATACGATTTTAAGATTGCTTTAAATCAAATTGTTCCAATTTAGTGGTAAAGAGTTTAAGAAACTGAGGTCAAATGTCCAAAGCATTATGAGGTAACTTTACAGAGAGAGGTTAAAATCTAAGATAGAGAGGTTAAAAATAATAATAAGCTATTAGAACATTAAAAACAAGGAACATGGTTGCTCAGTGGCTAAGACACTGAGCTTGTCGGTTGAAAGTTGGCAGTTCAGCAGTTCGAATCCCTAGTGCCGCCTAATGGGGTGAGCTCCCGTTACTTGTCCCACCTTCTACCAAACTAGCAATTTGAAAGCACATAAAAAATGCAAATAGAAAAATAGGGACCACCTTTGGTGGGAAGGTAACAGCGTTTCGTGTGCCTTTGGCGCTTAGACATGCCAGCCACATGACCACGGAGACATCTTTGGATAGCACTGGCTCTTCTGCTTTCAAACAAACAGAGATGAGCGCCGCCCCCTAGAGTTGAGAATGACTAGCACATATGTGCGAGGGGAACCTTTACCTTTAGGACATTAAAAATAACATTTTTTTCCAATTTTTATTTCATTTTCTTGTTCCCTTGCTATACACTTTCCATATAGTTTTAGTTTTGTTTAACTTAAAGAAAATGTTTCAGTAAAAATCAGAGAAAGAGAGAGGGAGGAAGGAATGGATTTCAGTAAAAGTTTTTTAACAGAGCTCAATATTTCCTGCCTCTTGCTTTGGTTCTATCCTCTTAGAGGCTTCCTCCAGCCATATAAAAGAATAAAATATAAAATAGAATATTTTTTTTATTGGCCAAGTATGATTGGACACATAAGGAATTAAGCTCTCAGTGTACATTCAAACAAGCAGCAAAGTGATATAATCATAAGATACTACCGTGTTTCCCCAAAAATAAAACCCTGTCTTATATTTTTTTGAACCCTAAAATAAGCGCTTGGCCTTATTTTTGGGGAGGTCTTATTATTTTGGGGCGCATGAAGCAAGATGGGGCTCCTCTTGCCATCTTGCCTGATTTCCAGCTCTGCGTTTAAATATTTTCAGAGAGGGCTTATTTTCAGGGGGAAAACTTATATTAGTTCATGCGCTCAAAAGCCCGATTGGGCTTATTATCAGGGGATGTCTTATTTTCAGGGAAACAGGGTAATAAGGGTAAAGATAAAGGTTCCCCTTGTAGATATGTGCTAGTCATTCCTGACTCTAGGGGGCAGTGCTCACCCCCATTTCAAAGAGGGGAAAGAGTCAGTGCTGTCCGAAGATGTCTCTGTGGTCATGTGGCCAGCATGACTCAATGCCAAAGGCGCATGGAACACATTTCCCTTCCCACCAAAAGTGGTTCCTATTTTTCTACTTGCATTTTTTACGTGCTTTTGAACTGCTAGGTTGGCAGAAGCTGAGACAAGTAACGGGAGCTCACCCCGTCACGCGGCATTAGGGATTCGAACCGCTGAACTGCTGACCTTTCGATCGACAAGCTCAGCGTCTTAGCCGCTGAGCCACTGCATCCCTTAAGATACTAATAGGAGAAGATAATAGAAAAGATGAGAAGGATAATAGTAACACAGCACTACAACATGGGTAAATATCTCCAAGGATATGACAGTGCTGTGGGTATTAGGTGTTAGCAGAGGGGAAACATCTATCTTTGTGACTAGTTGTTTTGGTATGCAATGCCCTATAGTGGAAGAAACATGGAGGGAGGGGATGGGGGAGGAGGAGTTGGAATGGTCTGGTCTGAGTTTAGGATTCTCCTTTTCTCCTAGTTTATTCTCAGGTCCCATTGGAGGCACCTCCTGGTTGAAAATCAGGCAAAAGAACTATGAGTTGCCAGGACCAAAATCAGTTTAGAGAAAAGGGGAGGCAAATCTAACTTGGCTTGGGCAAGCAGCGAGGTCCAACATCAATGGATACTGACACTGATTAGCTGTGGGTGCCCAGGAAGAAAGGAAGTGATATCATGGCACAAAGACTGAATTATGTGATTTAACATTGTTTTGTATGATGACACCAAGATGTGTGCAGAGTTGCCTATGTTTGCAGGTAAGCCTGGTCTTAACTTAGTTGGAGTAATGGAGAGGAAATGATTGAATCTTTCCTTCCTTCTTCTTCTTCTTCCTTTCTTTTCCTTCTTTCCTTCTCTTTCCCGTTTTCTTTCTACTTCTCCTTCCTTCCTTCCTTCCTTTCTTCCTTCCTTCCTTCCTTCCTTCCTTCCTTCCTTCCTTCCTTCCTTCCCTTCTTCCCTTTTTCTTCTTCCCTTCTCCTTCTTTCCTTCTTTTTCCTTCCTTCCTTTTCTTCGTTCCTGCAATTCTGTTGGGAATGCAAAAATCCACAAGGCACTTTTTACCACTTATGGTGGACATGCCTGGCGGCAAAGAAATTTTGGTCAACTATTAAGAAATGGCTAGACCAAATCACCAAATTACAAATAGATAAGAAACCTGAAACCTTTCTATTAGGAATTTTTACAAAATTTTATCCGAAAGAAATAAAACATCTGTTAATACATATACTAACGGCGGCAAGGATAATATATGCTAAAAATTGGAAATTGGAAAAAATCCCAACAGAAGAAGAAATAATAGATAAAATCACACGCTGTGCGGAAATGGACAGACTGACGAAAGAATTAAAAGAAAAAGAAGACACTGAATTTTACAAAGTTTGGAATAAATGGTATCATTGGCGTAGGGCTGTTATGGAAGAAACTTAGTCAGAAATTATATAGTACAAAGGTATATTTGTGCTTATAACCACCTTCTTATGGGCGAAAAACTTAGAAAGTGAAGGTTATATATAGAACATTAAAGTAGAAGTCTTAGAGAACAGAATAGAAGAGACGGTAAAGAGGTAATAAGAAACTATTAGGTTAAGATTTAAAGGAATAAGTATAATTGTATTAATGGAAAGATCACCACGAAACAGACGCTTCAAATGATTGATTATCTATAATTGTTTAGTGTATAATGTATTTTTCTTCGTTTTTGTTATTTGTGTTTTATGTGTTTTGTTTGTTAATAAAGGTTATAATTTTTTTTTAAAAAAAATAAAAGTTCAGGTTGACTTTTACCACATTTTTAAAAGTGTGGGGTTAAGCCCCGCTTTGGTTCCCCAAAACTCATCTCCCCCAGGGTCCAGATCTAGAATATTATCCCAAAGAGCATTAGATTAGATGAGAGTGGGGGAAATGCCATGAAAGAGCCTGAGTAGGGTAGGGGAGTAATGGCTCCTACAAAGGCAGCATTTAAGATCCAGCTGCTGCCATTACTGGCGAGTTCAATCCCAGGCAGGCTCAAGGTCGACTCATCCTTCCATCCTTTATAAGGTAGGTAAATTGAGGACCCAGTTTGTTGGGGGCAAAAACCTGACTTTGTATAAATATAAATATACAAAAGTATGAAGGCTATTGCTTAACGCAATTGTAAGCCGCCCTGAGTCTCCGGAGAAGGGCGGCATATAAATCAAATTTTTTTTAAAAAAACGTTATTTATTTCAAGTTTCAGCTTGACCAATGATCAAAGTACTTTAGGTTGTTTACAATAAAACTTTTTTTTAAAAAATCCCTGTAACAGTAAAAGCAAGTAAGTGTAAAATAAAACTGCCCTGCGAACCAGGCAGCTTGCAAGACAGCCATTCAAAATGAAATTAAAATCCAAGTCAATTCAAAAAGCCCAGGAAAATAGAAAAAAGAAAAAATCTTCACGGGGTGCCGAAGAGATGCAAATGCCAGATTTTCTGGGAAGGAAACTCCATTAATAGGGAGGAAACTCCATTAACAGGGCAAAAAAACTTCTCCCAAGAAGAAGAACGGGTGGAAAAAAATCGCCCGGAGGACAAAGAAAAACAACAGCAACAAGAACAACCCAGAAACGTAAATTCTCTTTTAAAACATCCTTTTGGGTTAGGGACATCCATTCATCCTCTGCGATGCGAAAACTCAGCCAAGCTTTTACGTGGTTGTTACATTCCTTCCCTCCCACAAGAGCGATCCCCCCATTACGAAGGCGACGATCGCTGATGGTCCTGGCTGTTAATAATCCAGATTTTTCTCCGCTTCGAACATCTGGCCCCTGTCTCGTTAGCACAGCTGGCTGCCGATCCTTTGAAGGCGGTGCGCAACGGAGTCAGCCCTTCCAAATCTCTCGTCAGAGAAGGGGATGGTGGGGGGGGGAGAGGTCTTCCAAGCCCCTTCCTCTCCGGGAAGGTTGTCCAATTTGCCAGTCGAAGCATCTTCCCAAAGCGGCTGTCCACGATTTCACCCTCCACGGTCGCCCAGCTTGCTTGCAGCCGAGAAAGCTCCGCTCCCGAGTGGCGAAAGAAGGACCGGAGCGGAGCTTTATAAGGCGGCGCAAGAAGCCCAGCCTTCCTTTTGGCCACCGAGCAATAGTGAGCTTACACGACTGCTTCGTGTTTGCACGCCTCCCGGGACCCCACCCTCTTTCTCCTGCCCGCAAGGCTTCCGCTCTTGAACCGTGGAAAGGAAGGTTGGACTCCGCCCGGACGGGGGTCTTGCAAAACGGGAACCGCCGCGGAATCCGGCTCCTGCGTTCACACGACACGGGGGAGGGGGGGGCGCATCACAAACTAGCCCCCTTCTGTCTCTTCTCTCCACCCCGCCCGTTGCAATCCTCAGTCTTGGCCCCCGGAGTTGGGTGGGAGGTCCGATGCGTGCGTTCCCAGGCAAAGGGAGGGAAGGAAGTTCTGGGCGAGGGTGTCGTGAGAATGGTGCCTCGGGTTCTGCAGAAAACCGGTGTCTGCTTCGGCCGAGGTTGAAAGGACTGGAGGTTTTGAAGCAGTGATGAAATTATTTTTACTACCGGTTTGTGGGCGTGGCGGCTTGGTGGGCGGGGCAGGAGAAGGATATTGCAAAATCCCCAGTCCCTCCCCACTCCAGAGGAAGGATATTGCAAAATCCTCATACCTTCCCCATTCCAGGGGGAAGGATACTGCAAAATCCCCATTCCCTCTCCACTCTGGGTAAAGATACTGCAAAATCCCCATTCCCACCCAAACTACTGCCCGTTCTCCAAACTACTCAAAATTTCCACTACTGGTTCGCCAAACTGCTCAAAATTTCCACTACCAGTTCTCCAGAACCTGTCAGAACCTGCCGGATTTCACCCCTTCGCAGAGGGTTGGGAGGTCTGCAGAGTGCCCCTGGTGGTTGGGAAGGGCAAAAACACGATGCATGGGGGGGGGGTTTGGGAGGCCAAAAATGGGCCCGTTTGGTTTCAAACGTTTGTCCTATCAACATGTTTTGATTCCAGGGCACAAGGTTAGTTTGGAGCACACCGAAGCTACATGATGCACGGTTGCAACTCTTCAAAAAAATAATAATATGTGCCTTTCATTGGCACTGTGTGTAGGGAAAAGATTCAGCAGCTTTGCTAAATTCTAAACAGGTATGTGGTGAGCACTTGCAGCTGCTCCAAGCAGGCTTGCAAATCCCATGTGAAGTGTCACGAAGACACAGGACACATGTCTGCAGACAGAGAATCACTCTGAGGCTGGTCTCATATGACCAGATATGGCGTGAGCGGGGGACCGTATCATGTGAAGGGGGCACGCACTCGCTGTCTTCGAGCGGTTGCATGCCCCGGTCCCCGGAGCTATTCCCGTTCCCCAGGTTGTTCGGAGTCTCAGGACCCGAGGCTCCGGTTGCTGTTATGCAATGCCAGGTCCGTTGTAAATAAGGCCCCCCTCATCTGTGACCTTCTTCAAGAGGGGGGTGCGGACCTGGCTGGTATTACTGAGACCTGGTTGGGCCGCGAGGGTGGGGTTCCCCTCGTGGAGATGTGCCCGCCAGGTTTCCTTGCATTTCACCAGCCGAGAGCTCAGGGCAGGGGTGGGGGAGTGGCGGTCATTATTAAGGAAGGTCTGGATCCGAGGGAGGCCACTGTTCCTCAGATAGCCGGGTGTGAGTCCATCTTCGTGAGGTGGGGTCCTGGTGGGCAGATGGGTTTGTTAGTCACGTACCTGGCTCCCTGCCACGTGGCAACGACCCTGCCCGAGCTCCTCAATGTTGTAGCCGATGTGGTGATTGGCACCCCCAGGCTTATGGTCATGGGGGATTTCAATCTGCCATCTATCGGCGAAACATCTGAGATAGCTCGGGAGTTCATGGCTTCCATGACGGCCATGGACCTGACCCAGGTAATTCAGGGCCCAACTCACATTGGTGGACACACCCTGGACCTAGTTTTTGTCTCTGGACAGTGGTTGAGTGGTCTTGATATTGGGGATATAGGCTTAGAACCCTTGTCATGGACTGACCACTCGCTCCTTCGGCTCGACTTTCTGACCGCTGTACCCCACCGCAGGGAGGCGGAACCGACCAGATGGTTCCGCCCCAGGCGCCTGATGGATCCTGATAGGTTCCAGACGGAGCTTGGGCCATTCCCTGAGACACTGACACACGACTCGGCCGAGGACCTGGTGGCTGCCTGGAATAGAGCGGCCGGTGGGGCCTTGGACCGTGTCGTGCCTTTGCGGCCTCTGACCCAGTGCCGAACCAACTTAGCTCCTTGGTTCACCGAGGAGCTGAGGGAGATGAAGCGCCGGAAAAGACGCCTAGAGAGTGGTTGGAGGGCCAGCCGCTCCGAATCTGACTTGACACTAGTAAGAGCTCATATTAAGACTTACTTAGTGGCGATAAAAACGGCCAAGTCTAATTACTTTGCCGCTCTTATCGCGTCATCAGATAATCGCCCAGCCGCCCTGTTTAGGATGACCCGCTCCCTCCTCCATTCGGGAGCGCGGGAGGATCCCTTACAGGGACGTGCTGAGGATTTTGTTCAATATCTGGATGATAAAATAACTCAGATTCGGGACGACCTGGCCGCCGACTGGGTGGGTTCAGGCGGGGTGACTGAGCCAGGTCTTGAGAGTGTTATCTGGGCTGAGTTCGATCCTGTGGCTCCCGAGGACGTGGACAGGATTCTGGGAAGACTGAACGCAACCACATGTTTACTGGACCCGTGTCCCTCCTGGTTGGTGCTGGCCTCCCGGGAGGTTACACGAGGCTGGCTCCAGGAGATTATAAACGCTTCTTTGAGTGAGGGTGTCCTTCCGCCTGCCTTGAAAGAGGCGGTGGTGAGGCCCCTCCTCAAGAAGCCCTCCCTGGACCCAGCTGTTTTAGCAAACTACCGTCCTGTCTCCAACCTTCCCTTCCTGGCGAAGGTTGTTGAGAGTGTGGTGGCGTGGCAGCTCCCCCGATACCTGGATGAAGCCGTCTATTTAGACCCGCTCCAGTCCGGCTTCAGGTCTGGGTACAGCACCGAAACGGCATTGGTCGCGTTGGTGGATGATCTCTGGAGGGCCCGGGGTAGGGGGTACTCCTCTATCCTGGTGCTGTTAGACCTCTCAGCGGCTTTTGATACCATCGACCATGGTATCATATTGCACCGGTTGGAGGGACTGGGGGTGGGGGGCACCGTCTTACGGTGGTTCTCCTCCTACCTCTCCAACCGGTCGCAATCTGTGTTGACAGGGGGGCAGCGGTCGACCCCGAGGCGCCTGGTATGTGGGGTGCCGCAAGGGTCGGTCCTCTCGCCCCTCCTGTTCAACATTTATGTAAAGCCGCTGGGTGAGATCATCCGTGGTTTTGGGGTGGAGTTCCATCAGTACGCTGATGATACTCAGCTGTACATTTCCACCCCAGACCACCCCAACGATGCCGTGGAAGTGATGTCCCAGTGCCTTGAAGCTGTGCGGGTCTGGATGGGGAGAAACAGGCTTCGACTCAACCCCTCCAAGACCGAGTGGCTGTGGCTGCCGGCGTCCCGATATAGCCAGCTGACTCCATCGCTGGTTATTGGGGGCGAGTCATTGGCCCCCACGGAAAGGGTTCGCAACTTGGGCGTCCTCCTGGACTCACGGCTGTCTTTAGAGGATCATATGACGGCCGTGGCCAGGGGGGCTTTTTATCAGGTCCGCCTGATTCGCCAGCTGCGACCCTTTCTAGATCGGGACTCCCTACGCACGGTCACTCATGCTCTTGTCACTTCCCGTCTGGACTACTGTAATGCTCTCTACATGGGGCTCCCCTTGGGGTGCACCCGGAGGCTCCAACTGGTGCAGAATGCGGCCGCGCGGGGGATTATGGGAGCGACGGGACGCTCCCACGTGACACCTCTCCTGCGCGAGCTGCATTGGCTGCCGGTGGACTTTCGGGTGCGTTTCAAGGTGTTGGTAATCACCTTTAAAGCGCTCCATGGCTTAGGGCCAGGGTACTTACGGGACCGCCTTCTGCCGCCAATTGCCTCCCACCGGCCGGTTCGCTCCCACAGAGTGGGCCTCCTCAGGGTGCCGTCAGCCAGACAATGCCGGCTGGCGACCCCCAGGGGGAGAGCCTTCTCTGTGGCAGCACCCACCCTTTGGAATGATCTGCCTCCAGAGTTAAGAATAATCTCTGACCTCCCAACCTTTCGGCGGGCTTTAAAAACCCATCTCTTTCAGCTCGCCGGCCTAGCCTGATCCCTATAACATTTTAGTATTTTTAGAGTTGTATTTTAAATATGTTAATTTTTAAATTTTATGGCCATTTATATTATTATTTTAAGAAATTTTAACTTGTGTATGTTTATATGTTGTTCTTAATTGGCTGTACACCGCCCTGAGTCCGCAAGGAGAAGGGCGGTATATAAATCCAAATAAACTAAACTAAACTAAACATACCTATTCAGGTCTAGTGCCTAATTGTAAGTATCACATCTTCGTAATTTTTATTTGTTTATTTTACTTCCATCCAATCTCTCCTTCAGAAAAAACAACATTTTTGCCCTACAAAGACTCTGCTGTATCTTGTGTCAATGAGCTCGTTATTTTCAAATGGGGATGATCCACTTTCTGGGAAAATCTGTCCCTTGTCTACCTCCTGCACTGAATACAAAAATCAGCACTGGCTTTCTTGGGAACCCGAAGTATCTCTGGATATTCCCCTCCAAAGTGGGTTAGGAGCAAACTGAGTTGGGTAGGTTCCTTCATCAACAAGCAGCTTTCTTACCAGCAGCTGCAATGGGCAGAGAAGGGGAACAATTTTCCTTTTCAAGTGTTATGAAACAATTGGAAGACTAACTCCATTCCTGCAAAGAAAATATTTCATATCATAATATTTTTACCTATCAGAGCATTCAGGCCAAATGTAAAAGACGCCAGGATCTTCATGACCATGATCTAAGGAAGAAATTAAAGTAAAGAATAGAATAACAGAGTTGGAAGGGACCTTGGAGGTCTTCTAGTCCAGCCCCCTGCTTAGGCAGGAAATGCTACACCACTTCAGACAAATGGTTATCCAATATCTTCTTTAAAACTTCCAGTGTTGGAGCATTCACAACTTCTGGAGGCAAGTGGTTCCACTGATTAATTATTCTCACTGTCAGGAAATTTCTCCTTAGTTCTAAGTTGCTCCTCTCCTTGATTAGTTTCCACCCATTGCTTCTTGTTCTACCCTTAGGTGCTTTGGCGAATAGCTTGACTCCCTCTTCTTTGTGGCAGCCCCTGAGATATTGGAACACTGCTATCATCTCTCCCCTAGTCCTTCTCTTCTTTTTTTATCTTCTTTGACAACCTGCCAAAGGCCTTACTTGGCAAAGCCCCATGAAGTTCAGAAAGAAACGAGATGCCAACTGGAAACAGAATTAGCAGCATTGCTTTCCTGCAAAAGGCCCAACTGCCTTTGTTTCTCTTTTAAGCCTTATGGGTGGGGCCAATCATCTCCTGGTCTTATTCCTGGGTGGTCCCTTTTGCTTTAACTGCTCTTGCCTTCTGGTAGCTCTACGCATGCGTCCACTAGGAACAGGCTCCTCCTGTTCCTCTGTCTCTCTGCTGTCTGAATCGGGGGCTCTGGAGTCCACGCATCACTCCCCGATGGCCCTGGCCCCATCTCTGCCTCTGATGCAGAGCCCTTGTCCAGGACTTCCCCAGACTCCAGGACTCGCCCATGCTCCTCCCCAGCCTCCTCACTGTCCGACTCTGCAGCCAGCTCTGCAGGCGGCTGGTGGACCACAACAAATCCAACCCCCAACCCAAACAGAAGACCCTGCACCATTTCTGACAAATGGTAGTCCAATCTCTTCTACGAAGCTTGCAGTGATAAAATGCTAATGCAATCCCCAACCTCAGGAGAGAGTGGAAAACAGGAACTCATGATTCAGGAATAGAATTTCAATTTTGCAGTAAGCTCAAAAAGCATTATGAACCCTTGAGGTTTTCATTAAGAGTAGTACCCACAAAGGAAAGAAAATTTTATATATAATACAATTTTCATTCATAACTTCTGAATAATTAAATTGCTGCTTCATTAGGCAAAAGAGTTGAAATTTGTGGACCCTGGTGGAGGCCTGGGAAGAGGCTGCTGCCAAAGCTCTTGACTGGGTCGTTCCTTTGCGGCCTCTGACATGTCGTAGAGCCCGGTTGGCTCCCTGGTTCACCGAGGAGCTCCGGGGGATGAAGCGGTGTAGATGAGGCCTAGGGAGCTGTTGGAGAGCCAGTCGTTCCAAATCTGACCGATTTCAGTTAAAGTTGGCCACACAGGCCTACCTGGTGGAGTTGGTGGCAGCAAAGCACTGCTACTTCACCAATGTCATCGCATCCGCAGAGAATTGCCCGGGTGCCCTGTTCAGAGTGTCCCACTCCCTGTTGAATCAGAGGGTGAGGGAAGACTCTTTAGAGGGACAAGCCAAGGAGTTTGGTCAGCACCTGTCGGACAAAATTGCTCAGATTCAGGATGGCTTGGACTCTGACTAGACAGAGTCAGACGAGGGGGAGGGAGCGGGCCTTGTGCTTTGGGAAGAGTTTAACTCTGTTATCCCAGAGGAAGTGGACAGGATCATGGGGAAGCTGAGTGCGGCCACCTGTGTGCTGGACCGTGTTCCTCCTGGCTATTTTATTCAGCCCGGGAGATGACATGCAGCTGGATCCAGGTGGTGATAGCAGCTTCTTTGAGGGAGGGAAACTTCCCGACCGCCTTGAAGGAGGTGGTGGTGAGGCCCCTCTTCAAGAAGCCAGCCTTGGATCCAGCTGTTTAAAATCATTTTTGTCCAGCCTCCAACTCCGCTTTTTAGCAAAGGTTGTTGAGAATGTGGTGGCGCGTCAGCTCCCTCTGGTCCTGGATGAAGCGGATTACCTCGACCTGTACCAATCAGGTTTCAGGCCCGGGTACAGCACAGAGACGGCATTGGTCGCGCTGGTGGATGATCTCTGGAGGGCTCAGGACAGGGGTTATTCTTCTGTTCTGGTCCTATTGGATCTTTCGGTGGCATTTGATACCGTCGACCACAGTATCTTGCTGCATCGCCTCGAGGGGCTGGGAGTGGGAGGCACTGTTTTACGATGGTTCTCCTCCTACCTCTTGGATCAAACGCAAGCGGTGTTGGCAGAGGGACAGAGATCGACCTTGAGGCCCCTCACTTGTGGGGTGCCCCAGGGGTCAGTTCTCTTGCCCCTCCTGTTCAACATTTATATGAAACTGCTAGGAGAGATCAGTACGCTGATGATACTCAGCTCTTCATATCCACCCCAAACCAAGCCAGTGATGCCCGGTGCCTGGAAGTGGTATGGGTCTGGATGGGTAGAAACAGACTTCAACTCAACCTGGCCAAGACCGAGTGGCTGTGGGTACCGGCATCTTGGTTCATAGGAGAGGTTCCATTGCTGACTATAGGGGGTGAAGTTTTATCCCCTGTAGACAGGGTGCACAGCTTGGGTGTCCTCCTGGACTCACGGTTGAGTTTAGAAGATCATATAGCGACTGTGACCAGGGGGCATTTGCCCAGATACGTCTGGTGTGCCAGTTGCGTCCCCACTTGGACCGAGATGCCCTACGCACAGTTACTCATGCGCTAGTCACCTCATGTATTGACTACCGTAACGCTCTCTACATGGGGCTGTCCTTGGGGGCCACTCAGAGGCTTCAGCTGGTGCAAAATGCAGCCACACAGGTTGTGATGGGAGAATCCCGATACGCCCATGTTACACCCCTTCTGCGTGTCTTGCATTGGTTACCGGTTGCTCTCCGGATGAGATTCAAGATGCTGGTGATAACCTATAAAGCCCTACATGGCTTAGGCCCAGGATATTTGGCAGACCACCTACAGCCAGCAATGACATCCCATCGCCCAGTCTGCGCCCATAGAGAGGGCCTGCTCAGGGTATTGTCGGCTAGACATTGTCGGCTGGCAGCCCCCAGGGGTAGAGCCTTCTCTGTGGGTGTGCCCACCCTCTGGAATCGACTCCCCTTGGAGCTCTGGTTGTCTCCTGACCTTCACACCTTCCGCCGTGAATTAAAAACATGGCTTTTCAAATTCCTCAACCTGGACTGATGGGGTTTTAAGGGTTAAATTTTAAATTTTTTAGATTTTAGATTTTAACTTTGTATTGTGGCTTGTGTTTTTATTATGGTGAGCCGCCCTGAGTCCATTGGGAGATAGGGCGGCATATAAGCCAAATAAAAATATAAAATAATATAAAATATAAAATATAAAATATAAAATATAAAATATAAAATATAAAATAAAATAAAATAAAATATAAAATAAAATAAAATATAAAATAAAATAAATAAAATAAATAAAATAAATAAAATAAATAAAATAAATAAAATAAAATAAAATAAAATAAAATAAAATAAAATAAATAAAATAAAATAATAAAATAAAATAAAATAAAATAAAATAATAAAATAATAAAATAATAAAATAATAAAATAATAAAATAAATAAAATAATAAAATAATAAATTAAAATAATAAAATAATAAAATAAAATTAAATAATAAAATTAAATTAAAATAATAAAATAATAAAATAAAATAAATAAGAAAATAAAATAAGAAAATAAATAAATAAAATAAAATAAAGTAATAAAAAATATAATAAAATAAAATAATAAAATAAAATAAAATAAAGTGGACCACCTGGGACACTGTAGTTTAAGAGGAAATACAATTATGAACAGAAAACAAACCTCTGATTGACAAAATGGCTGAAAGGAATTGTGTTCTTGGGAGATCCAAAGTCATTGTTGGTTTGCCGTTCACTCAACATAGGTGTGGCCTCTCCTACCTTTCAATCAAGCAATAAAATTTAGTTGCAATTCAAAACTAAGGGAATTAAAAGATCAGGAGTACAATTCCATAACCATAAAAAGGGATTTTTTAAAAATATGAAAATATGATCAGAAAGATAGCAGTGAACAATTAACAGCACAAGATTAGAAAAAAATAGCAATAGCAGTAACAATTAGACTTATATACTGCCTCATAGTGCTTTACAAACTTCTCTAGGCTGTTTACAGAATCAGCCTATTCCCCCCAATAATCTGGGTCCTCATTTTACCAACCTTAGAAGGATGAAAGGCTGAGTCAACCCTGAGCCGGTCAGGATCGAACTGCTGGCAGTGGGCAGAGTTAGCCTGTAATACTGCATTCTAACCACTGCACCACCAGGGCTCTTCAATAGATATTAAGATTTACCAAAGCCAGGGATGAGAAGACTGGTATCATACCATTGTGAAAAGAAATGCTGCTAAATTGAGTTCCATTATGGGCCAGAGGAGCTGTTGTGGCTCCGTTGCCTGAGCCTGTGTCATCATCAGGAGAGGACTCTGAGAGTGAAAGGGAGGAATTGGCAAGACCTCCCTCTCCAGGACCCTCCTCTTTGGCAATGCCCCTGGAGGACACCGAAGGGCAAGAGATAGGCCCAGAGCCAAGCACGTCCCTGCAGCCACAGGTGGACAGCGACGGAGGAGATAAGTGCTGGCTGGATCCTCGACAGCGACGCAGGGAGAAATGTGCCCAACAGAAGGCAAGGCATGCCAGGGTTTAGCTGAGTCACTGGACCACACCCCACAGGATATATAAGGGAGCGTGGTGGCCAGTCAAAGCCTTGTGACGAACAAAACTGAAGGCTTCCACACCATTCTGTATCACTGGACTATTGTTTCAAGGACTGAACTGTAAACATTGAGTGTTTACCTTTGATGTGCCAGAAGTGGAGAGTCGTTATCTCCCTTCCCTGTACTTAATAAACTCTTGGCAGGCAGCCACTGGGTTTTTGCTGGCTGGTTTGCTCATTAACTCCGGAACGCCTGTTTGTGTGTGTGTGCGTGGGGTCGGGGACACAACAGGAGCCTGCTGGATTATCTGATCCCATATTAATTTCTTATCTGCAAAATGGTCCTTTTTGAGACCAAGATAGGACTAGGAGCCCATACTAAGGAGTCCTATCCTGGTCTCCAAAAGGAACATCTTGCAGATAATAAATGACCTCAACAGAAACTCTGCTTTTACTGCAGACGTACCTGGGGATGATCGGAAGAATCTTCAGATGGAACCAGCTGGTCTCGGTTGGACTCTAAGGATGAGATCTTTTCCTGATTAATCCGATGAATCCCGTTAGCTGGCACTTGATGCAGTTAGTCAGAAAGAGGACTTAAACTGGACCAACCTGCAAACTTTCTCAGAAGAATAAAAAGAACTTGCGTGACATTCTTGTCTGAATTTTGCAACATCAAGCATTATTGCACACAATATGCTAAAGATGTAGTTAAGGAGAAGACTCCAGGAAACAATGCAACATTTCACCATTTTGCCCATTTAATCCCGTGGGCAAATGTTGCTGCTTAGTGTACATTTTTAACCTAATGCAGTTTTTCTTCTGATTGGTTCAACCAAACAGACAAAATCTTGAAGGACTTTTACTTTGTACCTGGAAGGAGATGATTTCTGAAAGGAGCAGTAGGTCCCCATGACTTAATGGGGGAGATATTGGAGGGTCTCTTTCTTTCTATTTACATGTGACATCTTTTTTAAAAAATGTGACATCAGGAGCAAGGACCCAAAAATGACATAGATATTTATTCAGAGAAGTTTGCTTATTGTTGCTTACCCATTGACAGGAATCTTGCCAGACTACAGCACAATATGCATAACTCTTAGATATACTCCATGAAAGGGTTCAGGAGGGTTTACTCTGTGCCTCTTCCTTCATTCCAAGGATTCTTGGCCAATTTGCCTTTGACTCCTCAGCAAACATCCCCTCCCTCATACAATAATGCACATCCCACCATATGTGGTAAATCCATGACAACTTTCCCTTATTCCATTAAGCATAATGGATAATGGTTCAAATGCATGAAAGTGTAAAAGAGGAGGTGAAACTGAGGTTGCCAAGTGGAGTTAAGTAAATCATCAGCCTACTGTTGTTATGTCCCCACAAATGGTCCAAATTTAGCCTACCTTGAATTCCTTTGACGCTTATCAGGCTCTGATTCAGATTTGAACTTTAGTTGGCTAGATTCTGGTGTATAATCTTTAGCAATCACTGGCTTAGGTCAGGAGTCAAACTCTGACTGAGGAAATCAGCACCACAGGAAGCAGCAAAATTTCAACCCCAAGAGGCACCAAACCAGGAATCACCAGAAGCTTAGTGCCCAAAATAGGCACTATCAGAAGAGCTTCAATCAGAAGACAGTGAAATATGGCATTCAATCCATGGGCCTCAGGGATTACAGCAGACAGCAGAGCTCAGTAAGGCTCCTTGCCAAACAACCCTTAATCGAAAAGAGCTGGCTGCAGTCTGAGTTTAGTGGGAGTGCTGACCAGTCCAGTTTCTGTGTTGGAAGCCATTATCTCATTTCCTGTCCTGTTGTGTTGCTCTAGTGTATTTTTTGTGTAAAGCCTCCACCCCTGGAAATTCTGACCTTTGGACTGGCTGAATTTCTTGCTTGGCTGTCTGAATTTCAGAGTAGATTTTGACTTCTGTTTTGTGTGTTCCTCTTGAAAGTGATGCTACCCACACTGGATTTCCTTCCTTGAGACTTTATTGATTAACCTTCTTTTCTTCTTTTGCACTTCCTTTATTCAATAGTTCAGTAAATTACTTTACAAAATGGCCCAAATCCAACCCAGCTTGAATTCCGTTGATGCTTATTTGGCTCAATTTTCGGTGGCGAGATTCTGGTGTATGCGCTTTAGCAATCACTGCCTTAGATCAGATTCTGACTCTGAGGAAACAGTGCCAGATGAAGCAGCACAATTCCAAACCCAAGAGGCACCAAACCAGGAATCGCCAGAAGCTTAGTGCCCAAAATAGGCACTATCAGAACAGCTTCAATCAGAAGACAGTGAAATATCCCTGGGCCTCAGGGATTAGAGCAGATAGCAAAGCAGTGAAGCTCAATGAGGCTCCTTGCCAAACAGGGAACCATTCCCTTAACTGAAAAGAGCTGGCTGCAGTCTGATTTAAGTAAGAGTGCTGACCAGTCCAGTTTCTGTGTTGGAAACAATTAGGTATCTCATCTTCTGTCCTGTTTTGTTCTAATGTATTTTTTTGTGTAACCCCTGCCCCCCAGAAATTCTGACCTTTGGACTGGCTGACAAATCTTGGTGGCTGTCTGAATTTCAGACTAGATTTTGAGTCCCTGGTAAGAATCATTCACCCCACCCATCTCACTTCCACGTCAGCTCTGGAGGCCATCTTTTTCTTTGTATCCACCCTTGGTGGATGGGCATGCTGTGGGAAACGGGAGGATGGTTGGATAGATACAAAGTGAGATGTATAGACATAACAACATTCTTTTTCCTGGGAGTCCAGGATGTTCAGCCTGCACTTGGAGAGGCGTGAATGAGAATCAACTCTAGTCGGAGTGGAGACCTGATTGGACCATGTGATGGACATGTGGGTGCAGGGGAAGGGACTTTAACTTTCCTTTGGGTGGGGAAAACACAGGGGACTTGCACATTTGGTTTTTTCCAGATGTGCCAATATGACACCTCTAATTAAATGGAAGTTTGAACCAGTCAAAATGTTCCCAACCCAGATGCCAGAACTGGTCCAAACCAGCTGAATAGCACCTTTGACTTGAAATCATCATCAAAGAGTGGCAGGAGGGGAGGCTTACTATTAATAATAGGATGGGATGGGATGGGATGGGACCAGATGGAACGTGACGGGACAGGACAGAATAGAATGGAACAACTTTATTGACACTTAGAATGTACACTAATCGGCATATATTAAAATGAAATTTCATTGGATACAGCTCTCAAAGGGTCACTACCTCCAATATATACTCCATGAACATTACATTATTACAGAAGCTACATATTTATTTTTAATTAATTAATTAATTAATTTTGTCAAACATATATAAGATAACAGGTAAAAGAATAAACATAATTTGAATACATGAAAAGGGTAAGTAAAAAGGAATATTAGGACAGGGGCGGTAAACGTGCTGGTGTACGTATGCAACACTACTTAATGATTATTAATTATTAATTAATGATTATTAATAAACTTATTATAAAATATAATTGAATGATACTAGATCTGAAATTTTTCAAGATTTGAAAAATGTATTTTGGGTTAAACAGCTACAGCATTTTCTGTTAAACAAATTCTTCAGATTGAAAAATGAGGACACAGTAATACTTCCTATTTACGTAGTTTTTGTTTTTAAGTACTTTGCTCAGTAAATTTTATCACATCTGTATGTTCTTAAGGAAAGCACATGTGATATCCCAAATAAATGTGTACCTTAAAATATTATATATGCAATATTTATGACTCTTCACAACTGACTTTCATGCGTGGTTTCCTGGTCTTCCATGCTTCCCTTCTCATCCTTGAAGATTCTTTGCAGAGCAACCTTGTAAGATGCTCTGGACTGATCCTTTCCTCTTTTCTTCCTCCCCACTAAGAAATAAAGGAGTGGGTTGATGCTGCTGTTGAGAGTGGCACATCCTACCCCAATGGTCAGGAGGAGGGGATTATAGGAAACAAAATATTCAATGGCATAAAAGACACCCATTGGGAGAGAAAAAAGGAGGAAGAAGAGGAGAGTCAGCAAGATGGTAGTGAGAAGTTTCCTTTGATTGCGTTGCATTTTAGACCTCATATGAATCATGAGAATGACAGTAGACACAATCATGAGAGGTGTACAAAGTAAACCATTCACAATCAGCTGGTAAAACAAAGGTGATCTTCCATAGGTTCTCGTCTGGTGGAGAATGAAATGCACCGCAGAGAGCAGGAAGGAGAGGATCCAGATGAGGCCACAAACAAGTGTGGATAAATATGGCGGACGATGGCAGCGATGCCAGAGAGGGAAATGAACAGCCACACACCTGTCCAGGCTGATGGCCGTCAGCAGAAACTGGCTGGCAGAATAGGTGAAGAAAAAGAACTCAAAAAGTAAGAAGAAAAAGACATTGATAATGTGTGTTTTGTGACTCAGAGTAAACACTGACACAAATATAGCTGCAGTAATGAGGGATGTGATGACCCCAAAATCAGCGATGGAGAGATTCAGGATGAAAGTGGTGAAAGGATTCCTCTTAATGGAAAAGGCCAGGAGATAAATTGTCGTTCCATTTCCCACCAGGCCTAAAATGCAAATAAGGGCAAAGAAACCACTGAGAAAATTTTGTGTTAAATTATCAAACAGTTGGTCATAAGGAGAAGAAAACATTTCTGGTATTTTAGAAACATTTGGACCAATTCCAGTAGTATTGAAAGGCAAGTCGGCCAGTCCAGAACCACTTTCAGGATGTAATGGAATTTGAAATTCTTTCTGTATCCTAATAACACAAGGAAACAAAAAGAGAATCAGTCCTTGTTAGTGAAATAAATACATACTATAGGAAGGCCCCACCCTCTTCCTAGATTAAAATATTCTTTATTCTTAATGTTAAAAAGAGACAGAATATTTTGTATCATAATATACTTACTCGTGTATAAAGTGTACTATATGATTGTAAACTCCAGGTATCACATTAGGAAAGCCGTGTTGTACTTGAATTGATCCATTACCTAAGGAAGCAGTTATAGTAAGTCATTATTTTTGATCAATAACAGCAGGAAGCAGAAATGCTAATGTGCTTTAGAAACTTCATCCACACAGATTTGTTTCTTCCTGAATGGAAGTCTGTGAATGTATAAATAAAATAAACTCCAGTAGGTTTTATTTTCCTCTTATTGTCCAGATGATCTAATTATTATTTTTTTCTAATTAAAGAAGAACAAAGAGGTTGACTCCATCCTTGTGTCCTTCCAAAGGACAATTCTGGGAGGATGTGGTCTGCAGGAAGCGACAGGCATTAGTGTGTTGATTTTCTTAAACTCCCTTATTTTATGAAAAATACCATCCTAAACCTAAAGAACCTAAAGAATGCACTCACTGGATGTTTTACAGATTAAGATATTAACAGAGTTGGAAGGGACCTTGTAGATCATCTAGTCCAACCCCCCACACAAGCAGAACCATTTCTGACAAATGGCAGTCCAATCTCTTCTTGAAAGCTTCCAGTGATAAAACGCCAATGCAACCCCCCAACCTCAGGGGAGAATGGACAACAGGAAGTCATGATTCGGTGATAGAGTTTCAACTTTGGAATAAGCTCACAAAGCATTATGAACCCTTCAGGTTTTCCTTAAAAGTAGTACCCCTCAAAGAAAAGGAAAGTTTATATATAATATAGTTTTCATGATATGCCTACCTCCTGAGTAATCAAATAGCTGCTCCATTGTGCAAAAAGTGTTGTTTCCTTGCTTAGAAGAGTTCACGTCTGTGAATAAGGGGGACCACCTGGGACGCTGTAATTTAAAGGGAAATAAAATTATTAAAAGAAAACTTGACTGTTCTTCTGATTGTCAAAATGGCTGAAAGAAATTGTATTCTTGGAGAATTCCAAGTCATTATTGGTTTCCCGTCCATACATGAAGCAATAAAATATATTTACAGTGCAATACCAAATGCAATCAAAAGTTGAGGAATACATTACAATAACCCTAAGAAAGACATTTTTAAAAATGAGGGAAAACTTCAAAAAATGGGGCATTTTTAGTACAAATTAGTAACAATAACATGTGAAAAGAATTTGTAAAAACATATTAAAGTTTATTGGAGTCAGAGCAGTGGTGGGTTCCTCCCAGTTTGGCCCGGTTCTCCCAAGCCAGTAGCGGTGATGATATGATGTCACCAAACCGGTTCTCCCCCCGCCCCCTGCATTATTCTTACCTTTTATTTGGCCCCACCCCCAATCTATTGCTGCCTCCCGAGTCCCAGCTGATGGCTAGAGGGAAAAAACCTGTTTAAACTCTTGCCACAGGGCTTCAAAGGGCCGCCCTACAGCTGATAGTGTTAAAAGAAAACAAATGAGTAGACCGGTGCCTGCAAAAATAAATGGGTAGACCAGTGCCTGCAAAAATACAGGAGTAGATCAGTGCATGCAAAAATAAACGGGTAGATCGGTACAGCTCTGCAAGCAGTTAAAAGCCTAGTAGACCAGTACCTCTACTAAATCCTAAATAATTGTCACATGACCATCAAGCCATGCCCACAAAATAAGCCATGCCCACAGAACCGGTAGTAAAAAAAGTTAGAACCCACTCCTGGGTCAGAGATGAGAAGACTGGTGTCACACCAGTTTGGTAAAAAGTTGCTGGGAAATTTAGACTAATGTTTATGGAGATTCTTAATCATTCAAATCATGGTTGTCCCAAAAGTCAACTGGACTTTCTTTGTATTTTCTTTGAAATTTTTTTGAAAATTTGTATTTTCTTTGAAAATTTTTTCATCCAGGACCTTCTTCGGTTCTCAGTTAAAGTGAGTTTCACCAGACAATCCTGTGGAATTAGCTGATAACATCTCAATGTTCCCCAACTCTTAGCCTTAACCCAAAATGGGGTATTTTGGAAATAACAAATTACCTCAGCACAAGTTCTGCCTTCATTAAAGCCATACCTGGTAATGAAAGGAAGAATTTCCAGAAGAAGAAGAGGTCTTTTCCAGAATCTAAGGACAAGGTCTTTTTCAGTGAATCCCGCTGGCCTTCGCTTGGTGCAAGTACAATCAAAAAGGAGAATTGAGGTGGACCAAGCTGCAAACTTTCTCAGAAAAATTGTGTGATATTCTTCTCTGAATTCTGCATGTTTAAATGTTATCGCACACAATATGCTAAAGAAGTGATTAAAGAGGCAATCATATTTTGAAAGAAGGAACAAGAAAAAGGCACTTGTTAGAGAAGCAGCCTATTCTGGATGTCCAATTCTTGAAGTCCAGGACCCTTAAAGGAAAGGAACATCTTATGGCAGGAATTATGAATAATTCATTCCTAAACCATTTTGTGAATGCACCCACTGAATGTTTTATAGCAGGCCTGTCAAACTGGTGGCTCATGGGATCAATGTCTCGTGTAGGTGTCCAGGGGTGAAATCCAGCAGGTTCTGACAGGTTTTGCAGAACCAGTAGTAGAAATTTTGAGCAGTTCGAAATTTTGAGCAGTTCAGAGTAGGGTGGAAATAGAAATTTTGCAATATCCTTTCCCCAGGAGTGGGGAGGGAATGGGGATTTTGTAGTATCCTTCCCCTGCCATGCCCATCAAGCCACCCCCACAGAACCGGTAGTAAAAAAAAATTGGATTTCACCACTGGGCCACGCCCACCCTGTTTTTGCAAAGGCAAAGAAAAGTTATGATATGTCACAATATATCACGTGATGCTATCAGGTTTGACTCCTATATTTTACAGATCAATAGATTAACAGAGTTGGAAGGGACCTTGTAGGCCATCTAATTCAACCCCCCACCTAAGCAGAAGACCCTTTACCATTTCTGACAAATGGCAGACTAATCTCTTCTTGGAAGCTTCCAGTGATAAAATGCCAATGCAATCCCCATCCTCAGGAGAGAGTGGAAAACAGGAACTCATGATTCAGTGATAGAGTTTCAATTTTGAAATAAGCTTACAAAGCATGATGAACCCTTGAGGTTTTCGTTAAGAGTAGTACCCACAAAGGAAAGGAAATTATATACATAATATAATTTTCATGCTGTTCATACCATCGGAGTAATTAAATTGCTGCTCTATCTATCTATAGATGGACAAAAGTTTTGCATCAAAATGTATTCAGCAACAAACTTGATGAGTTTCAAAGCAGTTGCATACCAAGATACCACTGTATGCCTCTATCTATGTATCTGTCTGTCTGTCTGTCTGTCTGTCTGTCTGTCTGTCTGTCTGTCTCTCTCTCTCTCTCTCTCTCTCTCTCTCTCTCTCTCTCTCTCTCTTTCAACACTCACACCCATACCCTCACAACAAATCCTTAAAAAATCCTTCTATTCCAAAAACAGCCATACAAAATTAAGAATAAAAACTCGGAAGAGGTTTGCGAATGAAAAGGAAAAATTACTAAGGTTCTTCTATTCCAGAATTTTACTAAGTAAGGTTGTTGCCAGCTAGAAATACGGACTTGAAATCACCATAAAGTGTGGCAGGAGGGGAGGCTTACTATTAATGATAGGATAGGATAGGATAGGATAGGATAGGATAGGATAGGATAGGGTAGGGTAGGGTAGGGTAGGGTAGGGTAGGGTAGGGTAGGGTAGCGTAGGATAGGGTAGGGTAGGGTAGGGTAGGGTACGGTACGGTAGAGTAGAATAGAGTAGAATAGAATAGAATAGAATAGAATAGAATAGAATAGAATAGAATAGAATAGAATAGAATAGAATAGAATAGAATAGAATAGAAATAACTTTATTGACAAAATTGAATGTACACTAATCGGCATACATTAAAATGACATTTCATTGCATACAGCTCTCAAATGGTCACTGCCTCCAATATACACTCCATGAATATGACATTATTTCAGACGCTACATATATTTAGTAAAAAAAGAAAGCCACTAATTATTATTATTAATAATAAACTTATTATAAAATGTAATTGAATGATCCTATGTCTGAAATTTTTCAAGATCAAAAATGTGTTAAACAGCTAAAACATTTTAGCTAAAACATTTCCCGTTAAACAAGTTCTTTGGAATGAAAAGCGAGGACGCAGCAATACTTCCTGTTTACATAGTTTTTGTTTTTAAGTACTTTGCTCAATAAGTTTGTATCAATTCTGTCTGTTCTTAAGGAAAGATGATAATGGATGATCGCCTAATCGGGCAGCAATGGGCAGCAGCCAAAAAAAAGCTAATACAATCCTTGGTTGTAGAAACAGAGGCATAGAAGCAAAATTAGGAAAAGTATTAGTACTACTTTATAAAACCTTAGTAAAACCACACCTGGAATACTGTATCCAGTTTTGGTCACCACATTACAAAAAAGAAGTTGAGACTTTGGAAAAAGGGAAGAGAAGAGCAACTAAGATGATTAAAAGGCTGGAGACTAAAACATATGAAGAATGGTTGCAGGATCTGGATATAGCTAGTCTAGAGAAAAAAAGGATTGAGGTGACCTGATAGCAGTATTCCAGTTTTTGAGAGGTTGCCACAAAGAAGAAGGGGTCAATTTATCTTCCAAAGCATTAGAAGGCAAGACAAACAATGGATGGAAATTAATTAAGGAGACAAGCAACTTGGAATTAAGGAGAGACTTCTTAACAGTGAGAACAATTAATCAATGGAATGCCTTTCCTTCAGAAATAGTGGGCACTTCATCACTGGAGTTCTTTAAAGAAGAGACTGGACGGCCACTTGTCTCAAATTGTTCAGGGTTTCCTCCTTTGAGCAGGTGGTTGGACTAGAAAACTTCCAAGTTCCATTCAGCTCTATTCTGATTGATGGATGGATGGATTGAACATCTATGTGCTCGCTAAAAACTGATAATGACTTGATGGCACATAATCAATCAATCATAGAGATAAATTCCAGGTATGGGATGCATTCATAGAGTGCCTACCTTTTGATATCCAAATTCTACTGAGTTGTCCTATTTCAGGATGTCTTCATTCTAATTGCTGATCTGGCATCAAAAGAAGTCCTCGCTTCTCCCAGGTTTCCAGCAAAGCGTAAACCCAGAGGTGGTCTTGACTCAAGAAGAGTGAGACATCAATTCTTCAAGACATTCCTTATAAAGCCATTCAATTTTGAACCATTAGTGTTTGGCAGAACTCTGCAATCATTCTTAGTATCCAAAAGTCATCTTGGGCAATTAAATTTCCAGTTTAAATTACCGTTAATGGCTACCATCACAGAAGGAAAAGAAGCAAGAAAGGAGAAAATTAGATCTCTGTTTTTTATTTCTTCCCTGGGGATGTCAAACACTGGAGAGCATCGACTGCATGAAAGAAACAATAGTATCAATAAAGGAGAATATTTGCAGCTCAGGGTTGAAATAAGGAGTCCGGGATGCTCTCTGAGCTTGAAGATGTTTCATTACCAAAATGAGGTAACATCTAGTTAGTAGCACTGATGGAAACTGATGGAGAAGATGTTGGACAAAGAAGCAAGAAGATCAAAAATCAGAAAGTTGAGCGGGAAAGGATGGTGGATGATGGAAACAGAGCTGGCGAGAGGAGAAGACAAATTCAATGGGTACAAAACTTCATACAGAGCCTAGGCATAAGATTTTTTTTTTTTACCTTACATTGTGTTCAAGGTGGCGAGCCGAGGTGGCGCAGTGGTTAGAGTGCTGTACTGCAGCTACTTCAGCTGACTGCTAATTCAGCAGATCAGCGGATCAAATCTCACCGGCTCAAGGTTGACTCAGCCTTCCATCCTTCCGAGGTGGGTAAAATGAGGACCCAGATTGTTGGGGGCAATATGCTATTTAGTATACTGTTGATTGTTGTAAGCCGCCCAGAGTCCTCAGAGAGTGGGCGGCATAGAAATATGATTAATAATAATAAAAAAAGATATATTCCATGACATAATGGAATGGCAGAATTTGGAGACTTCCATTTTACATCTTCTCTATAAGGACCATACCAACAAATGAGCCTGGATAGCTCAGCAGACTAATGCATTGTGATTAACTCCAGCTGTCTGCAATTACTGTAAGTTCGAATCTCACCAGGCTCAAGGTTGACTCAATCTTCCATCCTTTCTAAGGTAGGTAAATTGAGGACCCAGTTTGTGGGGGCAATAAGCTGACTTTGTATAAAATATACACAAGTATGAAGGCTATTGCTTAACGCATTTAAATCAAATTTTTTAAAAAACACTCGTGATACATTCAAATCTGCTTTATCGTAAGTTGGACACTTGAAGTTTCTTTGTTTTCTCATTTTGCTAATTTAATTCCTTTTAATGGAAGGCTAAATCTTCTTCAATTGGCTGTTTAATGCACTAATTCTCCAGGCCTATCTAAAATCATTTCCTTCCTCTATTAGGGGGGGAAATGCTTTACAATCAACACCTCTTTTCCACTGCTTATAGAAAATATGCTTTATTCATCAAAGAACCAAAAACACAAAGCTTTTAAACAGTGGAGCACCCATTATGGTTATCAGAAACTTCAAGCTAAGCAGGAAATTATATTTTCAAGAACATTTCCATTTAGATGCCCCAAAGGATCACCCAGAAGCATCACTTTATTCCTTATGGATGGAGGCAAAGTGTTGTGGTCCACCAGCAGCCTGCAGAGCTGGCAGCGGAGTTGGAGAGCAATGAGGCTGAGGAAGAACATGGGCCAGTCCTGGAGGCTGGGGACGGCCTGGATGAGGGCTCTGTGTCAGAGGCAGAGATGGGGCCAGGGCCATCTGGGAGCGATGCATGGACTCTGGAGCCTCCAGAAGCGAATAGCAGAGAGGCAGAGGAACAGGAGGAGCCTTTTCCTAGTGAACGCATGTGAAGAGCTGCCAGAAGGCAATAACAGCTAAAGCAAAAAGGACAACTTGGGAGTAACGCCAAGAGATGATTGGCCCCTCCCAGAAGGCTTAAAAGAGCAGCAACGGCTCATGGGATTTTTGTAGGAAAGCAACGTTGCTACATTTGTTCTTGTCAGCATCTCTTGCTTCTGAACTTTTGTCAAGAAAAGCCTTTGGCAGGGTGCCAAAGTAAACAAAGGTTGATGATAAGGCCGAAGGACTGTTTATGAAGAATTTGTTTTGGATTTAATTTGGACTAATTTGTTCTAATAAAATATGTTTGTTTGGAACTGATTGTGTCTGGTAATAACTACTTAGGCCTAGGTCACAACAATTCTTACATTCCCCATGAAAGCTACATTCCCATGAAAGCTATTTTATGAAAAATTCCCTTGGGAAATATTTTGTGAATGCACCCACGGAATGTCTTTAAAATGCCAACACAGCTCCTAACCTCAGGAGTTGATGGGTCCCATGATTTGGTGCTAGAATTTCAATTTTGGAATAAACCCACAAAGCATTATTAATCCCTTGAGGTTTTCATTATCAGTTGTATTTACAAAGGTAAAGACATTGTATAAAGTATAGTTTTCATGATTTTCATACCTCCTGAGTTATTAAATCCTTGCTCTATTGTGCAAAAAGTATTGTCTGTTTGCTTAGAAAGGTTAAATTCATTGATTAATTTGGACAACCAGGACACTGCAATTTAAGGGAAAATATAATTATTAAAAGAAAGTAAACTTGTGCATACATCTGATTGTCAAAATGGTTGAAAATATTGTGTTCTTGGGAAATTCAAAATCATTATTTTGTTGGAAGTAAAAATCTGCTCCGGTTCTTATTTGAAGCTAGGAGAAAGATGCAGGAGAAATGCACTGACGGCAGGCTGCAGTTGGAAAGGAGATCTCCATTTACTTAGTAGTCAGAAATAACAGCAATAACACTTAGACTTATATACTGCTTTACAGTGCTCTACAGCCCTCTCTAAGCAGTTTACAGAGTCAGCATATTGTCCCCAACAACTTAGGTCATTTTACCCAACTCGGAAGGGTGGAAGGCTGAGTCAACAACAGTGACAGCAGCATGTTTCCGGGATGGCTGACAAATTGGGGTTAAGAATAGATGGGCTTTTATACAATTTTGGGGACTTTGTAATTGAGATGCCTATTCATGTTCTTTAATATTTTAATGGCTGTTGCCAGATTCTTATGGGGTCATGTAGGGCTAATGACTGGCTCTACAGGCAAAAGGGGAAATGCAAGTCCTAGGTGTTTTGTTTATCTGAGCTAATCTAGTCAGTTTTGGCTCATTGACTATTGTGCTGCTTATTCGGAACTGCTTGCTGCCCTTTGTTTATGAACAGAGTGGCTTGGCTTTACAAAATATCCATTCACAAAGCCTAGCCTCTTCAGGTTTCTGCTTGAGGCTACTTTCCTACAGTAGAAACCAGTGGTGAAATCCACTTTTTTTTACTATCGGTTCTGTGGGCGTGGCTTGGTGGGCATGGTGTGGCTTGGTGGGTGTGGCAGGGGAAGGATACTGCAAAATCCCCATTCCTGTTCTGTCCCCGTCTCACACACACATGCAGACAAACAGCCGGGAGTTAAATAAACTGGCAGACAACCAATTCTTTCGATAAGATGCTTGGCAGTCACCCAGTAGCTGCTTGCCAAAAACTTTTATCAACAAACAAAATACACAGTAAGAATTGTCCAGTTTCGTAAGAATAATTCCAAGGCCAAGATTGCTGTTTTCCAGAGATGCAATGTGACTCAAAAGGAGTTAGTTTTGTCTGTCACAGAGTCTGAATGGCTAACTCACCCTCTTTTATACCCTGTGGGGTGTGGTCCAGTGACTCAGCCTAATCTCTGGCACGCCTTTTCTTCTGTTGCGCGCGCTTATCCCTGTGATGCTGCCGAGGATCAAGCCAAGACTCATTACCCTCATCACTGTCCACCTGTGGCTGCGTGGATGCACTTGGCTCTGGGCCTATCCTTTGCCCTTCGGTGTCCTCCAGAGGCATTGCCAGAGAGAAGGGTCCTGGAGAGGGAGGCCTTGTCAATTCTTCCCCCTCACTCTCAGAGTCTGTATCTGCCGATGACACAGGCTCAGGCAACGGAGCCACAACAATTCCCTCCTCACTCCTTGGGAATGGATATTGCAATATCTCCATTCCCACCCCACTCTGGGGCCAGCCAGAGGTGATATTTGCTGGTTCTCCGAACTACTCAAAATTTCCACTACTGGTTCTCTGAACTATTCAAAATTTCTGCTACCGGTTCTCCAGAACCTGTCAGAACCTGCTGGATTTCACCCCTGGTAGAAACACTGGGGGTTGATTTTTGCCTTTGTTCAGGAGATTTTTCTCTTCTTCTCCTTTAGGGGAAATATTACATTCTTCTAGGAAAGGGGTGGGTGCTAACTTCCTACATAACAGTCAATGCTGATGACCGTCAGAAAAAAAATGACCAGTGGTCAAGTGGTACCACCAACAGTGGTAAGTACTTCTAATATTTCTGTGAGGGAATCTTAAGCAGAACTCTCTAAATTTAATATATTATTACTTCCTTGATGTACTTGGAGATTTGTTTTGTTTCATTTATGGTTGGTTATTGATAAACTCCTAAATTTATGACCTATTGGGATAAGTCAGGGCAGAAAAGAGATATAGGCAGGAAATGCTGGAAATGTAGTAATATCAGCTGATATAAACTAATCTTGAAAGTCTGACAAATTAATCTATTTTAATTCTTGTCTTGGTTTTATCTTTCTACATAGCAATATTGCTACCACTTCCCTTTTGATGGCTCATCATTAAGGAACAAAACTGCTGATTTGAACTTTCTCTTCCATTTGTTTCCATGTCTATCTGTTATTAGCATCAGAGAAGAGGAAGAAGAAGAGGCCCTAAAAGCCAGAGATCATTTCCTCTCCTTTCTTCTTATATCAAAGAGAACCAAATGGTCTCTGCAGATCTCCAAGCACACTTCATCATTCCTGTATAGAATGTCCTGTCCTACCAAGGTAGCTGAAATTTCATTAAACTACATTAGATTACTCTACACTACACTAAACTATTGTAGGAAGTTAGCACTCTCCCGTCTCCTAGAAGAATGAAATATTTTAGGAAATATTAAAAAAAGCAGAATATTATATTTCCCTGGATGAGAAATGAAGAAATGTGTTTTAAAGACAAAGCAGCTTCCTGCCTCTCCCCTCCACCACCTTTGTTAATGGGCTATTAAGGCCTCAGCCAAGCTCACTCAATAGGCCATCATCTGCAATACAATAGGACCCATCTAGCAACAGAAACTCACCACATGGCAAGACTCAAGCAAGCTTGAGAGACAACCTACAAAGTTAGCTAAGATCCCTAGACCACCTGGGAGTTTGACAACCAATCAGGATACATTTCTTATACAGGAACAAGAAACTCAGAGGTGGGGCCCAACAGAGGACATAAAACCAAGGCACTCCCAGTATCTGGGGCCTCTTTGTTTTCTACTCAGGAACTCAAGCCATGTGATTCTGCTCAGGAGTTCAAGTCATGTGATTCCTGTCCACCATTAAATCATCTTTCCAAGCAGACTCCATGTTTCCAGTGCCTTTTTTCCCACTTGGAACTGAACCCAGATGGACATTTCTTCCAACACTATAAAACAAAATGAACCATGCAATGAAACATATATAACATCACAGAATCAACCTTAAAATGATCTCCGTAGAAGATCTCAAAGGACACCTTTTGGCAGAAATAGGAGTAATTACTCAGGCAGGGGAGAAAAAGAAGGCAAAAGGGAAGTGAAAGAAACCCCAACCAACAAAAAGGACAAGAACATTTGGTAGCACAGGAGACAAATATTGAAATAACTCTGCTCTCTGTGACCTGAAAAGTGTATGTTCTGTCTTCCCAAGGTTCTAGGTAGCTAACATTTAATTCAGGGGTGAAATGCTCCCGGATCGGACCGGATCGGACCGGGCAATCCGGTAACATTGTGGCAGGTGGTTCAAGAACTGGTAGTGATGGCGGCACGAGGCTCCGCCCACCCATCCGGGTGTCATTACTTCCTGTTTTTAAAAGGTTTAAAAAAAAGGCTCTGACGATCGCGCACCACAGCTGTGATCATCAGAGCCTTTTTTTTTACCTTTTAAAAGCATTTTTTACGACCTATTAGCCCGAATAGGTTATAAAACAATGCTTTAAAAAAGTAAAGAAAGAAAAGTTGGCCACGCCGACCCAGTCCCACTACCCCACCACCAAGCCACGCCCACAGAATTGGTAGTAACAAATTTTACATTTCACCATTGATTTAATTAAACCACATTAGACTAATCCATACAACACTAAAGTACACTATAAAACAAAATACTAACATTGTTCTGACTGGGGCCTTCGCGGAAGCAAGAAACAGATTCCCCACAAAGAAAAAACCCCTCTTTATTTACACATTGGGAATTCACTGCATTCACCAACAGAAAGTCCAGGCAAGAGTCCTGCAAGGAGTTAATTGAAACAATAGTCCTTATCAGCTCCTTACGATAAATGCAAGGCTGTGAGCTCCCAGATGGGAGGCTGCAAATCAAGTTAGAGAAATAAACAAACCTCAGTTCTTGCAAGGCAGTCTTTGTCACACACAAGGAGTAAAATTTCTAGAAATGCGAATGGTTGTCTGCTACAACCAAACCATTAACTTTTCATCCTATTTATTCCCTAGCCAGGGAAGGGCCATTCAGCATCCATGTTTGTTTTGCTTCCCGAGCCAACTCATTGCCCTCCATTGTTCACCTCTCCTATTTGCTCTGTGCATATGTGTATCTGGAACAGGTCCCAGCTGTTCCTCCTCCTCACTCATCTCTGACTCTAAAGGCAGCTGCCTCTCTGGCTCGGAAATGTCGGACGGCCCTGGCTCTATCTCTGCGTCCACACTGAACATCCATCAAAGCCTTCCCCAGGCTCCAGAACTGGACCAAGTTCTTCCCCAACCTCCTCATCATCTGAGTCTGCCGCCAGCTCTGCTGGCAGCTGGCAGGCCACAACAACCATAAAGTGAAGAATACAATGAAGCAACGGCCATATATAACTCCATAGAAGTCACCTTTAAATCACCACTATAGAAGGTCTCAAAAGTAAGGACATATTTTTGCAATTATTTTTGTAATAATATAAAATGAGTAATTACTTGGGCAGAACGTAGGGGACAAAGAGCAGGGAAAGGGTGAACAACAGAAACCCCAACCAACAAAAAAAGAGAAGAAGATTTGGTAGGACGGAAGACAATTATTGATTATTTGTGCTCTCTATGAGCTGCAAAATCTAATCAAGGAGTATAGTGGCACAATGCATGATATATCCAGAGAAGGTTCTCCAGAATAAAATAAGGAGCTTAGAGTGTGGTCATGGGTGAGGAGGAAAAGTCAGTAGAAGAGAACCAGAAAAGGATATTGTCACAAATTTTCCGACAAATATTTGAAATAATTGATCCTGTGCTTATAATTAGAGAGCCTGGATAGCTCACAGGCTAAAAGCAGACTAAAGCCTGTTATTAATATCCAGCTGTCTGCAATTACACCAGTTTGAATCTCCCCAGGCTCAAGGTTGACTCAGCCTTCCATCCTTTCTAAGGTAGGTAAATGGAGGACCCAGTTTGTGGGGGCAATAAGCTGACTTTGTATAAAAAATATACAAAAAGTATGAAGGCTATTGCTTAACACATTGTAAGCCGCCCTGAGTCTTCGGAGAAGGGCGGCATATAAATCTAATTTAAAAAAAACAATTAGTGGTACAAGATGTAAGTACTCTAAGGCCCTCTATAGTGGATGCATCAGAAAACTCCACACAGTCTCCAAACATAACTCAGTTTTTGAGACTTATTCTGAACTGGGAAAGAGTCACTTTCATATAACAGATACCTTGAGGTAAGTTTTTTTTTTGCTAAGGACATACTTGTCAGTATATAAGAGTCTATAAACTGGAATAGCCATAGCAACAAGTCAGCCAGTGGTGGGTTGCAGTGATGAGTTGCCCCCGGTTCGCACTGGTTCTATAGAACCGGTAGTAAAACCGGCAGGAGGCTCCGCCCACTGACCCTGATGTCATCAAAATGCTTCTGCGCATGTGCAGAAGAGCGTGCGTGCAGCCCCATTGCGAACCAGGAGTTAAGGTAAGTAGAACCCACTACTTGGCGCACATGCAAGCGAAGCAGGCCCACATAGAATCCCGTTGCGAACTGGTAGTAAAGGTAAGTAGAACCCACCCCTGAAGTCAACCAATGAGAACTGTTTGGTGACTGAGAGCCATGTCAGACAGCTTGGAGTCTGAGTTTAGCTTAACTGTTCCTTGTGTTTTAATTTGTGTTTTAATTAAATTTATATACCGCCCTTCTCCTGACGGACTCAGGGCGGTGAACAGCCAACTAAAAACCAATACAAAAAAGTTAAAATCATACTAAAACAGATATAAATTAGGCTGAAAGTTTAAAAAACAGATAAAAGTTCTAAAATTTTTTTAAAAAGTAGAAGGGATCAGGCAAGTCCGGCAAATTGAAAGAGATGAGTCTTCAGAGCCCGATGAAAAGTCCGGAGGTCAGCAATTGTTCTCAGTTCTGGAGGAAGATCGTTCCAGAGGGTGGGGGCTACCACAGAGAAGGCTCTCCCCCTGGGGGTCACCAGCCAACATTGTCTGGCTAACGGCACCCTGAGGAGGCCCACTCTGTGGGAGTGAACCGGCCGGTGGGAGGCAATTGGTGGCAGAAGGCGGTCCCGTAAGTACCCTGGTCCTAGAACTTTGCTTCTAGTTCTAGTTCTACCTCTTGTACTTGCTACCATGTTACAAGAGCTGCATGGGTATTGCATACATGCATCATGTTTTATATTATTGTATATAAAGAAGTTTCTTCTCTAAATGAATTCTTTACTTGTGTCCTGGCTGGATAGCTACAGACTCTGACAATACCTGGTGATGATGTGCAAGAATTCTTGTTGAGAACCAACAAATCTCTTATGAAAATCCAAGGATGTCCAGAAAGTTACACTACTTTGATGAATCCAGTTTGGACTGTATCTGATGTAGCTGTGTTACAGTAGCGGAATTTATTTAGCAAAAGGAAGGGATTACGACATTAAGTGAAAGAGGAGCTTACTTTACATTTTGTTGTAAACCAAGAATGAGAAAGCATTTCTACAATTCTGTGGAAAGGAAATGTTGAAAAACTGAATCGTAACTTGGAGAAGGAGAAAAAAGAAATATCAAATTGAAAATCAGTCTGTCAAGCAATCAAAATATATTCAGAGTCCAAGACCAAATATAATGAAAAGACAAGCTATCAAATACAATAACTATTAAGAAGGCATTTTAGTCTTTGAAATCTTAGCAGCTATCAATTATTAGGAGAAGAATAAAAGCTAATGGCTTCTGGCAGCTGTAGCGCTTGAAAATATATTTAAATGATGAGCTTGCCATTGTTCTCCAAGGATGGATGTCTTGTCATTGATCAGCAAGATTAACATCGGTGAGGCAATCCAAACAAGAAGTCCAAACTATGAATATTAATGCTAACACTAATCTTTATTGATAAGAGCCTCAGATAGCTCGACGGGCTAGATAGTCTGTTATTAGCACCCAGCTGTCTGCAATTAGGCGAGTTCGAGGCTCAAGGTTGACTCAGCCTTCCATCCTTTCTAAGGTAGGTAAACTGAGGACCCAGTTTGTGGGGGCAATAAGCTGACTTTGTATAAATATACAGAAGTATGAAGGCTATTGCTTAATGCATTGTAAACCACCCTGAGTCTCCGGAGAAGGGCGGCATATAAATATAATTAAAATAAAATAAATAAATTAAATAAATTAAAAAAATATTGTGCGTTTCCCCTTTTCTAATCAAAACACCAGCAAGACAAGACAATAACTTTTAAAAAAGGTTTTTGTTTTTTTTTAAAAAATTGAGAGATAATCTTTTAGAAAAATAGCAGCTAACAATTAATAGAATGAGAATAGAATTCGTAATAGATATATTAAGATTTATTGGAATCAGAGATTAGAAGATTGGGGTCACACCATTCTGGGGGAAAAAATTAATTTGAGTTCTGTTATTTTCCAGATGATTTGCTGATCCCATCCTGATTATGCCTCAGTTCTATCCGGAACTCAAAGAGGAGTGTTCTGCAAATAACAACTATCACAACATAAACTCTATCTTTACTGTTCACGTACCTGGTGATGATAGGAAGAATCTCAGAGGTCTCTTTCAGAATCTAAGGACGAGATCTTTTTCAGTGAATTCTGTTGGGCTTCGCTTGATACAGTTAGTTCCTTCTTCAGAAAAAGGGAATTGAGCTGGTCATCAGCAGTTGCAGACTTTCTCAGAAGAAAAGAAATCACATCATATGTGTCTCTGACTTTTGCAATGGAACATTTTATCCCACATGCCAGATGCACAAGAAGTACTGCAAGATCATATCAAAAGGCTATACGAATTTTAAGGCAATGGACTGAATGAACTGAATGACCTCAATCTACCCCTTATTAATTGGACCCTAAATGAATGTACAACAGAACCAATACATACAAACATGTACAATGCCGTTACTAATCTGGGATTGGATCAACTAGTATCAAACAACACTAGATTCAACAACTGTCTTGATCTCGTCTTCTGCAATAATTTGAACTCAATCTATGGTCTACAAACAAATGAACCTTTTCCAACAGTGACCACAGCATGATTGACTTTTGTCTCAATTTATATCCTTACAAAGAAGATCATAGTGACAGAATCCCAAAGTATAACTTTAGAAAAGCCAACTATGATCTCATAACTGATGATCTCTCATCTCTTGATTGGCAAACTCTATTCACTGGCTGCAACACTGCTGAAGACCATTATAACATTTTTTTTTTGCATGAAGTCAAAAGAATCATCAAACTATACATACCACTAATAATCCCCCAAACCAGGAAAAACAAATTACCCATAATAATAAGGAAGCTTGAATAAAAAAAAAAACACCCTCTTTGGCGCAAAAACAAAACTGGCCATGTAGCTAACTTCAAAAGTCGCTACAAAACCTTACGCTGACAGATAAAGGCAGAATGCATCAGTTATCACAGCAAACAAGAGGAAATCCTACTATGCACAAAATCCACCCAGTCCTTCTATAATTTTGCAAACAGCAAACTTATAAGACTCAAGATCCATCCCACCACTAAAAGGGCCAAATGGGAAAGACTGTAATGATGAATGGTTAAAGCCAACCTCTTCAACATGTTCTTCAGTTCAGTCTTTGTAAACAGCAACAGCTCATGCCCCACATTTCCCAATTGTACCACAACTAATTACAATGATCTACAACATGTCGATTTTACAGAAAATGCCATTGAAAAGGCATTACACAACATAAAACCATCTCTATCTGTTGGCCCTGATGATTATGTGCCTACTTCTTAAAAAAGCTCTCAACCACCATAGCAGAACTTCTTAGCATAATTTACAAAATACCTTTCAGAACCTATTCCAAACTCTAAGTATGTCATGTCTAACAAGAGGATTCTTAAACACTATATTAACTTTTCATTTCTCAATAACCGTGTTAAACAAATGTCAATCCATAATCTTAAAATTCCTGTAACCGTCTGATATCATCGTATCTTTAACCACTTCCTTTGCATCTTGTGTGCGATCACACTTTACATTGCAAAAGTCAGAACGCATATTGTAAGTTCTTTATTTCTTCTGCAGAAAGCCTGAAGAAGCAACTAACTGCATCAAGTGAAGGCCAACGGAATTCCCTGGAAAAAAACATCTCATCCTTAGATTCTGAAAGAGACCTGCTATACTCTCCTCTGGAGATTCTTCCTATCATCACCAGGTATGTCAGCAATAAAAGGAGAGCTTCTGTTGTCAATTGAGTTCAGGACAGGACTTGGAGATCATCAGGATGGGATCAGCTAATCGCCTAGGATCCTCTGGCCAATAATGGAACTCAATTTAGCAGCAATTTTTTCCAGGATGGTGTGGACACCATTGCTCATCTCTGACTCCAATAAATCAATCTATCTGTCAGTGGTGGCTTTCACTTACCTTTGCTTGCATGCGCAGACCATATTTGATGATGATCAGGTGGGTGGGCAGATCCTCTCGCCACCGCCATTACCGGTTGCCTGAACCAGGGCGAACCGGTAGCAACCCACCACTGCTATCTTTTTTTTAAAATTTGATTTATATCCCTCTCCCTCTCCCTCTCTCTCCCTCTCTCTCCCTCTCAAATTAATTTTTTAAAATTTGATTTATATCTCCCTCTCCCTCCCTCTCTCTCTCTCTCCCTCTCTCTCTCCCTCCCCCTCCCCCTCCCCCTCCCCTTCCTCCTCTCCCTCTCCCTCCCTTCCTCCCTTCCCGCCTCTCTCTCTGTCAGGCTTGACAAGAGTCCTAAAGCCCTTATCAAGTCCTAATCTGCAGTGACCCACAATTCTGCTCTTGCTGTTCTGGACAGGTGTGGTTATTTCTCAAGAAAATCCTTTCTTAAAGATGATTACACTGGGATTAACAGTGGGCAAAATAGGGGATAGAAAAAGGAAGATAGAAATGAGAGAAGAATATGCTATAGATACCTAGACTTGAAATATCAATTGAAGCTAAAATATATGAAAATTAGATTATGTAAAAAGAAAATATATCAATGGATATAATGAATTAATTTTTATTGAGATGTTGGATGGTACTATTTGAGAAAATTGATGGCTATATTAATTGGGATATTGTTTCAATACCTATAACAATTGTAATAATTTGAATATTTTCAATAATACATTTATTTAAGCAAAAAGAAAAGAAAATTGAAATGATATAGGATTATGATATACTAAATAAGACTCATTTAAATTGGCTTTTATATAAATGGTATTTTTTTTTATTGAAAAAGTTTTACAATACAAAATTTTTCCATTTCCACCCCAAACCCCCCCTTCCCCCCAAACCTTCCCCCGCCCTAACCCTAACCCTAAGCCTAACCTTAACCCTAACCCCCCCATATCCCCCCATACCCCCCTTGACTTCCGCTACAAATTAAAAAAAAAACAAGTACATATAACAAAATAATATAACAAATAAACCTATAAGTAATAAATTTTTCCTAAAATTATCAATATTATAATAAAAAAACTAATAATAATAAGATTTACCTCATTTATCAACCATCAATATACATTTATCAATCAATACCATATTTATAATATTTAAGCCCAATTAAAAGATATCATGCCTTTCTCTAATCCATTAATATTAATATTAATAGTTATATACCTAAATTAATCCCCCTAATAATAAAATATAATAGATCACATCCATATCCATATCAAATAATTTTATCCTAACTACACCCTTCAAGTAAAAAACAAAAGCATAAAACATTTCTCTATTCTAATAAAATATAATATATAAATGGTATTGTTAAACTGACAGAATTTAGGGAAATAATTGTGAATTGTATTATGTTGTGTTATTTGAATTAAGAATTTTGTTTAAATGTTAAATTGATATATTTTCAAGATTAGAGATGAAATTTAAATTTGATAAAGTAATAATTAAATAAAGACTTAATTATATGAAGTAATAATAAAATGTAAGGAAGTTTTAGAAATGGAAATAAGATTTAGAAATATAAACATGTTTGAATTGTATTTTTAATAGTGAATATTTGGGGTAAGATTTGTGAAATGCATTATGGGGTATTAATTGAATCAAGATTTCATGTGGATTAATAGAAGGGTAATTGCTTTGATTAAATTAATATGAGTTAGCTTTCTATAAGATGGTAATAGTTGAGATATGTAATAAACGTTATGGCAAAAATAGAATATATAAAATTTTGTTAAAGATGAACAAAATGTTGAACAAATTTATGACCAGATCAATGCTGTCTTCTGAAAAGATGTATTGTATGTTTATTTGTGTGTTTTAAAAAGAAAAAAATTGCAAAAAAAAAAAGAAAAGAAAAGAAAGAAAAGAAAGGAAAGGAAAGGAAAGGAAAGGAAAGGAAAGGAAAGGAAAGGAAAGAAAAGAAAAGAAAAGAAAAGAAAAGAAAAGAAAAGAAAAGAAAAGAAAAGAAAAGAGAAAATCCTTTCTTTTCAAATTTGTCACAGAGTTGGTGAAAATGTCCTTTTCTGGTCCTCTTCTATTATGGATTTTTTTTCTCACCCATGACCCAACTCTAAGCTCCTCATTTCCATTCTGCAGAATCTTCTTTGGATATATTTTGTCTTATGAATGAAGGCAGATATACATATCCCAGGATAATGTTGCAGAATCCAATCTAAGTTGGTCAACGGGACCAGAGCTTTAATCTTCAGGGAACATCTCTGTCATGGAAAGTGTGCTTTGGGCTATTCTATACATAGTATTTATGGGGTGACTGGTTATATGAAACATTTTAGTTGTTGGTTGGGGTATCCAGACCTCTACTTGCTTGGAATAAGACCAGACTACATTGATAACAAAGATTGGTATATATTTGTCCATGTCTCAACAGTGGCGAGAATGGCATTTGCCCAACTGTGGAAAGATGTAGATATGCCTCCCGATCATCTGATAATAAACAAGATTCTCTGATGTGCTGAGATGGATAGATTAACGTATATTTTAAAAGACAAGAAAGATTCAATATATAATAGAAGTTGGGACAAATGCTTTGTCTGGCTCAAAAGAAGGTTAAACCTAGGAAAGGGGTGATAAGATCGTCTATTTAGATTAATTAGATATTTATTAGGCTATATGATTTCTTAAAATTTCGACAAAAACAGGCTAAATCTTTTGTAGATAGTAGAAATTGACTCTATTGAAATGTTTGGTTTGGATGACACTAGTTATTATTAATTGGAGAGTGAGCTTAACTCTCGGTTAGTCATGTTTGTCGTTTCGTTTTAGTCTTGTGTTTATGTGTTTCTACATTTCACCATTTATATTGTTTTTCAATGTTTATTTTGTGTTAATCAGTAGCAGAAATTTTGAGTAGTTCAGAGAACCAGTAGTAAAAATTCTGATTGGCCCTGCCCCCATCTATTCTCTGCCTTCCAAGTCCCAGTTGATCAGGAGGAAATGGAGATTTTGCAGTATCCTTCCCCTGGATTGAGGAGGGAGAGAATGGAGAATTTACAGCATCCTTACCTTGCCATGCCCATGCCACGCCCACCAAGCCATGCCATGCCCACTAAGCCACACCCACAGAACCGGTAGTAAAAAATGTTGAAACCCACCACTGATCCATACTATGTTGTATGCCATCAGAGTGATCATATGAACATTGTATTCTTTTTGCTTTTGATCTTACACAGTTCTTGTGAAGAACCAGAGGAAACAAACTCCCCACAAAATGGAAAAAGTGATCAAGAAAACTGTCCTCCATGAATCATTTCTGCTTCGCTTGTACAGAAAGGCATTGAGGTAAACCACGTCCTTTCTGGGAGTCAAGTACTTCATTACTTCTCCAAAAAATTATGCATGTCAGATGATGAACTGACCTTGAATGGTTCAAAACTGACAGAAGAGAACAATAATCTTCTGATATCATCACTGTTGCCTCCTTGAGCAGAAATCAGAAGTATTTGTATGAGGAAATATGCAAAAGCATAATCCAAGTGACTTCAGATGAAGGTTTCTGTGAAATTCCTCACATCTTCCACTGTGATTTTTGGAAAAATCAAAATAGATGCAAATGACATTTGATCTCTGTTGACTAAAATAAGGGTGAGTGGTTTGTCCTTTAGCTGTCTGGATCCATCATTATCCTTCCACAAGAAGCAAAAACAAACAAACAAATAAATAAAACAAAAAAGATTCATTTCCATAGAAGAAGACAACCAACTTGATAACCATCTTTTCTGGAGTAACAGATGCTAAAATGGGAAATTTGACAGTCAATTATATTGAACACAATGGCACTGGTGACATATCATCGGAGGCCAACATTTATCAGCCTGACTATCAGAAAAAAGTCATCCATTCTTTAATCATTTTAATTTGCATTCCAGGAATTATTGGGAATGGAACTGTCATCCGAGTTTTGCATTCCCAGATGAAGAGGACTCCTTTCACCGTCTATATCCTCAATTTAGCTGTAGCTGACAGTGGGACTCTAGTATTCCTATTTACTTCTGCAATTTGGCACATAACTACTGAAAATTCCAACCTAGAAGTCATAGAATGTTTAGTATGGACTTTCTGCACTGGTCAGTTTCTTCTGACAATCATCAGCATTGACCGGTGCTTGGCTGTCTTCTTCCCAATTTGGTATCGATGTCATCAGCCACCATACTTCTCCATCATACTCTGTACCATTACATGGATTGTCTCTTTTTCCTTCTGTGCAATTCATTACACTTTGATTTCAGTTAAAGGCCCTCGAAGCATCCGCCAATCCTACCATATTTTTATGTATACCATTTTCATATGGGCCCCACTCATGGTGGCCTCCAGCCTGGCCCTCTTCCTCAAAGGCTTCCTTAAATCACAAATGAAGAGGCGAGGAAAGCTTCTCAAAGCCATCCTTCTTGCCCTGCTTTTCTACCTCATCTTCTCTTTTCCACCAATCGTCATTTATATCATCAACCTGATTTCCAATGAAAAGTATTTCAATTTATTTACATATGGCTACTTATGTGCCTGTCTAAACAGCAGTGTTAACCCACTGATCTACTTTTTGCTGGGGAGAAAGAAGGAACACCATTCTACGTTCAACCTAAAAATGAGCCTCCAGAGAGTTTTCAAAGAGGAGGAAGAGAGTGAAGAGCAACCAAAGGTCCAGTTTGATATCCATTTATGGTGTACTCATGTGAGTGAAAAACCCTGATTAAATCAGTGATAAACCACAATTTATATGTTACTAAATATACACTCTGACAAAGATGTTAGATTTAAAAAATAGTGACTCCTAAAGAACTCCTAAAGGAAACTTTTAATATGGTCATAGGACCAATACATTAATAAATTGTCTAGTTATATCCTAAGAGAAAAAGAGCAACTATGGGTAGAACTTCCCTGGGTTTGGCCTAGAATAGAATAGAATTCTTTATTGGCGAAGTGTGATTGGACACACAAGGAATTTGTCTTTGGTGCATATGCTCACAGTGTACATAAAATAAAAGATACGTTCGTCAAGAATCATAAGGTACAACACTTAATGGTACAAGTAAGCAATCAAATCATATTAGGAAACAGTCAATATAAATTGTAAGGATACCAGCAACAAGGTTACAGTCATTCAGTCATAAGTGGCAGGAGCTGGGTGATAGGAACAATGAGATGATTAAAAGTAGTGCAGACTTAGTAACTAGTTTGATAGTGTTGAGGGAATTATTTGTTTAGCATAGTGATGGCATTTGGGAAAAAACTGTTCTCATTTCTAGTTGTTCTGGTGTGCAGTGCTCTGAAGCGTCGTTTTAAGGGTAGGAGTTGAAACTGTTTATGAAACAGTTTAACAGAGGGGTCTGTTAAAGCGCTCCATGGCTTAGGGCCAGGGTACCTACGAGACCGCCTGCTGCTACCGATAACCTCCCACCAGCCAATATGGTCTCACAGAGAGGGCTTCCTCAGAGTGCCGTCAGTCAAGCAATGTCGGATGGCGGCCCCCAGAGGGAGAGCCTTCTCTGTGGGGGCACCCACCCTGTGGAATGAGCTACCTCCTGGAATATGACTGATTGCGGACCTCTGTACCTTCCGTAAGGCCCTGAAGACTTATTTATTCCAGCAAGCCGGCCTAGCCTAAATGGTTTTTAATGGGATTTTTAAATGTTATAGACTTGGGGTTTTAAATTGGGAGGCCGATTGATTTAATTTCTTTCAGCTATCTTAACTTTTGTATTGTATGTATTTTAATTTCGGCTGTTCACTGCCCTGAGTCCCTTGTGGGAGAAGGGCGGTATACAAATTCAATCAATCAATCAATCAATCAATAAATAAATATTTTCAAAGTCCTCTTTTTGACTTGTGCAGTATACAGTGGAAGGCAGGTTGGTAGTAATTGTTTTTTCTGCAGTTCTAATTATCCTCTGAAGTCTGTGTCTGTCTTGCTGGGTTGCCAAATCAAATCAGTCTACATTAAGATTCAGCCAGCAGCTTCCAACATGATTCGTCATGAATATGCTTCATTCTCCAACTCACAGCCAACATAGAGGCATGACTATTCAATCTGCCTCAAAAGCAGCCAGGCAGAAGACAACTCAAGATGGGCTTAACGGATGTGAAGGAAAGTCTACTAAGATTCCACCATACCAACACTTTACACAGTGAAGTTGCCTCCAGCTAGAAATAAGGACTTGAAATGTTAATAAGGCTTTGCACCAAATTGCAATAAATAAGATTAAGAAGCTACATATTTCAGAGTATAGTCCAAAACAGAAAAGGCAATGAAATTATAATTCAAAATAATCTTTTATTATGAAATAAAATGGAACGATATAGTGTCTGAACATTTCAGGATTTTGAATATATTTTATTTAAGAAAACACTGTTTACAACAAGTTTTGCTTTTATCTTTTCCTATTTCCTTTCACCGTCCATGACTTTTGTGACTTCATATATTGTTCTATTAAATAAAATTGTGAGTTAGAACAGCGGCCCCCAATCTTTCTGGCTCCAAGGACCAGCAGGGTTGGGGAGAGGATGGTTTTGTGTGTGTGCCGACCACTTACACAAATGAAGTTTTGCACATTAACTCACTGTCAACTTGCAAAGCATCTCTGTCTTGCTCTTGAGTTGCCATAGGAAAGGGGGGATGGGAAACTGATGTAATGGCACGGGAGCCAAAGACAGATGCACATTCCAGACTTATATCTCTCAAGGCTGTAACCCGGGGTTACTTACAGCGGCAGGAAGGGAGTGGTCTCTACAACCCACAAAATTGGCCTGTTGGCGAATGTGGTTGATGACACGCCCTGGAGGAGGGAGGGGGAAACAGGGGTATGATTGGGGCCATAAATTACGTGGGGTCAGAGCTGGCTTTGCTTGGGAATGTCCGACATGAAGCTCCTAATAAATAACTGGATTTCTTTTGAAGCTTGGCTCAAGGCTCATGATTTAATTAGGGCATCCGTTGGAACCCTGACAGCCACAGCTTCTGTAGCCCAGTTCCCAACGTGTCACAGACTGATACCAGTCCATGGATCGCAGGTTGGGTAACCCTGAGTTAAAACATTTCCTATCAATAATGGGTTTCACTTTAGTTTGCTACCAGTTCGCTCGTGTGTGTTCACAGAACAGAGCAGAACATCCGGGTGGACGGACAGAGCCTCCCGCTGCTGCCGCTACCAGTTTGCCTGATGCAAACTTGTAGCGGCAGCAAGCCACTGGCAAACTGGTAGCAACCCACCACTGTTTCCAATGTATATCAGCTGCTGTCTTTTATCTGCTTAAGGAGCCATGACCAATAGTCTTTTTTAATTTTTTTCCTGCTCTTCTGGATAGTTTAGCCAATCTCTGAAAACCCTTTCGAGGAATATTTATTTGGCTGCCTACACCAAGTAGGAAACAAATTAAAGGGCTGGGATTTTTTCCTCACTGAGGAACAATCATCAGATCTTGAGCAAAAAAAAAAAATGTCTTGAAGAAGATATTACTTATAATTCACTCATATTCAACCATATGATCTAATAAACGTGCTTAAAAAAGATACATATGTAAACCAAAGTGTAAAACCTCTCCAATGTACAGATAACTTTCTGCTTTAAGAATAAATGTATGGAGATTTTAATTTGGAAAACAGAAGTCCAAATTTTGATAATTCTGATTATACAACAATATTTTAAAATATGAAATATGGGGACAATGGGTTGAGAAACATAATAAAGGCAATAATTTATCATGCTAAAAATTAGGAATATTTAAACTCTCATACATTTCAGGGGCAACGAATCAGAACACCTACATAAGGAGGCCAAAATAGTTTCTTTATTGTTAATTGAAGATCTTACCAGACTGACTCTCCCAAAGGTGCTTTTCCAGGAGGCAAAGTGGACTTTCTTGCTTTTTTTTTCTTTTGAAGACGTTTTGCTTCTCATCCAAGAAGCTTCTTCAGCATTGACAGGATAGTGAGGAGAACTGAAGAAGCTTCTCGGATGAGAAGTGAAACATCTTCAAAAGCAAAAAAAGCAAGAAAGTCCAATTGTCTCCTGAAAAAGCACCACTGGGACAACCACGACCTGGATGACTGAGAACCTCTACATACTTTTCCCAGACTGACTGCATTCTTTTGGGGAACAGGCATATAAAAACTTCAAGACTTTGATCTCTGTCGCTTCCTCCAGCGGAAGGACTCCAAGCTACACTCCCTCTTCATTCCTCCCTCTAGTCTAGCCAGCGATTCCACCACAATACAGCAGTAATTGTTACTCTTATTATGAAATGTGATTGAATGATATAATGTCAAGATATTTGATATGAACGTCTCTTCTTCACTTCTAGAAACGACATAGGCACCATGGTTTCCAAATTTTTGCTATTCGGATTCCTAAATTACATTTATTTCCCATGTTCTTTCGGAACAATATATTGTTTATGACCAGTGGTGGGTTTCCCCTGGTTCGCACCGGTTCTATAGAACCGGTAGTAGATGCTATTGATGCTTCATAACTGGTTTTCTGTCATGGTTGCTGCTGTTCTGAGCTGCCCTTCTCATCCTTGAAGACTCTTTGCAGAGCAACCTTGTAAGATGTTTTGGGCTTTTCCTTTCCCCTTTTCCTTCCCACTAAGAAATAAAGGAGTGGGTTGATGCTGCTGCTGAGAGCCGCACATCCTACTCCAATGGTCAGGAGGAGGGGATTATAGGAACCTAAATATTCAATGACATATAAAGCATCCATTGGGAGAGAAAAAAAGAGGAAGAAAATGAGAGCCAGCAAGATGGTGGTGACCAGTTTCCTTTGATTCCGTTGCATTTTAGACCTCGTATGAATCAAGAGAGTCACCGTAGACACAACCATGAGAGGCGTACAAAGTAAACCATTCACAATCAGCTGATAAAATAAAGGGGGGCTTTCAGAGTATCTGGTCTGGTGGAGAATGAAGTGCACCGCAGAGAGCAGGAAGGAGAGGATCCAGATGAGGCTACAAACCAGTGTGGGTAAATATGGCGGACGATGGCAGTGATGCCAGATTGGGAAGAGGACAGCTGCACACCTGTCCAGGCTGATGGCCGTCAGTAGAAATTGGCTGGCAGAATAGGTGAAGAAAAAGAACTCAAAAAATAACATGAAAAAGACTGCCAGAAGCTTAGTCTTTTTATGGAGAGTTAAAACAGCTACAAATGTAGCTGCAATAATAAAGGATGTGAGGACCCCAAAATCAGCGATGGAGAGATTCAGGATGAAAGTGGTGAAAGAATTCCTCTTAATGGAATAGACCAAAAAATAAATTGTTGCTCCATTTCCAATCAGGCCTAAAATACAAATAATGGCAATGGAGCCATTGATAAGGTTTCGAGTTAAAACATCAAACAGAGGATTAGTTCTAAAATATTCTGTCCAGCCATAACTCCTGTGAACAGGAAAAAACAAAAAGAGAATCAGTCCTTGATTATCTTTTGAGAGCTGAACGCAATTTCATTTTAATGTATGCTGATTAGTGTACATTTAAAGTGACAATAAAGCTCTACTCTACTCCACTCCACTCCACTTCACCCCATCCCACCCCACCCCACCCCACCCCACTCCACCCCACCCCACCCCACCCCACCCCACTCCATTCCATTCCATTCCATTCCATTCCATTCCATTCCATTCCATTCCAATTTTCTATTTTATTCTCTTGCAGAAATCCCTGAATGCTGAAATAGTAATAGAATTACTTATGATGAGCTTATGATGAGCACCTCTTCTGCTCTCATTCTTCACACACTGTGATTATATAGGACACCAGCTGTTCTTCCTCCTCACTCATCTCAGCCTCCAAAGGCAGCTGCCTCTCCGGTGGCTGGGAAATGTTGGACGGCCTTGGCTGTATCTCTGCGTCCAATGCTGAGCATCCAACAGAGTCTTCCCCAGACTCCAGAACTGGCCCAAGTTCTTTCCCAACCTCCTCATCATCCGAGTCTGGCTCTAGCTCTGCTGGCAACAGCAGAAGGCTAACTTCATTACTACAAAGAAAATATTTTGTACCATAAAATACTTACATCTCATAGTAGGTTGGCCAGAAACTGAGGGTGTTGTTATAACCTAAGGATTCAGTTACAGAAAATCATGATTATTGTCAAAATGCACATATATTTTAAAAACATCTTCCACAGTTACATTTTTTTTGTCTCTATGTCTGGGTCTGTGTATAAATAAAAAAAAGAATCCTCAATAACCTTTTCCTGTGGTCACCCCACAGAGTCACTGGTGAATAATCTGTTTCTCTGATGCTTTCTAAGATGCCTGCCCCAGAAATATTTAACCTGGTAATTAATTATAAAACAAAATCATCTGGAAAAGAAAATTTTTCTTCCCTTGTTTTTCCTTCATTTTCAGAAATGTTTCTGGACTGCCAGTCAGGGGTGAAATCCAGCAGGTTCTGACAGGTTCTGGAGAACCGGTAGCAGAAATTTTGAGCAGTTCGGAGAACCAGCAGTGGAAATTTTGAGTAGTTCGGAGAACCAGCAAATATCACCTCTGGCTGGCCCCAGAGTGGGGTTGGAATGGGGATTTTGCAATATCCTTCCCTCAGGAGTGGGGAGGGAATGAGGATTTTGCAGTATCCTTCCCTCAGGAATGGGAAGGGAATGGGGATTTTGCAGTATCCCTCCCCTGGAGTGGGATGGGAATGGAGATTTTGCAGTATCCTTCCCCTGCCATGCCCACCAAGCCACACCCACCAAGCCACACCCACAGAACCGGTAGTAAAAAAATGTGGATTTCACCACTGCTGACAATCATATATATATATTCTTAAAGTTCTCTTAAAGTACATGGAGGAGGAGGAGGATAACAATAACAACAACAACAACAACAACAACAACAATAATAATAATAATAATAATAATAATAATTTTATTTCTATACTGCCCCTCTCCCGGTGTACAGCCTGATTAAAAGCACAAAGACAGACAAAATTTAAAAATAATTAAAAATATTGACTTCATCCCAATTCTGGGATGAGGTTGCATACAGGAAATGTTGCAGACATCACCATGTCCAGGGGTGGGTTTCATTTATTTTTACCACCACTTCCCTGCACACACGTGTTGTCTGTGCATGCGGCCAGCCTTACATGCATGCACTTTGCTTGCTCGCGCGCCTCCCGCGCATGCACCTGGCTTCAAAAACGTGCCTAAATAAGATGACTTGGAGCCTGGGTGGGTGAGTGGACCCATCTGCATTTGCCTCTACCAGTTCGCCTGAACTGATGCAAACCGGCTGAATACCACCTCTGCCCATGTTAGCATTCTTACATTCCCCATGAAAGCTATTTTGTGAAAAGAAAAAATCTTCCAAGAGATATTTTATGAATGCATTCCTGGAATGGCTTCAAAATGTTGATGCAGTCTTATTAATCCCACGATGGATGGGACAAGAGGAATTCGGTGCTAAAATTTCAATTTTATTTGAATAAGCTCACAAAGCATCATGAACCTTTGAGGCTTTTTCATTATCAGTAACATCATCCACAAAGGAAAGGAAATTATATATAATATATTTTTCATACCTTCTGAATCTGAATAATTAAATTGCTGCTTCATTGTGCGAAAAGTGTTGTTTTCTTGTTTAGAAAAGTTCAATCTGTAGATAAGATGGACACTGTAATGTAAGAGGAAATACAATTATCAAAAGCAAACACACTCATTTCCCCCCCCCCCCCTGATTGTCAAAATGACTGAAAAGATTTGTGCTCTTAGGGAATTCAATTTCCTTTGTCCACGTAAAACAGGTATAATAACCCTTACTGGCTTTCAATCAAGCAATCAAAATTTATTTATAGTTTGAGCCAAAATGCAATGCAACAGAGCAGAAATGCAGTATGGTAAGTGCAAAACATGAATCTTAAAAATGGAAAGAAAGTCTTTAAAAAGTTAGCAGTGTTAGAAGAAATATCCATCTGTGTTCAGTTCCAAGTGGGGAGAAAGGCACTGGAAAAATGGAGGCTGATTGGAAAGATGGTTTACTGGTGAAGCAGAATCACCTGGGTAGCTGACCACATGCAGTGGAGAGTGAGTGTTATTTATATCCTCTCTTGGGCCTTGCCCTTGAGATTCCTGTTCCTGTGGCAAGGGCATGTATTCTATTGACTGTCAGACTCCCAAGGGGCTATGCAGGGGTCATAGCTGAGGTTGTCTAAGATAAGTTTGCTTTCTACATGGGGCTCCCCTTGAGGACCACCCGAAGGCTCCAACTGGTCCAGAATGTGGCTGCGCGGGTGATTATGGGGGCGACTTGGCATTCCCATGTGACACCTCTCCTGCGCGAGCTGCACTGGCTCCCGGTGGTCTTCTGGGTGCGCTTCAAGGTATTGGTTCTCATCTTTAAAGCGCTCCATGGCTTAAGGCCTGGATATTTACGAGATCATCTTCTGCCACCGATAACCTTCCACCGGCCAATACGCTCTCACAGAGAGGGTCTCCTCAGGGTGCCGTTGGTCAAGCAATATCGACTGGGAGAGCCTTCTCTGTGGGGGCACCCGCCCTCTGGAACAAGCTACCCCCAAGGAGCCTTGGTGGCACAGCATACTAAAGTGCTGTTAATTAGCACTTAGCTGACAGCTGCCTGCAATTACTGCGAGTTCAAATCTCACCAGGCTCAAGGTTGACTCAGCCTTCCATCCTTCCGAGGTAGGTAAAACAAGGACCCGGATTGTGGGGGCAATAAGCTGACTTTGTATAAAAAAAACACTGCTTAGGAGAGGCCAAAAGCCCTATTAAGCAGATATATACAAAAGTATGAAGGCTATTGCTTAACGCATTGTAAGCCTTCCTGAGTCTCCGGAGAAGGGCGGCATACAAATCTAATTTTTTTTAAAAAAGAAAAAAGGCCATACGAATTTTAAGGTCATGAACTGAATGTCAAACCTGAAGCCATTTTGGAACTTCTTCAGGGCTGCCACAGTGAGGCTGGTCGGAGCTGTGGGAATGGGAGGGGGGGAATAGAGACAGCTGGAGACTTGTAGCCAAAATCAAATTCTTTCTCTGGGAACCAAGGACGTTCCCACCAGATGCTGTGGGGGCATGGACTGAAACCAACTGGGGTTGGGACTGTGACCTGGTTGGGCCATGTGATGGAGGCGTGGACTAGCTAATAACCATGTGTCTATGGTTTTGAAATCTGACACAGACGGTGTGTTAGTAAAAAGTCTTTCACAAGATTCTGTGTTAAAAACAGCTTATGTTTACACCGAATACATACAGATGACAGTATTGCTGCTTTCTGAGCCTGGTGGTTGACTTAGAGTAATTTCCCCTGTACTATGTTAGGTAACATTAAGTAATGAAACTTTTGGAAAAGCCAAGCTCAAACGTCACCAGTGACTCTACAGCGTGTGTATCACTGTGTGATACTGAACTGAGCTGAAAAGTTAACAGTGTGGAAAAACATTGCATAGAAGGTGATGCCTATGTTGTAACACAGTTTCTTAGCAATGCTGGTTGAGCCCAAGGGAGAACTTTGTATCTTATCCTATTTAGAAACTGGTTAGGCTTGGGACCAAATAGGGAATTGCAGTTTTGTTAAACCAAACGCTATCCACTAACTCTTAATCATTTGCTGCAACCAACTTGAAACAGATCTGTTGCAATCCTCCAAATTATATAATTTCTATATGCTTTTCTCCACATTAAATTTCATTTTGCTGGATAGGGCCCAGGGGTGAAATGCTCCCAGTTCAGACCGGATCGTCTGATCTGGTAACGATGGAGGCAGGTGGTTCGGAAAACCGGTAGCAACAATCCCTGCCGCCCCCCCCCCATGCCCAGCTGAGCTGCACAATCATCGGAGGCTTTTTTTTTTACTTTTAAAAGCATTTTTTCTACAACCTCTTCAGCTGAAAAAGTGCTTTTAAAAGTAAAAAAAAGCCTCTGATGATCGTGCGGCTCAGCTGGGAATCGTCAGAGGCATTTAAAAGAAAAAAAAACCTTTTTTTTCTTTCAAATGCCTCTGACGATCCCTTCTGAGTTGCCTGATCATCAGAGGCATTTGAAAGAAAAAAAGCCTCTGCTGATCAGGCAACACAGAAGGGATCGTCAGAGCCTTTTGAAAATGTTTTTTTTACAATCTCTTCGCCAAAGAGGTTGTAGAAAAAATGGTTTTTAAAGTTTAAAAAAATGGCCACGCCCACCCAGTCACATTAACACCCCCACTCCCAAGCCATGCCCACAGAACCGGTAGTAACAAATTTTAGATTTCACCACTGATAGAGCCCATTGTTCAAGTTCTGTCAAGGTCCTTTTGGAGCCTGAGTTTGTCTTCTGTTGGTGTCGGTTATTCCTGCCAGTATATCGCCATCTGCAAATTTGATGAGTTCCCCTTCTATCTCTCATCTAAGTCATTTATGAAGATATTGAAGACTACTGGGCCTAAGATGGAACTTTGTGTTACCCCAGTTTACTTCCCTCCATGTAGATGTACCACCATTAAGGACTACTCACTGAGTACAGCTTGTCAGCCAGTTACAAATCCATCCAGTAGTGATCCTATCTATTCCACATTTTTCTAGCTTAAAAAGAAATAAGTTATTGTCTACTTCGTCAAATGCCTTACTGAAGTCTAAGTATACTATGTCCACAGTATTTTGCTGGTCTTCTAATATAGTCACTTTGTCAAAGAATAAAATAAGATTGGTTTGGCATGGTCTCTTTTTAACAAACCTGTGCTGGCTTTTAAAAGAAGTATAAAAGTTGTTGTTGTTGTTGTTGTTGTTATTTATTTTGAAGATTTTTCTATCTTCAGTAGGATTTTTGAAAGATACGATAACAATAGTTCTGAGACAACACCTGCCAGTTCCTTCATATGTTTATTTTTCTTTTTTGAAGAAACTCTGGGATGTAATCCATCAGTTCCTGGTTATTTATATCCATCAAGATAAGATGGGTGTTCTTTAACCATTTTTCTTGCTTATTTTAATTGGTATTTCTAGTCTGTCATTTATGGTTAGGTTTTTGGTAGTCTGGGCTATAGTTCTTTTTTGCGTGAAGACTGATGCAAAGAATGAGTTAACCAGTTCTGCTTTCTCTCTGCTGCCTTCCTTGACCTATTCTTTTTTTAATGGACCTACCATTTCCTTGACTTTTTTCTTATATTTCCTTGACTTTTTTTCTTGTTATAGCACCAAGGAATTACCTGAGGATTGGAAAAGAGTTGATTTGGTTCCCATCTTCAAAAAAAAAAAAAAAAAAAAAAAGTCTAGAGAAAAGAAGGACTAGGGATGACATGATAGCATTATTCCAGTATTTGGGAGGGTATCAACTTTTTTTCCCAAGGCACCAAACTTCAAACTCTATTACTGGAGGGTTTTAAGAAGAGATTGGATAGTCACTTGTCTGAAATGGTATACATTTTCCTGTTTGAGCAGTGGGTTGAACTAGAAGAATTCCAAGATCCCTTCCAGATCTCTCCTCTCTTCTGAATTGAAATTGAAGTAGAGTTTCATTATTGGCAGGAAGATCCTGCCGAATTTGCTGATCCCATCCTATTGATCTCCAAGTCATATCCTTAACTCAAAAAAGGAGTACTTTGCAAATCACAATTACCACAACAGAAACTCTGTCTTTACTACTGACATACCTGGTGATGAAAGGAAGAATTTCCAGACGGGACCAACAAGTCTTTTTTCAGGATGTAAGGATGAGATGTTTTTCACTGAATCCAGATGTTCCGCACTTGATGCAGTTACTGTGAGAAAAAGGAACTGAGCTGAACCAAGCTGCAACTGTTTTCAGAAAGAAAGCAAAAAGGAAGTTGTGCAATATAGATCTCTGGCTTTTGCAACTTAAACACAAGATGCAAAGGAAATGATTAAAGGTACAATCCTATCAAAGGGTCGTAGGAGTGAAAAGGCCATGAATTGAGATTTGATTCACAGGGTGATTTATAAGAAATGAAAAATTCATGTAGTGCTTAAGAATCCTCTTGTTAGACATACAATATAGAACAGTGACGGTGAACCTTTTTGCAACTGAGTGCCAAAAAGGGAGCACACACATGTGCATGCACTCATCAGCCATGCAACCCAGAAGAGGAGCTGCAAAAGGGGCATGTGCATGCATGCACACACTGGGAAATTAACTTCCAGTCTGGGGCATAAGCATGCACACCAGACACCTAGATGCATGTGCAACGATCAGCTGGCTGGCGTGGATGCATGTGCAATGATCAGCTGGCTGGCATGCATGCCCACACCAGAAAACTTTCCAGTTTCCCACACCGCCACATGCACAAAGGCCAGCTGATCATTGCACGTGTGTGTGCGCCAGAAACCCGGAAGAGGAACGGGCGACTCCGGGCATGCAGCCAACATGGCTCCATGTGCCACTTCAGGCACACATGCCACATGTTCAACATCACGAACATAGAATATCAGAGGCGATTAGACTTTCTGATTTTTCTTTGAAGAGGTTTCACTTCTCGTCCAAGAAGCTTTTACAGAGCTGAAGAATCTTCTTGGATGAGAAGCAAAACTTCTTCATAGAAAACCCAAAAAGTCCAGTCACCTCATGTAAAAAGCACCATCGGGAGAACCATGACCTGGATGACTGAGAATCTCCATAGACAGAATATCGGAGTTGGACTTTGGAGATCTTCTTGACCAATCCCTGCTGAAGCAGGAGACACTATACCATTTCAGACGAATGACTGTCCATCCTCTTCTTAAAAGCCTTCAGTAGTAGAGCTTAGAGTTTCCTAAATTGTCCTTAGGTCTGAAACAGTGTGAAGGTACTTTTTACTACTTTTGCAAATTGCAATATAGTATTTTCTCCCTATGTACAATTTTACTGTGAGTTTGACGGAGTGGTTTCCACCACTGATCTTGCTGCTCTTTTTGCTCTTTAGTCTGGTCGTGTGCCAGCTATGTGTCTTGGATGTTTTGGTCTTTTTGGTCTATGACCACAATAAAGTATGCTAGGCTACCTTTGAACGGCATGTAAGAAGGGTAAAAAATTCCAAGTCTGCACTACTATTAATCTTCTCAACGTTCCCACCACCCATCTCCTTCCACTTATGACTGTATGACTGTAATTTTGTTGCTTGTATCCTTACAATTTATATTAATATTGTTTCCTGATTGCTTATTTGTACCCTATGACTATCATTATTTTATTTATTTATTTTATTTTAATTAGAGTTATATGCCACCCTTCTCCAGAGATTCAGGGCGGCTTACAAGGTGTTAAGCAATAGCCTTCATACTTTTGTATATTTTTTATACAAAGTCAGCTTATTGCCCCCACAAACTGGATCCTCAATTTACCTACCTTAGAAAGGATGGAAGGCTGGGTCAACCTTGAGCCTCGAACTAGTAATTGCAGACAGCTGGATGTTAATAACAGGCTATTCAGCCAGTTGAGCTATCTGAGGTATCATTAACTGTTTTCCCTTATGATTCTTGATGAACATATCTTTTATTTTATGTACACTGAGAGCGTATGCACCAAAAACAAATTCCTTGTGTGTCCAATCACACTTGGCCAATAAAAAATTCTATTCTGTTCTACTTTGGTTCAAAAGAATTTGAAAATAAATGTAAAAGTGAAATCTGAAGCTTATCTTTTAGGGATGGCAACAGATAGAAAGAAAACACAGGTCTTTGTTTTTATATATGACATCAGTGGCAAGGTTTTTGGAAAGAAGAATATATACCCACAAAGCAAGAATGAAATTTGAAAGTAATGGAACTAGCTGAGATGGTGCAATTGACTGTTTTGGTATCCCTGGTGTTCTCCGAGTGAGCTTGGTAGTCTTCTTGCAGCTGTTTCAGTAAATGTTTATTTTATTTTTATTTTTTATTTATTTTATTTCGTCAAGCATGCTGATCTGTCCCCCTCTACATACACCCACAAAAACACAGCCAGTCGAGGGTTAAAGAAGCACTTGGCACACACCACAGTTCTTATCTCCAACTTGGCAGTGATATTCACACCGTCTGCCAAGTGCTTTAATTGTTCACAGAAAGAAAATCACATACGTAGCTTTGCCAAAATCCGTCCTTTTAGCAGCTTCAGGCTTCAATGACTATCAGATTGAGTTTTGTTCGTCACAGGGATCATTGACCACCACCCTCTCTTATATAGTCTCTGGGTGTGATCCAGTGACTCATTGGTCCTATGACTCAAGTCCAGTGACTCAGGTCTATTCCCTCGCACGCCTCCTCAGCTGCTGCAAGCGCTTATCTCGCCTTCTTTGACGTGCGTCCAGGAATGACGTCTCTCCCTCACTCTCATCTGAGACACCTGTTTCCCCACTACTTTGCTCTCTTTCAGCTGGCACCTGAGACGGTGTCAGAGGGGGGGGGGGCTGGCTGGCTCCTCTTCCTCATGCTCAGAGCTTCCTTCCTCCAATGGGATAGGCTCAGAGGATGGGGCCACAACACATGCATTTTATGACAGATACAAGTGTAAACATAATTATAAATACATAAAAAGCATACAAATTAAAAAAAAAAACATTAGGACAGGGACAGTAGGCACGCTGGTGCACTTATGCATGCCCTTACAGACCTCTTAGGAATGGTATGAGGTCTACAGTAGACAGTCTAAGGTTAAAGTTTTGCAGATTTGGGGAAGAAACCACAGAGTCAGGTAGTGCATTCCAGGCATTGACCACTCTGTTACTTAAGTCATATTTTCTGCAGTCTAGTTTGGATCGGTTTACCATGAGTTTGTATCTATTGTGTGCTCTTGTATTGTGTTAGTTGAAGCTGAAGTATTTGATCGACATCTAGTAGATCATTGTGAGTAGTTGTGGTACAATTGAGAAATGAGAGGCATGAGCCATTGCTGTTTACGAAGACTGAACTGAAGAATGTGTTGAAGAGGTTGGCCTTAATGGTTTCATCATTACAGTCTTTCCCGTTTGATCCTTTTAGTGGTGGGATGGATCTTGAATCTTTAAGTTTGTTGTTTATGAAATTGTAGAAGGCCCAGTTGGATTTAGTGCATATTAGGTTTTCCTCTTGTTTGCTGTGATAACTAATGCATTCTGCCTTTATCTGTCAGCATAAGGTTTTGTAGCAACTTTTGAAATTAGCTACGTAGCCAATTGTGCCAAAGAGGGAGGGTTTTTTTTTGGTATGAAGCTTCCTTATTGTTATGGGTAATTTATTTTTCCTGGTTTTGGGGGTTATTAGTGGTATGTATATTTTGGTGATTCTTTTGATTTTTTGAAAAAAAAATGGTCTTCGGCAGTGATGCAGCCAGTGAATAGAGTTTGCCAATCCAGAGATGAAAGGTCATCAGTTATGAGATCATAGTTGACTTTTCTAAAGTTACACTCACTCTGTCATTATGATCGTCTATGTGAAGACAAGTTGAGATAAAAGTCTATCATGCTATAGTCACTGTTGGAAAACGGTTCTTTTATTTGTAGTCCATAAATTGAATTTAAACTGTTGCAGAAGATGAGATCAAGGCAGTTGTTGAGTCTAGTGTTATTAGTTACTAGTTGATCTAGTCCCAGATTAGTTACAGCATTGTACAGGGTTGCATGTATGGGTTCAGTTGTACATCCATTTAGGGTCCAATTAATAAGAGTTAGATTTAGGTCTAACCAAGAAATGTGTCTTCTAATCAAAGATCTACCAACTCAGGCAAGCAATTGCTACCACCAGAGTCTGAATCTGCGGAGGAAGATGAGCTGGAACAAGAACCGACAGAGATTGAGAGGGCAGCTCCATTGGCCTTGGAGGAAACTGGATAGCTCAGCAGACTAATGCATTGTAATTAACTCCAGCTGTCTGCAATTACTGTAGCTTTGAATCTCACCAGGCTCAAGGCTGACTCAGCCTTCCATCCTTTCTAAGGTATGTAAATTGAGGACCCAGTTTGTGGGGGCAATAAGCTGACTTTGTAAAATATACAAAAGTATGAAGGCTATTGCTTAATGCATTGTAAGCCGCCCTGAGTCTCCGGAGAAGGGCGGCATATAAATCTAATAATAATAATAATAATAAAACTGGGAAAGTTTCTGTTGCTCCCCGCTGGAAGGAGGTTTTAAAGTATTTCTAGCAGGACTACCAGAATTTGGAACAGCTTTGTTCATTATGCCATCGATCTAGTAAATTCACAAGATTCGTTTCTCTCTCCATGTACATGTATATATTTGAACTAGACTGTGTTTTTTCTCTATATCATATAATATATGTGGGTATATGCATAATGTTGTATTTATTGATTGGTTGATTTTGTCATGTTTATGTAGTGTACATTGGATGGTTAGTTTTTACGGCTTGTGCCGGAAATAAGGACTTGAAATGTCCATAAAAGAGTGGCAGGAAGGAAGGCTTACAATCATAGAACCAGGGGTGGGATTCAGGCAGTTCGCACCACTTCGGGAGAACCGGTTGTTAATTTTCTGAGCAGTTTGGCAAACTGGTTGTTGGAAGAAATTATTAGAGCACAGAACCGGTTGTTAAATTACTTGAATCCCACCACTGCATAGAACCTACATATTTTTAAAGAAATGTAAAAAGGAAAGGAACAAATAATTATTTATTAATAATGAACTGTTATTATAAAATATAATTTGATTGTATGCTTGAACATTTTAAGCAGGGGTGAAATCCAGCAGGCTCTGAGAGGTTCTAGAGAACCGGTAGTGGAAATTTTGAGCAATTTCAGAGAACCGGCAAATACCACCTCTGGCTGGCCCCAGAGTGGCATGGGAATGGAGATTTTGCAATATCTTTCCCCTAGGAGCGGGAAGGGAAAGGAGATTTTGCAGTATCTTTCCGCTGGAGTGGGGTGGGAATGGAGATTTTGCAGTATCCTTCCCCTGGAGTGGGGTGAAAATGGAGATTTTGCAGTATCCTTCCCCTGGAGTGGGGCGGGAATGGAGATTTTGCAATATCCTTCCCCTAGAGTGGGATGGGAATGGAGATTTTCAGTATTCTTCCCCTACCATGCCCACCAAGCTATGCCCATCAAGCCACGCCCACCAAGCCATGCCCACAGACCAGATAGTAAAGAAAATTGGATTTCACCCCTAGTTTTAAGGATAAAAAATATCACTATTTATTTCAGCACATTTCCCCCCGTACAGTTTCTTTCATTACACATATAAATTTGCATTTTGTTTGTGGAATCATACATTCTTCTACCAAGGGTTTTAGGGACAATAGCTTGGAAAATAAGTAATGATGAAAATGACTGATTTTAAAAATGTCATTCGGTAAAAATTATCCCTACAGTTGTTATGATGATTTTTTTTTTTAAAAAAGAATTTGTATAAAGTCATTTTTCTTCACTTTGAAAATTACACATGCAGCAATATTTCCTGTTTACATTATTTGGTGATTTTTTAAAAATTTGATTTATATGCCGCCGTTCTCCGGAGACTCAGGGCAGCTTACAATGCGTTAAGCAATAGCCTTCATACTTTTGTATCTTTATACAAAGTCAGCTTATTGCCCCCACAAACTGGGTCCTCAATTTACCCACCTTAGAAAGGATGGAAGGCTGAGTCAACTTTGAGCCTGGTGAGATTCAAACTTACAGTAATTGCAGACAGCTGGTGTTAATCACAATGCTTTTAGTCTGCTGAGCTATCCAGGCTCCTCGATTATCGTATTATTATTTTGTTTGGCAAATTCCATCAATTCTGTATGTTCTTTTTGAGAGAATTCTGTATGTTCTTATTGAGCTCACATATCATTTAGGGCTTTAAAAAATGAATACACAATGCCAGAGACTCCTCACAAATGGGTCTCCTCCATAGTTTTCTGATCTTCTGGACTGCCCTTCTCATCTTTGAAGATTCTTTGCAGAGCAACCTTGTAAGATGCTCTGAGCTGCTCCTTTCCCCTCTTCTTCCTCCCAACTAAGAAATAAAGGAGTGGGTTGATGCTGCTGTTGAGAGCCGTACATCCTATCCCAATGGTCAGGAGGAGGGGATTATAGGAAAGAAAATATTCAAGGACATAAAAGACATCCATTGGGAGAGAAAAAAGGAGGAAAAAGAGGAGAGCCAGAAAGAAAATGGTGAGCAGCTTCTTTTGATTGTGTTGAGATTTAGACCTCATACAGATCCAGAGGGTCAAAGTGGACATAACCATGAGAGGCGTACAAAGTAAACCATGCACAATAATCTGAAAAAAGAAAAGTGAAATTCCAAAGTTGGTAGTCTGGTACAGAATGAGGTGCACCGCAGAGAGCAGGAAAGAGAGGATCCAGATGAAGCCACAAACAGGGGTAGGCAAATATGGAGGACGACGGCAGCGATGCCAGCGTGGGAAAAGGACAGCCACACACCTGTCCAGACTGATGGCCGTCAGCAGAAACCGGCTAGCAGAATAGGTGAAGAAAAAGAGCTCAAGAAATAAGAAGACAAAGCCAAACAGTAGATTAGCGCTTTTATGCAGAGTTAAAACAGCCACAAAAATAGCTGCAATGATAAAGGATGTGAGGACCCCACAATCAGCGACGGAGAGATTCAGGATGAAAGTGGTGAAAGAATTCCTCTTAATGGAATAGGCCAGAAGATAAATTGTCCTTCCATTTCCCACCAGGCCTAAAATACAGATAATGACAATGAAGCCATTGAGAAGGTTGCTCGTTAAGTCAAACAGAGGAGTAATTCCGAAATATTTAGCCCAGACATCATCGCACCTGTTAACAGAAAGAGATGAAAACAGAATCAGTCCTTGTCTCCAAAATCTGTGAACTGCTCAGATATTCATATCATTGAATGGGTTTTGTGTTAAATTATCAAACAATGGATCGTATGGAGAAGAGTACATTTCTGATATTTTAGAAATGTTTGAAGCAGGAAATTTGACATGCCCTAAGATTGAGAGGATTGTCCTCGTGCTACCAGTTAACTTCCAGTGGATAACTGATTAAAGTTGTGTCAATTTCAGTTAAAATTTGCTAAGTTCAATAAATATGGTTAGCATTTATTAGAGAAGTGCTAGGTCCTTTCTGGTACTAAGTGCCGAAACGGGAGTGCACGAGTGCGGGGAGGAAGTGCCAGAAACCGGAAGAGCACATTTCTGGCACGCGTGAAAACCAGCTGGCCAGCGCACATGTGCGCACTGTATGAGTGAGTATCCAGGGTTTTAATATTAAATGGGAGTATGTTTTGTCCACGTTTCTTTTTTCAAAGCTCCTAATGGACCACTATGAATCTCCTCTCTTCTACTTTCTGCTCAGTTCTCTTCCATTTTCTCCCTCCCTCTCTCTCTTCAGTTCTTTTTCTAAGATAGTTGAGGGCTCTTCAGCAGTATTACATATATTGGATTTGAGTGCAGAAGCCTCCTTAGGAGCTCATTGAAGGCTGTAATCTTTGAAGAAAATCTGCCATGCATAGGAAAAAGATTCAGATGCTTTGCGTAACTTAGCAGTTATGCGGTGAGCACTTTCATTTGCTCCACACAGCTTTGCAAAGCCAATGTGAAGGATTGCAAAAGACAGAGGATGTATAAATGCAGATGCAGAATGACCCATGTTGGGCTCACATAACACATCTAACCAGGTCTAATACAGTGGTGAAACCCAGTGGTGCGATTCAAGTAATTTAACAACCGGTTCTCTGCCCTAATGATTTCTTCCAACAATCAGTTTTTCAAACTGTTCAGAAAGTTAACAACCGGTTCTCCCGAAATGGTACGAACTGGCTGAATCCCACCATTGGTGATATCCATTTTTTTTACTACCGGTTCTGTGGGGATGGCTTGGTGGGCATCGTGTGGCTTGGTGGGCGTGGCTTGGTGGGTGTGCCAGGGGAAGGATACTGCAAAATCCTCATTCCCTCCCCACTCCTAGGGTGAAGGATATTGCAAAATCTCCATTCCCATCCCACTCTGGGGCCAGACAGAGGTGGTATTTGCTGGTTCTCCAAACTACTCAAAACGTCCTCTACCGGTTCTCCAAACTACTCAAAATTTCCGCTACCGCTAGATTTCACCCCTCATCTAATACCTAATCTTAACAACTGCAAATTCACAACTTTAATTTACTGTATTTTTCGGATGGTAGGACGCACCCGACTATAAGACGCACTTAAATTTAAAAGAGGAGGGGATTATAGGAACCAAACAACAAAAGATTTTGGCCTCTGCGGGCACCATTTTTGGCCTTTTTTTGGGCTTTTTCCAGACTTTTTTTGGCCCATTTCTGAAGCTTTTTTTGGCCCGTTTTGAGGCTTTTTTGGCCCATTTTTTTTTAAAAAAAGGGGGGGGCTGAAACAAGTCTTGAAAATGGCCTGAAAAGCCTTAAAAATGGGCCAAAAAAGCTTCAAAAATGGACTGAAAAAAGGCCCGAAAATGGCCCAAAAAAAGGCCTGAAAAAGGTTGAAAAATGACTCAAAAATGGGCCATGAGGGGGCCAAAAAATGACCGGTGGGTGGGTGGGGCTTCAACAATATTCAGTTTATAAAATGCACAAACATTTTCACCCTCTTTTGGGAGACAAAAAAGTGTGTCTTATAGTCTGAAAAATAAGGTATTTATTCCACTTCCATCCCATCTTTCCTCCAGAAAATCAACATTTTTGCATTAGGAAGACTAGCAAATTCACATCATCTGTCCATGTCCAGTTAATAGTCAAGTGATGATGACCTGCTCTCTGGGGAACTTTGTCCTTTGTCTGCCCCCTGCATGAAATCCGAAAGTCCTCATTGAATTTAGACTAGATTTTTTTTTTAATTGGCCAAGTGTGATTGGACACACAAGGAATTTGTCTTGGTGCATACACTCTCAGTGTACATAAAAGAAAAGATATGTTCATCAAGAATCATAAGGTACAGCATTTGATGATAGTCATGGGGTACAAATAAGCAATCAGGAAATAATATCAATATAAATCGTAAGGATTCAAGCAACAAAATTACAGTCATAGTCTGGACATTCACCAAAAGTGGGTTAAGAGCAAGCTGAGTTGAACAATGTCCATCCATCACAAAGTGCTCCCATTCTAGCAACACAATGGGCAGTGCATGGGAGAAATTGTCCTTGTAGAATCTTATGAAACAATTGGAAGGCTAATTCCACTCTTACAAAGAAAATGTTTTCTACCATAATATTCTCTACATAATATACTTAGGGCCTGGATATCATAGGTATCTGGGCCCTAAGCGCTCCATGGCTTAGGGCCCGGATACCTACGGGACCGCCTTCTGCCACCAATAGCCTCCCACTGACCAATGTGCCCCCACAGAGAGGGGCTCCTCAGGGTGCTGTCGGCAAAACAATGTAGGCTGGCGACCCCCAGGGGGAGAGCCTTCTCTGTGGGGGCACCTGCCCTCTGGAATGAACTACCCCCGGGATATGTATGATTCCCGATCTCTGTACCTTTCGCCGGGCCCTTAAGACCCTGCTATTTCAACAGGCTGGCCTGGCTGAATAAGAATCTGGATGGGGTATTTTAAATTATGGGTTTTTAATTGACAGGGCCAAATTTATTTAATCTTGTTTTAAATTGGTTTTTAAATTTCGTATTGTTCATTGTTTTATCATGGCTGTGCACCGCCCTGAGTCCTCCGGGAGAAGGGCGGTATAAAAATCTAATAAATAAATAAAATAAATAAAATACTTACTCATTGAGGGATATAGGTGAATTATTATAGAAGCCACCACTTCCACCAAAGTCATCATCATCTAAAGAAGAAATTATAGTAAATCAAGATTATGATCAATAACATCAGGCAGCAAAAATGTTAACGTGTTTTAAAAAGTTCTTCCATGCATTCAATGCAGTGGTAGATTTCAAAAAAAATTGCTACCGGTCCTGTGGGCATGGCTTGGTAGGCATGTCATGGCTTGGTGGGCGTGTCATGGCATGGTGGGTGTGTCATGGCATGGTGGGCGTGACATGGTGGGCATCACAGGGGAAGGATACTGTAAAATCTCCATTTCCTCCCAATCAACTGGGGCATGGGAGGCAGAGAATAGATGGGGGCGGGGCCAGTCAGAATGTTTTACTACCGGTTCTCCGAACTACTCAAAATTTCCACTACCAGTTCTCCAGAACTGGTCAGAACCTGCTGAGACCCAGCTCCGATTCAGTGTCTTTCTGAATGGGAGTCTGTGTATGCATGAATAGAATAGAAAATGGAATGGAATGGAATGGAATGGAATGGAATGGAATGGAATAGAATAGAATAGAATAGAATAGAATAGAATAGAATAGAATAGAATAGAATAGAATAGAATAGAATAGAATAGAATAGAATAGAATAGAATAGAATAGAATAGAATAGAATTCTTTATTGGCCAAGTGTGATTGGACACACAAGGAAATTGTCTTTGGTGCATTCGCTCTCAGTGTACATAAAAGAAAAGATACGTTCATCAAGAATCATAAGGTACAGCACTTAATGATAGCCAGAGGGTAGAAATAAGCAATCAAATCATACTAGGAAACAATCAATAGCAATATGAATCGTAAGGATACAAGCAACAAAGTTACAGTGATGCAGTCATAAGTGGGAGGAGATGAGTGATAGGAACAATGAGAAGACTAATAGGCATAATAATGCCGCCTAATGTGAATAGTCCCCAATTAAATAATCCCCAATGGGTTTTTTCCTTGTTTTTTCCTTGACTATCTTGCCCAGATAGTCATAGCCAATACTCAGTTCCAATGGTCCTCTTTAAGAGGCCCAGAAATTATTTAACCTGAAAATTAATTTAAAAATACTCATTTTGAAAAGGAAACTGTTTTTCCTTCATTTCCAGAATGTTTCTGGACCTCTAATCTTATTTCTTGTACTTAACGTTCTCTTGGAGAACATAGAGGTTGATTTCTGGAACGATGCTGCCTGCAGGTATCAATGCGTCCATATTTCTAAATTCTCTATAAAATTTAGTTAATGAATAATTCTCTTTGAAGCTATTTTGTTTCTTTTTTAAAAATCAAGTATTTTGGATACAGTGCATTGTCTAGGCATACCATTTAGCAATAAAAGAAAAGAAAAGAAAAAGTAACGTATATACTGATAGTAATAGTGACAATACAACAGAATAATTCTAACCGTAACCGGATCGACTACTGCAATGCTCTCTACATAGGGCTGCCCTTGAAGACCACTCAGAGGTTTCAGTTGGTGCAGAATATGGCCGCGTGGGTTGTGATGGGACTGTCCCGACACTCTCATGTTACACCCCTCCTGCGCGACCTGCATTGGCTACCGGTTGCCCTCCAGGTGAGATTCAAGGTGCTGGTTACGACCTATAAAGCCCTACATGGCTTAGGTCCAGGGTAGATAACTGACCATTTGTGGCCAGCGGCAGCTCCCCATCGCCTGGTGCGTTCCTACAGGGAGGGCCTTCTTGGAGTGCCATCGGCCAGGCGGGGCTGACTGGCGACTCCTAGAGAATGGGCTTTCTCTGTGGGCGCACCTACTTTATGGAATCAACTCCCTGTGGAGCTCCGGGTGGCCTCTGACCTGAGCTCCTTCCACCGTGACCTTAAGACATGGCTATTTTGCCAGGCCGAATGGGACTGAAGGGGTTTTTAAGGGGAATTTTAATAATTTTAACATTTAAATTTTGATTCTTGCTTGTAAAAACTTATTCCTGTGAGCCGCCCTGAGTCCTTGTCAGAGAGAGGACGGCATACAAGCTTAATAAATAAATAAATAAATAAATTATAATTATTTTTATTTATTTATTTATTATATTTCTATACCGCCTTTCTCCCGCAGGACTCAAGGCGGTGTACAGTCAAGAAAAAATAAAAGATACATAAACATCATAAAATTGATTATAATTATATTTATTATTATAATTATAAAAGCTTGTTTATAATCCTATTAGTTATATTAGCATACTTATAGTTATAAACAACTTTCATATTTTACTTGAACATAACAATGTTCTTTCTTCATCTAATTTCTACCTCTTATCTCTAACCAATGATAAAACCTATTGCATGTTAAATAGTATTCTGTGTCTCCTTTATCTTTCATTTTCAATGTCAATCTATCCATCTCTGCACAATCTAATATTTTCTGAAATATATTTTCATCTGATGGGGTGCTCTCATTTTTCCAATATTGTGCAAATACAATTCTTGCTGCATTCAATACATGTAGTGCTAAATATATAGCCCCTTTGTCATAGCTTTTTGGTATTCTATCTAACAAGAATATTTCTGGTTTTAAATCTATATGCTGCTTAATCATCTTTTCCAACCATGAATGTATTTTCGTTGAATATTTTCTTGCTTTCATACATGTCCACCACTTATGAGTACCGAGAGTCTGACTGCATTTCCAACGTTTGGTGGATATGTTGTTAAACATTTTTGCTAGTTTTGCTGGTTGGAAATGCCACCTATAAAACATTTATAAAGATTTTCCTTATATACATTTTATGCTTTCAAAATGCCAGTGTTCCCCTCCTCCAATCCCAGAAGGTGTAAGAACAACAGGGACTCATGATCTCATAGTAGAGTTTGAATTTTGGAATAAGTTTATGAAGTATTATAAACTTCATAAACTGAAACTTGAGATTTCTTCATCAGCTGTACCCAGAAAGGAAAGTAAGATGATATATAATATAGTTTAGATATTCCTACCTTCTAGGGAAATAATTTCTTCCTCCATTGTACAAAAATTGTTGTTTCTTTGTTTGGAGAAATTCAGTTCAAAGTTAAGGTAGACAATCCAAGACACTGCAATTTAAAAGGGGAAATACAATTATTAAAAGAAAGTAAACTTGACTGTTCTTGTGATGGTCAAAATGGCATAGGGAATTGTGTTCTTGTATTCAAGTTCAAAATCATTGTGGGCTTGCCATCTGCAGAAAACAAATGTAATTCTTCCCAGCCCTCAACCAACCAATCAAAATTTACAGCCCAAGACCAAATGCAATCAAAAGACCATCAACACAATATAATAACCATAAAAAGGGAACTTTTAAAAAATGAGGAAAAATTGTGCCATTTCATCAAGTCATCTGAATAGAATCTTTTTGGAAACCAGACATTTGATTATGTTTGGGGAAAAAAAATGACAGATTATTTCTTAATTTCCTTGGCACTAAATATCTTCTTATCCTGTATTAGCAAATGCTGGCAGATACCTATAGAAAGATGGAAGTTTTTCACTCTTGTGAGAACAGCATATCTCTGGACCTCTGGTTACTCCCTTCTTCCGCCTAGAAAACTCTCTGAAAGCTTATTTTTAGGTTGTACGTAAAACCATGCCATTTCCTTCTCCCCGGTGGAAAATAGATCAGTGGGTTAACACTGCAGTTTAGACAAGCACATAAATCGCTGTAGGTAATAAAATCGAAATATGCAGTATTGGAAATAATGCTGGCGAGATAAATGGCACTTGGTGGAATAGAAAAGATGAGGAAGAAAACAAGGGCAAACAAAATGGCTACCAGAAGTTTTCCTCACCTCTTCATTCGTGATTTCTGGTAGCCTTTGATGAAGGAGATGCAAACTGAGGTAAATATGAGAATAAGGAAGTATTGGAGAAACTTTCAAAGACCTGTAACCAAAATCAGAGTGCAATGAACTGCACAGAAGAAGATAGAGGCTATCCATGTAATGGCACCAAGTACAGTGGACAAGTATAGTGGTTGATGGCATCTATGCCAAATTGGGAAGAAGACTGCCAAACACTGATCAATGCTGAGGATTGTCAGAAGAAATTGACCAGTGCAGTATGTACATGCTAAACTTTCTAATTTTTTTTTCTATGAGGGAATCTTCAGATGTTAAGTATCGAATTGCAGAGACAGACACAAATATGAGAATCCCACAGTTAGCCACAGCCAAATTGAAGATATATAGATGATAAAAGGAGTCCTCTTCATTTGGAAATGCAAAACTCTGATGATAATTCCATGTCCAATAATTTCTAGAATTATTGGACATGAAATTACAGGTTAAAATGATTAACGAACAGATGATCTTTTGCAGACATACAGGCTCAGAAAGGCTGCCCTTTGAATGTATGGCAAGAATGAAATTGTCCTCGGTATTACTGAATCTTAAATTTTCACTTTAGCATCCATTATTCCAGAGTAGATGTTTGTTGCATTGGTCATGATCTTCTGTGGAAATGAAACTTATGCTTATTTTTTCTTTCGGTTTTATTTTTTTTGGTTTCTGCTCCTTGCTGAGGGATATTGATGAGTCCAGACAGCTAAAGAACAAACCACTCATCCTTATTTTAGTCAACGGAGATCAAATGTCATTTGCATCCGTTTGGATTTTTCCAAGAAGCATGTGCGGGAAAAGCAAAATTTATTCAGCAAAAGGAATAGATTTCCACATTAAAGAGAAGAAGAACTTATTTTACATTTTGCTTATAAACCAGGAATGAGAAAGCATTTGTATGCATTTTACGCAAAGGAAATGTTTAAAAATCGAATCAGAACTTGGAAGGAGAAAGAAGAAATGCCAAATTAAAAATTAGTCCATCAAGCAATCCAAATATAGAATCCAAGCCCAAATGCAGTCAAAAGACCTGCTATCAAATACAATAACTATTAAAAAGGAAAGTTTAAAAAACTGAGCGAAAATCTTTGAAAAGTCAGAGCTAACAGTCGATGGGAGGAGAATAAAACTTAATGGCTTCTGGCAGTTGCAGCTCTTGAAAATCTACCTAAAGGATTTGACGTACTTGATGAATTTTCCATTGTTCTACAAAAATGGATATCTTGTCATTGATCAGCAAGATTAATATCAGCGAGGAAGTCCAAACAACATATCCAAACTATGAATATTAATGCCGACACTGATCTTTATTGTGAGGTTCCTCTTTTCTAATCAAAACACCAGCAAAACAATGTAATAGCTATAAAAAAAGAAATTTAAAATTTGAGGGAAAATCTTTTAAAAGGTACCAGCTAACAATTAATAGCATAAGAAAATAATTCCTAAATATATATAAATTAAGATCCGTTGGAGTGAGAGATGAGAAATGGTGTCACGCTATTCTAGAGGAAAATTGCTGTTATACTGAGGTCCATTATTAAGCAGAGAATCCTGCAGAGGATTTGCTGATTATATCCTGATGGTCCCCAGGTCTTATCCTGAACTCAAAAAGGAGGACTTCCCAAATCATAATTACCACAACAGAAACTTTTACTACTGACATACCTGGTGATGAAAAGAAGAATCTGCAGAGGAGACCAGCAGATCTATTTCGGACTCTTAAGGCTGGGATATTTTTCCACGAATCCTGATTTGATGCAATTACAATGCAAAAGGAGAATTGAGAAGGACCAAGCTGCAAACTTTTTCAGAAAGAAAGAGAGAGACAGAGAGAAAGAACTTGTATAATATGTGTCTCTGACGTTTTCAACTTTAACTGTTATTGCACAAAAGATGTAAAGGAAGTACTTAGAGATACGATCAGATCAGAAATCTATACGAGTTTTAAAAATGTGAACTGAGATTTGATTCACATTGTGATTTACAAAAAATGGAAAGTTAATGTAGTGCTGAAGAAGCCTCTTGTTAGATATGACATACTTAGAGTTTGGAACAGAGATGAAATAATAAGATTATTTCCCAAATTGACAATTTTTTAAAGAAGGGAGATGATAGTGAAACAACTATGGATAGCGTAAACTGACATGTTGCTTTGGGGTAATATGGATTTTAGACTTGAAACGAGAGGAGAATTGGGGGAGAAAAGCTATACTGGTTTTCATGTATGCAATTTAAAGACTTAAAGTGCAGTATACATACATACATACATACATACATACATACATACATACATACATACATACATACACACATACATACATACATATATACATACATTCACAGATTAAAAAAGAATTCCACCAATGATGGCAAATCTAGACAGCATACTAAAAAGCAGAGACATCATCCTGCCAACAAAAGTGCGTATAGTCAAGGCGATGGTTTTCCCAGTTGCAATGCATGGCTGGGAAAGTTGGACCATAAAGAAGGCTGAGCACCAAAGAATGGAGGCCTTTGAACTCTGGTGCTGGAGAAGACTCCTGCGAGTCCCTTGGACTGCAAGGTGATCAAACCAGTCAGTCCTAGAGGAAATCAATCCTGACTACTCTTTAGAAGGCCAGATCCTGAAGATGAAACTCAAATACTTTGGCCACCTAATGAGAAAGAAGGACTCACTGGAGAAGAGCCTAATGCTGGGAAAGATTGAGGGCAAAAGAAGAAGGGGATGACAGAGAACGAGGTGGCTAGATGGAGTCACTGAAGCAGTTAGCATGAGCTTAAATGGACTCCAGAGGATGATAGAGGACAGGAAGGCCTGGAGGAACTTTGTCCATGGGGTCGCAATGGTTCGAACACAAGTTCACAACTAACAACAACAACAACAATGATAAGAATTTTATTGCAAAAGCTTATAAAGTTCTTGCAATTTAATTCTGAAGATTAATATGTGAAAGATTGTATGGTTAAAAGCACTTTAAAAAATGGTTATAATATTATGCTGGATTAATGGGAAATGTGGATGCAAGATTTGAAATTTAAATTATGAAACCTTTCATAATTTTCTTTTAGGGATGGCAATGTAGAATTGAAAAGAAAACATGGGCCTTTGTTTTTATTTATGAAATCAGAGGCAAGGCTGTGGTATGCCCAAAGATGGAAAGAAGAAGAATATAGCAAAGCACAGAGAAAAAAAACTTTCATGTGACTTCAAAGTTATCAGAACCTCAACAGTGTCTCCTTAACAGGTGCTTACTGTATTACAAAGTAAAACAAGCATATCTCAGATCTGGTATAAACAGGAAATAAGATGTCTACCATTTTTCCATTTCCTGTGTTTTGTGCAGCACCCACAGCTGATCCCTCAAACAGCAGAGCAAGAGGACAGCTTTACAAATCTAATCTATCATTTAGCTTTACATGTGTACCTAAACTAAATCTGTACCTGACCACACTTGCAAATGGATCATAAGTTTCCTAACGGACAGGAACCAGCAGGTGAAGCTAGGCAAAATCACACCAGATACCTGCACAATTAGCACAGGAGCTCCCCCAAGGCTGTGTGCTCTCTCCATTTCTCTTCTCTCTATACACCAATGACTGCATCTCAAAAGATCCGTCTGTTAAAATACTGAAGTTTGCAGATGATACAACAGTCATTGGTCTCATTCAAGACACCGATGAATCTGCATACTGACGGGAGGTTGAACAACTAGCCTTGTGGTGCAATCAGAACAATCTTGAACTACATACACTTAAAACCGTAGAAATGGTGGTGGATTTTAGAAGAATATCTCCTATTCTACCACCTCTTACAAAACTAGACAACACAATATCAACAGTAGAGTCCTTCAAGTTTCTAGGTTCTATCGTATCTCAAGACTTAAAACGGACACCTAACATCAAAAATGTCATCAAAAAAGCTCAACAAAGAATGTTCTTTCCGAGCAAACTCAGAAAACTCAAACTGCCCAAAGAGCTGCTGATTCAGTTTTACAGAATTGTTGAGTCTGTCATCTACACCTCCATAACTGTCTGGTTATGTTCTGCAACCCTAAAGACAGACACAGACTTCAATGAATAATTAGAACTGCAGAAAAAACAATGGTTACCAACCTGCCTTCCACTGAGGACTTGTATACTGCACGAGTCAAAAAGAGGGCTGTGAAAATATCTACAGACCTCTCACATCCTGGACATAAATTGTTTCAACTTCTACCCTCAAAAAGACCCTATAGAGCACTGCACACCAGAATAACCAGACACAAGGACAGTTTTTTTCCCGAATGCTATCACTCTGCTAAACAATTAATTCCCACAACACTGTCAAATAATTTACTAAGACTGTATTACTATTCTTCTTCTCTTCCTTCCTAGTATCTATCTCTTCCCACTTACTACTATAATCATATTGCTTGTATCTTTCAATTATATTATTTTTATTTGTTTCCTAGTACGATTTGATAGCTTATTAGTGATATTGACTATCAATAAGTGTTGTATCTTTTTATTCTTGATGAATGTATTTTATTCTCCTTATGTACACTGAGAGCATATGCACCAAAGATAAATTCCTTGTGTGTCCAATCATACTTGGCCAATAAAGAATTCTATTCTATTCTATTCTATTCTATTCTATTCTATTCTATTCTATTCTATTCTATTCTATTCTATTCTATTCTATTCTATTCTATTCCTATTCCTATTCCTATTCCTATTCCTATTCCTATTCCTATTCCTATTCCTATTCCTATTCCTATTTCTATCCCATCCCATCCCATCCCATCCCATCCCATCCCATCCCATCCCATCCCATCCCATCCCAGTCTAGTCTAGTCTAGTCTAGTCTAGTCTAGTCTAGTCTAGTCTAGTCTAGTCTAGTCTAGTCTAGTCTAGTCTGCAGCAGGGCAAAACCATTCAAACTATCAAAATGCCTGAAAAGTACATAATGGCTACTATATGGCTCATCAGGGTCTTGACCGAGATGAAGCTTCCAAGGTCAGCCTCCATGCAAAGGGCATTGCAGTAGTCCAGGCTGGAGGGCATGAGGGGTATACTATAATACTATAAAATCTCCATTCCCACCCCACTCCAGGGGAAGATTACTGCAAAATCCCCATTTCCTCCTGATCAGCTGGGAATTGGGAGGCAGAGAATAGATGGGAATGAGGCCAGTCAGAATTTTTACTACCGGTTCTCCAAACAACTCAAAATTTCCACTACCAGTTTTCCAGAACTGATCAGAACCTGCTGAAACCCACCTCTTATCCATAGCAATAGCAATAGCAATAGCAATAGCAATAGCAATAGCAATAGCAATAGCAATAGCAATAGCAATAGCAATAGCAATAGCAATAGCAATAGCAATAGCAATAGCAACAGCAATAGCAATAGCAATAGCAATAGCAGGTAGACTTATATACCGCTTCACAGTGCTTTACAGCCCTCTCTAAGCAGTTTTACAGAGTCATTTTATTGCCCCCAACAATCTGGGTCCTTATTTTACCCACCTCGCAAGGATGAAAGGCTGAGTCAACCTTGAGCCTGGTGAGATTTGAACTGCCAAATTCCAGGCAGCTGGCAGTCAGCAGAAGTAGCCTGCAGTACTGGATTCTAACCACTGCGCCACTGTGGCTCATGATTGTTTTACTATCATCTCATTTCTAAAATAGGCTTATTATGGTGACACTCCTAGGGTCAATTTAGGAAAGTAATCTTGTTTTATATCTATTCCAAACCCTATGTATGTCAGGCCTAACAAGAGAATTCTTAAACATTTTCTTTTCATTTTTTTGTAGCATAAATAACCGTGTGAACCAAATCTCCATTCATGATCTTAAAACTCCTATAACCTTTTGATATTTTTAGGTACTTCCTTTGCATCTTGTGTGTGATAACCCTTTAAGTGGCAAATGTTAGACACATGTTGCACAAGTTCTTTTTCTCTTTCTCAGAAAGTCGGCATGTGGGTCCAACTTAATTCCCCTTTCTCTGAAGAAGGAACTAACTGGATCCTCAAGTGCAGGCCAACGAGAATGTCATCCTTAGATTCTCCTCTGGTCTCCTCTGGAGATTCTTCCTATCATCACCAACAGGTATGTCAGTAGTAAAAGCAAAGCTTCTCTTGTAGTCATTGTTATTTGCCAAGTACTCCTTTTTTTCTGAGTTCAGGATATGACTTGGAAACCATCAGGATGGGATCTGAAAGTCCTGCAAAATCCTCTGGCAAATAACAGAACTCAAGTTAGAAGCAATTTTATTCTGGAATAGTGTGACACTTTCTATCATTTGTGATTCCAATCAAGATAGATAGATAGATAGATAGATAGATAGATAGATAGATAGATAGATAGATAGATAGATAGATAGATAGATAGATAGATAGATAGATAGATAGATAATGGATGGTGGGTGGGTGGATGGATGGATGGATGGATAGATAGATAGAGAGATAGAAAGGTAGGTAGGTAGGTGGGTGGGTGGATGGAGAGAGAGAGAGAGGTATAGGGAAAGGGATGGGGAAAGGGATAGGGAGATAGATGATAGATAGATAGATAGATAGATAGATAGATAGATAGATAGATAGATAGATAGATAGATAGATAGATAGATAATATAGCTACCTATAAATCTACCTATATAACTCTCTCTCTCTCTCTCTCTCTCTCTCTCTCTGTCTATCTATCTATCTATCTATCTATCTATCTATCTATCTATCTATCTATCTATCTATCTATCTATCTACTCTATTCTCAAGTTATTGTTAATTACTATCTTTTTAAAGATTTTCTCTCAATTTTTAAATTCCTTGTTTACAGATATTGCATCGTAATAGATAGATAGATAGATAATGGATGGTGGGTGGGTGGATGGATGGATGGATAGATAGATAGAGAGATAGAAAGGTAGGTAGGTAGGTGGGTGGGTGGATGGAGAGAGAGAGAGAGAGAGGTATAGGGAAAGGGATGGGGAAAGGGATAGGGAGATAGATAGATAGATAGATAGATAGATAGATAGATAGATAGATAGATAGATAGATAGATAGATAATATAGCTACCTATAAATCTACCTATATAACTCTCTCTCTCTCTCTCTCTCTCTCTCTCTCTCTGTCTATCTATCTATCTATCTATCTATCTATCTATCTATCTATCTATCTATCTATCTATCTATCTATCTATCTATCTATCTACTCTATTCTCAAGTTATTGTTAATTACTATCTTTTTAAAGATTTTCTCTCAATTTTTAAATTCCTTGTTTACAGATATTGTATCGTCTTGTTGATGTTTTGATTTGAAAAGAGTAACCTCACAATAAAGATTAGTGTTAGCATTAATATTCATAGTTTGGGCTTCTTGTTTGGATTGTTTCACTGATATTAATCTTGCTGATCAAGGTCCTCCAACTCCTCCATCCTTTACCCCATATCAGGAAAGTAAAATCCCCTCCCATTCACAAGTATTTTCTTCTTTTGCTGGAAACATTTGCTCTAATCTTCAGGTGGATTCCAGCTAGAGCTAATGCTTGTATTGATTTAAAACTATAGAAATTTCTAACACTCCAATCATAGTTGGAGTTTGAGCCATGGTGGCACAGTGGTTAGAATGCAGTGCTGCAGGCTACTTCTGCTGACTGCCAGCTGCCTGCAATTTGGCAGTTCAAATCTCAGCAGGCTCAGGGTTGACTCAGCCTTTCCTCCTTCTGAGGTGGGTAAAATGAAGACCCAGATTGTTGGGGGCAATGTCCTGACTCTGTAAACCACTTAGAGAGGTCTGTAAAGCACTGTGAAGTGGTAAATACCTCTTTTTTGGACTATAAGTTGCACTGGAGTATAAGAAGCAGCTTAGTTTTTGGGGAGAAAAATAGGGGAAAAAAATCTACCTATCAGGTATAAATCTGGCTAGCATCCTTAGTCTGCTCAGCTTCTAAGGCACAGCTAAGAGGAAGCAGCAATGAGAAAAGCAGGCAAAGCAGGGAGAGAGGAGATCACTTCACTCAGCTAGCGCCTAGTTAGGGCTGAAAAAAAGCTTCTAAAGAACAGCTGAGAGTCAGAGCAAAGCATGGGTATCGCTTCACTCACTAGCGCCTCGTTATAGCACAGCGGAGAGTTGAGTGAGCAGGCAAAGCTGGGAAAATTGCTTGCTAGTGCCTCGATAGTGCCTTGATAGGGCTGAAAAAAAGCTTCGAAAAAGCTATGTTCAGAGTATAAGATGCACCCAAATTTTCAGCCTCTTTCAGGGTGGGGGGAAAGGTGCATCTTATACTCCGAAAAATATGGTATGCCTAAGTGCTATTGCTATAGTTAAAAACCTTGTTATATTGTCACTAACGACGTGAGATTCCACATTGGTAGAAACATTTAGTAGGGCAGACATTATTCAATTAGTGATTACAAAGGATAAGAATTTCCTCTCCTGTTGCCTTCAAATATAAACCAACCAAAATATTATTAAATGTTGTGTTATTTATAGGTGATCCCAGAGAGAACATTTTAGAAAGACAAAAATGATGATCAATAACTTTGTACAACAGTTTTAATTTAACTTTAGAACAATGATGGAAAGATCCGTACTGTTGTATGCCATCAAAGTAATTGTATGACCATTGCTTGTTTTCTTTTCACTTTTAATGTTACACAATTCTTGTGAAGAACCAGAGGAAACCAAACTCCCTCCAAAACTGAAAAGGGTTTCCTCTTCTGTCTGGCAAAGGCAAACAAACTGTCAACTTGCAAAACATCCCTGGCCTGCTTTCGAGTTGCCATAAGCAAGAGGGATCGGAAACTGATGAAACGGCACAGCAGCCAAAGACAGATCCACATTCCAGATTTAACTCTCTAAAGACTGTATCCCAAGGTTACCCACAGTGGTAGGAGGGGAGTGATCTCTACAACCTGCGAAATTGCTCTGTTGGTGAATGCGATTGATGACATACTTTGGGGGGAGGGGGAAACAGGGTTATGATTGGGGCATAAATTTCGTAGGGTCAGAGCTGGCTCCACTTGGGAATGTGCCGACATGAAGCTCCTAATAAATAACTGGATTTTTTTTTTTGAAGCTTGGCTCAAGACTCATGCTTTAATTAGGGCATCGGAATCCTGACACTGTCCTTCATAAGTAATTTCTGCACTGCTTCTATGGAAAGGCAATGAGATGAATTAAGATCTTTTACTTTATGAAAGTCAAATTCTTTATTAGTTCTGAAATGTTATGCAAATCAGATGATAAATTGCCCCACAGGACTGAAAATTGATTGGAAAGAATCATAATAATCTACTGATTTCATCACTTTTGTCTTCTTGAGCAAGAACCAATCAGAAGAATGCAAAAGGACAACCCTGGTGATTTCTACTGAAGGTTTTCCATATCATTTCTCCCATGCTTCTTGGACAAATCAAAACCGATGCAAAGGTAATGTGATGTCTGTTAATTAAATTAAGGATGGGTGGTTTGTTCTTCAACTATCTGAATCCATCCTTAACGCTCAACAAAAAGCAAAAAAATAAAATAAAAAAATTGATAAGAATTGAAGCACTAAAGAGGAGACGAGATGATGGATAGAAAGAATTGCCCTTTAAATATAAAAGTAGCCTGATTGTAAGGTGAAAGCAGCAGAAATAAAATTAGGGAAAATATTAGAATATTTTTTTTAATACAATGAATAAAAATAATAGATAGGAAGATTAGAAGTTTACAAATGTTAGGCATTTTTTTTTATGTATGTCTGCTCAGATCGAGAGACTTTAAAAAGACTTTACAAGCGGCAGAGTAAGATCGGACTTTGAATTTGAACTGAATAGAGAGGAAAGGAATCTGGAACTGATTAAAGATCCACAGCGTGTCAGGTGAAAAGATCCAGAAAGAAAACAACAAGAAGATTAAAAAACAGCGAGAGTGCAAGTGAGAGTGGCAGTGCCATTGAAGCAATGAAAGTGAACGAGAGTGATGCAATACTAGCGGACTTTAATAGATTTGTGGCAGATTTGAGAAGCCTGAGAGACTGAGAGACATTAAAGACAATACAATATAAGAACTCTTTCACAAGAACCGTTGCACGTAAGAGTAGAAAAGAACTGTATATCAACTGCAAAATAACTTTATACTTTATATTTATATCGGATCAATTTTCCTAAATAAGTGTAAATTCTGATCAATATTTAGCAATAATAGGATTCTGAATAATTGATGTTTACTTAACTGTATGGTTGATCTTCTAGGATTTAATTAATTAATTAATTATATGAGCCTGAGTAGCATAGGGGAGTAATGCCTCCTACAAAGGCAGCATTTAAGATCCAGCTGCTGCAATTACTTGTGAGTTCAATCCCAGGCAGGCTCAAGGTCGACTCAGCCTTCCATCCTTTATAAGGTGGGTAAATTGAGGACCCAGTTTGTTGGGGGCAATAAGCTGACTTTGTATAAATATAAATATACAAAAGTATGAAGGCTATTGCTTAACGCATTGTAAGTCGCCCTGAGTCTCTGGAGAAGGGCGGCATATAAATCAAATAAAAAAAAAATTAAGGGAAATAGAACTTTAAGTAAATAGAAATATTTGAACAGTTCAATACTTAATCCTTGCCTATTTATTTACATTAGTGATACTTGATTTCATAGATTCTAGTAGATAGATTGATTAACTTACTGTATTACTTATATCTATTTAATTCCATGGATGACTGCTTAGGAAATAATTAATTAATTAAGGGTAATAGAACTTTAAGTAAATAGAAATATCTGTATAGTTTAATATTTAATCCTTGCTTATCTATTCATATTAGCGATACGTGTATTGATAGATCCTATCAGATAGATTAATTAACCCATTGTACTACCTATATCTTTTTAATTCTATGGATGACTGTTTAGGAAAGAATTGATCTAATTAAGGGTAATAGAACTTTCAGTGAATAGAAATATTTGAATAACTTAATATTTAATCCTTGCTTAAATACTTACAAGAGTGACATTTGTTTTGACAGACTCTATTTGATAGACTAATTAATTTACAGTAATTCATTGTATTGTTTATATTCAGATCTAATGATGTGTTAGAACCTGAAGTTTTTCCCCATACCTCCCCTATATTAGTCTTCTTTCCCCCAATTAGAGTGCATAAGTTATATTGATATATCCATACATTTAAGTGCCTATTAGAGTGTCCAGTGCTGAAAATATATATAGAAATTACAGACCAATTAATACTGGAAGAAGATAAGCCCCAGACATTATCATAGATAAACACACAACTACAAGTAACAAAAGCGAAGAACCAATAAGAATATTTAAGTGTATGAAATTTTGGGACAACTTACTAAAAAGAATCAATATGACAAGCACTGCCACAACCACTATAACCAAAACAACCAAAAAAATAATTCCAAGCCAGGCCCCACTTACAGCCTCTCCTGCTCAACAGAGATCTATTGAAACAATGTTAGGAACTGAAAAAGAAAAGGCAGCTTCCATATCCAGCATGCAAACTATCCATTCAGCTTTGGCAATGCTACAGGAAATGATGATTAAGACCCAAGAATCAATTGCCAACAATCACAAAGAGACAAGACGAAATCACGATGATCTGAAATCTGATGTGGGAAGGATAAATATACAGAAAATGGATGATAAGATAGAAAAGATTCAACAGAACATCGCCAATAATGAACAAAGGATCCAAAAAACGGAACTCAAAATGGAACAGACAATAAAAAAAGTAGAAAGGCTGGAATACCAACAGTTGACATGTAATCGAGAGACGGAAGACGCCCTTACATTTCTCGAAATGGAAAAAGCATCGTTTTACTTAAGGTTCCAGAACATCACAGAATCCAAGGAGGAAGACTTAGGAGAGATTATGACAGAGATTTTTGCGGAAACATTACGGAGAGACAAAAACGATATAAGAAGAGATATTGATGAAATTTACAGGGTTCATACTAATTACGCATGAAGGAACAAGCTCCCGAAGGAAGTGCACGTCCGATTTACAAAAAAAACAACAAAAGAGGAAATATATAAGAAAATGAGAGAAGAGGCGATTTACTATAAAGGGAAGGAAATAATAACTTTGAGGCAAATCCCGAGACGCGTGAGAGATCAGAGAAAAAACTATAGCTTCCTTACAACACAATTGAACAAGCATAAAGTAATGTTCCGCTGGCTTTTACCAGATGGTATTTTGATTTCGTGGCAAAATAAGAAAGTAAAGATAGACAACTTAGAAGGAGCCCAGGAGTTTTTTGATCAATATTTTATTATGAAAGAAGACCAAGAAGCCAGAGAGGAACCAGAGAATAGGAGCCAAGATGAACACTTTATAGAAGAAATGGAAGATGACCAAGGGGAAAAGAAGAAACAGGAAAGGAAAGAAATGGAGAGAGAAGGAGTGAGGGGAAAAATGCAAATGGTAACAAGAAACACAAGTAAACAAAAGACAATTACTAAATAAGGAGGAAGATGGAACAGGAAATAAAAATAATTTCAATCAATATAAATGGATTAAACGCCCCAACCAAGAGAACCCGGACATTTGCCAAACCAAATAAATTGGAGATGGATATAATCAGTCTACAGGAAGTCCACATTAAAAAAACACACCAAAAATTGCTAGAAAATACAAGACTAGGAAATCTTTATACTTCACTATCAGACCAAAAAAAAAGAGGTATTGCGGTTTACATCAAGAAGCACTTAAAAACAAAACAAATATATCAAGATGAAGAGGGAAGAGTTCTAATGATCAAAATACAAACAGAGTCAAAAACAATATTACTGACCACGATTTATGCACCAAATGAAAACCAACGGGCCTTCTATAAAAATTTACATAATAAAATAAAAGATTTAGACTATGAAAGTATCTGGAAGTCTCATAAGTGACTTCAATGCAATCTTAGACGCAGAAAAAGATTATAAGAGCACCAAGAAGAACAAAACCAAGAAAAAAACCCTACCAGACACTTTTATGGAAATGGCACAAGAACTATGTCTACAAGATGTCTGGAGGGAAGTAAATAAGGAAAAAAAGCAATTTCTACTGCTTTATACTTTCTACTCTAATCCACATCTATCCTGGTCTAGGATAGATATGGCATGGATGACAACGGACCTTAGGAAAGATTTAGACGAAATTGAAATATCCACAAATATATGGGCAGATCATAGTCCGTTAAAAATAACTTGGAAAGGACATTGAATAAAAAAGAGGTGGATGATGAACACTGAAATCTTAAAAGATAAGAATTATATACAAACAATAGAAAAGGAAATGAAAATTTTCTTTGAAATTAATAAAAAAGAGCAAACTTCTACCCAAAACCTCTGGGATACGGCAAAAGCTTACATAAGAGGGCTGACAATAGCTTATGTAGCAAAGAAAAACAAAGAACAATGGCAGAGAAGAGAGAAATGTCTGAAAGAACTTAAGGAATACGAACACGAGTTACAGAAGGAACTCCAAAATAAAAGAATCAAAGAAAAAATAAATTTGATAAAACACAAAATAAATTTGAACACACAGATAGAAATAGCCAGGAAAATTAAACTAGTGAAATAAAATTACTTCGAACATGCCAACAAGACAGGGAGATGGCTGGCATACAGACTGAAAAAAGAAAAAGAAAAACGGACCATACCCCAACTTAAAGACAATACTGGAGAGATACAATATAGAAATAAAGATAAAAAGGATATAGCAAGAGCATTCTTTCAAAAATTATATGAACAAGAGGAACCCCCAGAAGAAGATATTAGACAATACTTAAGGGAAGCCGAAATCAAAGAATTAGAAGAGACGCACAGAGACGCTTTGGACAGACCAATTACAATGATGGAACTTATTGAGGTGAAGAAAAAACAAAAAATAAATAAGTCCCCAGGACCTGATGGAATACCAGTGGAGTTCTATAAAAATTGTCAACAATTGGTGGATGAAACCCTGTTTGAAGTATTTAATGATGCAATTATGGAAGCCAAAATTCCGAATTCCTGGACAGAGGCTATTATTACATTAATACCCAAAGAACAACAGATCATGCAGATATCCAAAATTATAGACCAATATCTTTGTTGAATGTGGACTATAAATTATTTACATCAATTATCACAGAAAGAATCGAGTTTACTTTCTTTTTAATCATTGCATTTCCCATTAAATTGCAGTGTCCTGGATTGTCCTCCTTAACTTGGATCTGGATATCCCAGATGCACAATGGGAAAAGAATTTAATAATTTAACCCTAGAAGGTAGGATCATAAACTATATTAAATGTCATTACTTTTTCCTTGGGAAGAAATAGTACTCATAATGCTTCATACCTTACTTATTCCAAAATTCAAACTCTATGACCAGATCATGGGTTGGAGGGAGGGCACTGGCATTTTGGAAATATTCAGAGGGTGATTTTCAATGGTGAAATTCAGCTGGATCTATCCGGCTTGCGCAATCCTGTAGGGGCGGTGGTGGGAGGCTCCACCCACCCGCCCGGATGTCATCACGTCCCATTTTTTACCCACTGTGCATGCATGGAGGAGGAGCACGCGCTCACATTTGCGATCCGGTAGTGAAGGTAAGTGCATTTTACGCTTGCTTTCACTAAATGGCTTCTGATGGAGTTATTCATAAACTAAGTATTAAGGAGCATTTAAGAAACCTGACTAGGGGGCTCACTGAGCTTGTCGATCAGAAAGGTCGGCAGTTCGGCGGTTCGAATCCTTAGTACAGGTCTCCTGTGTGAGCAGAGGGTTGGACTAGATGACCTCCAAGATCCCTTCCAACTCTGTTACTGTTGCTGTTACTAAGAATATGAACCCAATGATAACCACCACTTACTCAGGCCTTATCATCCCAGAAGAACACAAGGGTTGAAGTTAATCTTTGTACTTCAAGAGAACATTAATAATAAAAACAAACAAACAAGGGGATTGGAAGCCCAGAAGCATTTCTGAAACTGAAGAGTTAAGAAAAAAAAAGATTGGAAAAATAGTTTCCTTTTCAAAATGAGCATTTCTGAATAAATTATAATTCTGGGGCAGTTTAGAGAGCACAATAGAGACTGAGTATTTGCTAATGACTATCTGAGAAATCACAGCAGAAAAAAAAAAAAACCCAGTTGGGGATTACAGGTATTCCTCGACTTACAACCATAATAGAGCCCAGAATTTCCGTTGCTAAGTGAAACATTGGTTAAGTGAATGCTGCTCCATTTTATGACCTTCCAAGCCACAGTTGTTAAGTGAATCACTGCCGATGTTAAATTAGTATCCCGGTTGGCTTCTCCATTGACTTTGCTTGTCAGAGGATCGCAAAAGGTGATCCCGTGATCCCGGGACAGCAAAGGTCATAAATATGAATCATGTTGTTGCCAAATATCTGAATTCTGGTCCATAGGGATGCTGCAAAAGTTGTAACTGTGGAAATTGGTTATAAGTCACCTTTTTCACTGCCGTTATAACTTTGAAAGGTTTCTCAGTGAACTCTTGTAAGTTAAGGACTACTTGTATTTGATTTATATATACACAGTGTCAAGCCCAGTTACAGCTCAACATACTTTCTGGAGGGAGAGGCATAGAGAGACATCCCTCAAGTCCATGTTAGAGAGGGACTGTTTGCACTGTTTGGGTTAGAAGTGGTGGCGGGATTCGTTTCAGCTGGTGGTGATGGTTGTCGTTGTGGACTGCGTTTAGGCTGTGACACAGGATGATATGTCAGGGGAGTCACTTCTCCGAGGCTATGATGGAGAACGCAGAAATAGAAGGAGCGGCATGATCCAAGGACCGCTGCAGCCTGCCAAAACCAGGATCAGCTGAGAAGCACTGATGGGGGTGGGTTGTGGCCGCGGCCGCTGTGACTTATTCAAAAGGCGCTGAGGAGCGGAAACTTTGCGCTGACTTTGTACCGTTCATACTCAGTTTTTTCTGATGCCCAGATGTTGCAGATTAAAGTATATTAGCTCCCTAGAACCGTGTTGGTTTGGTGATTCAGCAGGAGTCCACCTGAACGTGGATTAGAAGAGCTGAGACACAGGCTCCCATTCAGAAAAATACAAATCTGTACAGGAGAACTTTCTAAATCTAGAATGCATTAGCATTTTTGCTGCCTGGTGTTATTGATCATAATCTTGACTTAATTTAATTGCTTCCTTAGATAACGATGACTTTAGTGGAATTGGTGGCTCCTATATTAATCGTGAACACCTCAATGGGTAAGTACATTATGGAACTAAGTATTTGCACTTTTTCTCTGGGACATATCGTGTCTGTAACAAATGCAATTAGCATTGTTTAGAGTTAAGAAGCTCTGTTTGATACTGACAAGATCTTTATCAGCTACATATTGAAGACTAACTGCTTGCACTAGCACATTCTTCTTAAAGTACATTTGCTGTTGTGTACCTGTACCTGTAATCCATTCTGCTCCAAAGAATGTAAAAATGAAGAGATCCCTATGGATGAGAATGTGATTAGAAAAATATTAGAATGTGCAGAAATGAATAGGCTAACACTTGAAATTAAAGAGAAGGAACAATTCGATTACTATAACATATGGGAATTATTTTATCAATGGTTAGAGAATAAATATGAAAAGTGGAAAAAAACAGAGGAGTAAAATAGAAGAAATGTTTTAATAAAGTTAAATAAGTTAAGAAGAGGACTGTTATAGTATTAGGTATGGTATATATTAATATTAGTATTAAGTTAAGAATAGATAAAATGATAAACATGACCGTAAATTGTAATTGTCATTGTATAAAATATTCACACAAAATATTTGTATCCAGGCAACATACTGTTTAATGGATGATGATGTTTGAATCAAACTAAAATTAAAAAATTGTAAAAAAAACAAAGAATGTAATACTGTAATACTGTATTCTTCTCCCAGATTTGTCCTCTTTTCCAATTCTTTTGTTATTCTTTGGCTGTTCAGTTATCCAATAACCCTAGTCTGCCATCAACCAGAATGACTAATAATCGGGAACAATGGCAATTCTACTGACATTCATCTTGAGAATTTTTGGATGAAAAGAACAGACCAATGTTGAGTGTAGCAATTGTCCAAATTCTTGAGAAACAATGATTATAGGACTGCGGTTATCATCAGATAGTAAACAAGCAGACATGTTGATATCTAGAAGGGAAAAAAAACCATGGGTATCTACACGTGTGTGTTTCTGTCTGCATGTACACAAACATGCAGAACAAGAAACAATGGATGGAAACTAATCAGAGAGAAGCAACCTGAAATTAAGGAGAAATTTCCTGACAGTGAGAACAATTAACCAGTGGAACAGCTTGCCTCCAGAAGTTGTAGGTGCTTCATCACTGGAGGCTTTCAAGAAGAAACTGGACAGCCACTTGTCTGGAATTGGATAGGGTCTCCTGTTTGAGCAGGGAGTTGGACTAGAGGATCTGAAAGGTCCCTTCCAGCTCTATTCTGATTGATTGATTGATTGATTGATTGACATATATTTCTGTTAGAAGGACTGTTTCTCTTTTGGTCTCTGTTTCTTATCAGAATATATGAGGGGATGAAATTATGTGAAATATTCTTAAAACTTCTATGAATGAACCTGAAATGGTCAACATTCCTTTCAATCAAGAGATTGGACAGCCATTTGTCAGAAATGGTGTAGGGTCTCCTACTTGGGTGGAGGGTAGGACTAGGTAACCTACAAGGTCCATTCCAACTCTGTTGATCTAATCTAATCTAATCTAATCTAATCTAATCTAATCTAATCTAATCTAATCTAATCTAATCTAATCTAGTCGATGTCTAATCTAATCTAATCTAGTCTAGTCTAGTCAAAACGAATGAATCAAATCTAGTCTTATCTAGTCTAGTCTAGTCTAGTCTAGTCTAATCAATTAAATCCAATTGAATCCAATCCAATCTAATCTAGTCTAGTCTAGTCTAGTCTAGTTTAGTCTAGTCTAACCAAATCAATCCAATCCAATCCAATCCAATCCAATCCAATCCAATCCAATCCAATCCAATCCAATCCAATCCAATCCAATCCAATCCAATCCAATCCAATCCAATCCAATCCAATCCAATCTAATCTAATCTAATCTAATCTAGTCTAATTGAATCAAATCAAATCAAATCAAATCTAGTCTAGTCTAGTCTAATCAATCGAATCCAATCGAATCCAATCCAATCTAGTCTAGTCTAGTCTAGTCTAATCTAATAATCTAATCTAATCTAATCTAATCTAATCTAATCTAATCTAATCTAATCTAATCTAATCTAATCTAATCTAATCTAATCTAATCTAATCTAATCTAATCATCTATTAAAGTCGTGGAAATTGTTTGAAATATTTTTAATTTCCTCCTTTCCATACAATCAACTGTTTTATAATTTAACACAAAACCTAGTCAATGATTTGAATATCTGGACAGTTCATGGCTGATTCTCTTTTCATCTCTTTCTGTTAACAGGTATGATACCTGGACAGCATATTTTAAAACCACTTCTATGCCTCATGACTTAATACGAAACCTTCTCAATGGCTTCATTGTCATTATTTGTATTTTAGGCCTGGTGGGAAATGGAAGGACAATGAATCTTCTGGCCTATTCCATTAGGAGGAATTCTTCCACCACTTTCATCCTGAACCTCTCCATCGCTGATTGTGGGGTTCTCACATCCTTTATTACTGTGGCTGTATTTGTGGCTGTTTTAACCCTGCATAAAGAAACTAACTTTCAAACTTTCTTCTTATTTCTTGAATTCTTTTTCTTCACCTATTCTGCCAGCCAGTTTCTGCTGATGGCCATCAGCCTGGACAGGTGTGTGGCTGTCCACTTCCCTCTCTGGCATCGCTGCCATCGTCCGCCATATTTGCCCACCCTTGTTTGTGGCCTCATCTGGATCTTTTCCTTCCTGCTCTCTGTAGTGCACTTCATTCTCCACCAGACCAAGAGCTTTGAAAGTTCCCGTTTGCTTTACCAGCTGATTGTGAATGCTTTACTTTGTACACCTCTCATGGTTGTGTCCCTCTGGATTCATGTTGGCTGCAAAGTGCAACCCAATCAAAAGAAGCTATTCACCGCCATCTTGCTGGCTCTCCTTTGCTTCCTCCTTTTTTCTCTCCCAATGAATGTCTTCTATGTTGTTGAATGTTTTGATTCCCGCCATCCCCTCCTCCTGACCGTTGGCATGGGATGTGCTGCTCTCAACAGCAGCATCAAGCCTCTTCTCTATTTCTTTATTGGAAGGAAGAAGAATGGAAAGCATCAGCCCAGAGCATCTTACAAACTTGCCCTGCAAAGAGTTTTCAAGGACCAGAAGGTTATCCCAAAACCCTAGCACACCATGAAAGACAACCAGTTGTGAAGAATCCTTGACATTGTTTATTCATTTTTAAAGTCACAAATAATAGGTTGTTCAGTAAGAACAGGCAAAATTATTGTATGGATGTATGAAGCAAAATAGCAAAATTTGGAAATGTTGCTGTATGTGTAGCTTCTAGATGTGAAGAAGAGTCAACTAGCTCAAATATTCTTAAATTATAAAAGTCCATTATATTTCATAGTAATACCATGTTTCCCTGAAAATAAGACCCTGTCTTATATTTTTTTGAACCCTGAAATAAGTGCTTGGTCTTATTGCCATGTGTTCAAAAGCTTGATTGGGCTTATTATCAGGAGATATCTTATTTTAGGGAAAACAGGGTAAATAAAATAAATAGGTGAAGAAGAAGAGTTTAAAAGATAAGAAGAAAGAGTAGTAATATTGCTACTGTATTGCATTGGAATCCCTGGTTACGGTAGGGGGAGGAATAAAGAGGTTGTCTATCTTGGAATCCTTCCACTGGAGGAAGCGACAGGGACTAGACCCATGATGGCAAACCTATGGCACGCGTGCCACCTGTGGCACGTGGAGCCATATTAGTGGGCACGCCAGCTCAGCTCAGCTCTCAGCTCAGCATGCGCGTGACAGCCAGCGATTTTCGGGCCTTCTGAGCCCACCAGAAGTAGGGAAACAGGCTGTTTCCTGCCTCTGGAGGGCCTGGGGGGGGGGAGGCCCGTTTTTCTTTCTTACCTGGCTCCAGATCCTCTCTATTTATCTGGGAAGGGCAAAAACAGCCTTTGCCACTCCCTTGGAGGCCTGAAAGGCCCCATTTCCCAACTCCCGGTGGAACAGGAAGTGACTTTTTTGCTGTCCCCAGCCTCCAGAGAACCCTAGAGAGGCTCTGGAGCCTGGGGACAGCAAAAAATGTTACTTCCTGTCCCACTGGGAGATGGGAAATGGGCCATTTCAGGCCTTTGGAGGGCCTCCGAGGGAGTGGGAAAGGCTGTTTTTGCCCTTCCCAGATAAATAGAGAGGATCTGGAACCAGGTAAGAAAGAAAAATGGGCCTACCCAGCCATCATGTACCAGGAGCAGGGAAGGGTGTGTGCATGCATGCGCGTGGGCACATTCGTGCACAACTCTTCTCCATCTCCCCTTTCCTGGCACACGATGGCAAAAAGGTTAGCCATCACTGGACTAGACTCTTGAAGCCTTTATATTCCTATTCCCAAGAGAATGTAGATGGAGTGGCAAGATTCTTGGTCAACAATAAAGGAAGTACTTATGTAGTTGTTCTGGTTCCTTATGCCAGATGTGTATGAAACATCTAGTAATTATGGTGGGAAATATTTGTCTTTGTTATATTTTTCAACTCATATTTGCAGCTCAGGGTTGACACGAGGGGGCCTTGATGCTCCCTGAGCTTGCTTGTTTTCTTGCAGATTTCATTACCCAAACTAGGTAAAACCATCATGCATTACTAGCACTGATCATGTTACCAAGCTTGGGTAATGAAACGTCTGTAAGAAAACAAGCCAGCTCAAAGAGCATCAAGGATCTCTAAGATGTGCTCAGTGTAATCACCATGTTTTCCAACTTAAAATATTCATACAATTAATAGAAAGCCAGAAAGTTTGCAAATAGCAATAGCACTTAGATTTCTATACCGCTTCACAGTGCTTTATAGCCCACTGTAAGTGGTTTACAGAGTCAGCATCTTACCCCCAACAATTTAAGTCCTTATTTTACCCACTTTGGAAGGCTGGAGAAAAAAATTAGAACTTTGTTACTACATACAGTATGTTGAGAGCAGCAAGACTATTGTATGCACAAAAACGGAAGGACGCTTTGATTCTTACTATGGAAGAATGGTTGCAGAAGTAGATGGAGTTGGCTGAAATGGCAAAACTGTCTACTTTAATTAAAGAAAAGAACATAAGTACTTTCATTTCCACATGGAAACCACTTCTGAACTTCATGCTTGATGTGGAAAAGAATGAAACTCTGACTTTGGGTTTTATAGATTCGACTGATCTTTATAGAAATGACTTGTTCATATTATTATAGGAAAACAAAAAACTGCGATCTCTTGTTAATGTCTTATTCTACTGTAACAGAGAGAGTCAGAAGTCAATGCTTCTTTTTCTTTCCCTATTTTCCCTCGCTTTTCTTCCCCCTTCCCCCTCATTGTCCTCTTATTTACTTTTGCATTTTGTATTTTACAATACTTTATAGCTTAATAAAATGTGATTTCAAGGAAGGATGGAAGGCTGTGTCAACCTTGAATCTGGTGAGGTTTGAACTGCCAAATTGTAGGCAGGCAGCAGAAACAACCTGCAGTACTGCACTCTAACCACTGCACCACTGTAGCTCTTGAAGATGTTCTAAGCTTTGGCGTATATCTTTGTTGGCATGCTTATTAGGTCATATATTTGGTTATGGATGAATTATAAGCAATGTCTCCTTCAAGACAGCCTGTACTCCCAAGATCAGATGTTGTTGTTAGTTATGAAGTCATGTCTGACCCATTGCGAGCCCATGGACAATGTTCCTCCAGGCCTTTCTGTCCTCCACCATCCTCTGGAGTCCATTTAAGCTCATGCCTACTGCTTCAGTGACTCCATCCAGCCATCTCGTTCTCTGCTGTCCCTTTCTTCTTTTGCCCTCAATCTTTCCCAGCATTAAGCTCTTCTCCAGGGAGTCCTTCCTTCTCATTCAGTGGCCAAAGTATTTGTGTTTCATCTTCAGGATCCTCAATAAGGAACAGTCCCAGCCCTTTGATTTGTTTAGTAGTTGGTGGAGGCAAACAAATTAATTGTCAAACCTGAAGCTGGCCTAACTGTGGCCATTTTCTTTTCTGTAGCTTTCCTCTAGAGAGCTTTTTCCCCACCCCTTATTGCTTCAGGGCTGGCAGAGCCTGGAGCAAAGGGCCCAGGAGGGTGTGTGTATAGAGATAGCTGGGATGTTATAGCCAAAATAAAATTATTTTCCCTGGGATTCAAGTACGTTCATGCAGGTGTTCGAAAGGTGGAGACTGAGATCACCTAGCAACTGGACTATATGCTGATTGGACCATGTGACTGGAAACTCTGGGAGGAAGTAACAAAGTTTTACTTTTAATTGTATGTAAAACTGGCAGGAACTTAGAGCCGGTTTTCCATCGGTTGTGCCATTTTGATATGTCCCGATAAAATGTTCTTTGAGGAATATGCCTGCCTCTGAGTTCTCATTGTTGGGGATGTATTACTTGGAACCTTGACATAAATATTCCTGGAAAGGATTTTCAAGAATTGGCTAAGCCAGCAGTCCCCAACTTTTCTGGGTTTGCAGAGGCTGTAGCAGGGGCAGGTGATGGGTAGAGGGGATAATTTGTGCAAGCATCAGGTGAGCCTGCTCTCCCATGCAGCTCCATTTGTGTGTGAGCACCCACTTCTGCTGCTCACACAAGTGGAGCTGCACATGCTTGCATGACAGTTCTGAATGGACCGTGTTCTGAATGGACCCTGTACCAGGCCATGGCCCATGGGTTGGGGACCCCCTGGGCTAAGCTATCCAGAAGATCAGAAAAATATGAAAAGGACCTTTTGTAATGGGTTCTGAAGTCAATAAAAGCTAGTCGTTGACATCACATTGGTAATGTTGTAACTCATATTTTTTTATTTAAAAGACAACAACTGGATTGCAACCTTCTCTCAAATGCAAGTGGTTTATATAGCCCTTAAATGCATTGATAAATGGCCTGGATTAAAAAGAGCAGTTTTGTGTCCCAATTCAGCCTTGTGTGTCAAAGATGTACTGTATAAGGATGTTTTAAAAAAAGTATTGGAAATGTAATCAGTCTAATCAGTTTGACCAGTTCTGGAGAACCGGTAGCAGAACTTTTGAGTAGTTCGGAGAACCGGGAGTAAAAATTCTGACTGGCACCACCCCCATCTATTCTCTGCCTCACAAGTCCCAGTTGATCAGGAGGAAATGGGGATTTTGCAGTAACCTTCCCCTGGAATGGGGAGGGAATGGAGATTTTGCAGTATCCTTTCCCTGCCATGCCCACCAAGCTATGCCCACAGAACTGGTAGTAAAACAAAATTGAAATCCACCACTGTACTACCCCCAGCCCTGTTGGCTAAATGAATGTGGATGGTTGAGGGAAGAGAAGGGCATCTGGCCCAGAGGAGAGGGATGCCAGGGTTGGGACAGGAGCAACATATTCAGGTGGTGACAAGCATGGGGCAGTTAGATTGGAGCCAAAGGGCAGGCCATTGCAAGAGAGGACACTCCTGATGTTTGAGATGCATGGTGTGTTCCAGTCCTTTTGGATCCTGCCTAGACCCTGCAGAGAAATCAGCATATGCCATCCATAGTAGTGGTGGATTTCAATCTTTTTTACTACTGGTTCTGTAGGTGTGGCTTGGTGGGCGTGGCAGGGGAAGAATACTATAAAATCTCCATTGCAGTAACCTTCCCCTGGAGTGGGGTGGGAATGGAGATTTTACAGTATCCTTCCCCTGCCAGGCCCACCAAGCCATGCCACGCCCACCAAGCCATGCCACGCCCACCAAGCCATGCCACGCCCACCAAACCTGCTCCCCCATGCAGAACCGGTAGTAAAAAAAATTTGAAACCCACCACTGGTCTGAAGGTACTGTATTTTTCGGAGTATAAGACGCACCTTTGTTTTTGGGGAGGAAAATAAGAAAAAAGCTGATTGGCGGGTGGATCAGCCTCCCGGAATACCCACAATCACCTCTGTTCCCAGAGGTGAATTTTAGCAACAGGTTCCTTGGTTGTGAGCTCTGTGCCTTGCTTTTTTTCCTGCCTCCGAAAGCCTCCGAAACAGAGCTTCAGAAAAAAAGCCTCTGAAACTCTATTTGGAGGCTTCTTTTCTGAAGCTTCATTTCTGATGTTTCTTTCAGCCCCTGAAACCATTTTTTGAGAAGCCGGGCAGGGCTACATTTGGAGTACAAGATGCACCCAGATTTTCACCCTCTTTTTTGGGGGGGAAAAGGTGTGTCTTATACTCCAAAAAATACGGTATTTTTTTTACTACCTTGGATAGACATGTAAGAAGGCTAAAAAATTCTGGAATCAGATATCTATTTTGGTTACAAATGTTTTGAAAATGGATCTAAAAATTAAATCTGAAGCTTTTTTTTTTTTTAAGGAATGAGAATAAAGAGCTAGGAAGAAAATGTGGGGTTTTGTTTTTATATATGACATCATTGAGGACTCTTGGGGGCAAGACGATTTATTTATTATTTATTTATTATTTATATCAATTTTTATACTGCCTTCTCAGTACTCAGGGAGAAGGCAGAAAGTGGCAGAAGGCGATCTCGTAAATATCCAGGTCCTAAGCCATTGAGCTCTTCGAAGGTGGTAACCAACACTTTGAATCGTACCCGGAAGACCACTGGGAGCCAGTGCAACTCGTGCAGGAGAGGTGTTACATGGGTGCGTCGTGTCACTCCCATAATCACCCGCGCGGTGGCATTCTGGACCAGTTGGAGCCTCCAAGTGCTCTTCAAGGGGAGCCCCATGTAGAGAGCGTTACAGTAGTCCAGATGGGAAGTGACGAGGGCATGAATGACCATGTGCAAGGCATCCCGGTCCAGATGATTCTGTAAACCACTTAGAGAGGACTGTAAAAGCATTATGAAGTGGTATATAAATCTGAGTGTTATCGCTATGGCTATTGGCAAGATTGCTATATGTTCAAAGATGGAAAGGAGAAGAATAGATGCCTACAAAGCAAGAATGGAATTTGAAAGGAATAAGAGCTAGCTGAGATGGAGTTTTAATGACCTTGAGCAGAATTCTGTGAAGATTCTGTGCAGAATGGGTCAGTTTGGGATTATATCATTCCCAAATCAAGCCACCGGGGGAAACTTGCCAGCATACACCACTCCTCACCAAAAAAAGAACAAAAAAACCATGTGATTTTAAAGGTTATCAAAACTAAGCGATGTCTGATAACAGGCATTTCTTATCAGTAAAACAAGCATTTCTCAGATCTGGTATATCTCACGTAGGTAGGAAAAAAACCACTCAGATCAGTCAGGTCTCTCATCTTTCAACTTCCTGTGTTTCCTGCAGCATCCACAGCTGGTTTTTTAAATGTCAGAGCAAGAGGATAGCTTTATGAGTCTAATCTATCCCTTTAGATTTGTATGCGAACATTTTCTCAAAAGGAGCAGGGAAGGCCATTTAAAGTATTAAAATGGCTAAAAAAAAGAGAGAATAATACAACATGGCTACATTATGTTTCATAGGTGTCATGTCCCAGTTGAAGGTTCCAAGTACACTTCAAGGGCAGCCCCATGTAAAGGGCACTGCAGCAGTCCAGTCTGGAGGTCATGAGGGCATGAGTGACCATGAGCAGGGCCCCGTGGTCCAAGACTACATGCAAAGGATACAAAGCCTTAAGCTGCGGAAAGACCCCCTTAAGCCTAAATTATGAATGCAGCCCCTCTCAACTGGTCAGAGGGAGAGACAAACTTGGGGGCAGGGCTAAGTTGGGGGCAGGTGGAATCATAATGAAGGCTCCAATCAGTAATGAAAGCTAGGATCCAATCTCGGTTGGTCACCGGGATCAGAGTTTTTGTCTATTGAGCTTTCGGACTCATGCTGAAGCCCATCTTCAGGGAACGTCTCTCTAGCAGAGTGTGTGCTCTTCTGTGTGTAGTATTAATAGCGCCTGTGGTATGTGGCTTCAATCACTTCCCTGGCTGTTTTTGTCCCTGCTTATCCAACACGTTCAATTTTGCAGCTACCAAGTTTGTTGGATGAGCAGGCACAAAAGCAGCCAGAGAAGTGATTGAAGTCACTTGTCAATCAACAGGAGTGCTGATTTACCACCAGCCTATCAAGTGCATAGAAAACGAAAGCTGGGCAGCACAAGCAAACAACAGCTAATGGCTTAAAAGACAGCCATCAACACACCCTAATCAACATCGAAAAAGCCACATACAACAGGAACTATAAATATCACACCCAGAACAGCACACACTCTACTAGAGAGAAGTTTGTTTGTTTGTTTTTAAAATTTGATTTATATGCCGCTCTTCTCCGGAGACTCAGGGCGGCTTACAATGCGTTAAGCAATAGCCTTCATACTTTTGTATATTTATACAAAGTCAGCTTATTGCCCCCACAAACTGGGTCCTCAGTTTACCTACCTTAGAAAGGATAGAAGGCTGAGTCAACCTTGAGCCTGGTGAGATTCGAACTTACAGTAATTGCAGACAGCTGGAGTTAATCACAATGCATTAGACTGCTGAGCTATCCAGGCTTCAGTTCCATGAAGATGGGCTCCAGCATGAGTCCAAAAGCTCAGAAGACAAAACCTCTGGTCCTGGTGACTAACCAAGATTGGATCCTGCAGCATTATTTTGGAACACATATATTGACCTTCATTAATGAGAGCTAATGAAGTGCTAAAGAGCTGCAGGAGTACGCTTCTCCTACCCTTCATCTCTATTGGTCGAATGAATGTGGATGGCTGAGGGTAGAGAAGGGCCTCTAACCAGGGGTGAAATGCTCCCGATTCGTACTGGATCGCCCGATCCGGTAGCGATGGAGGTGAGGTGGTTCGGAGAACCGGTAGCAAAAATCCCCACCCCCACCCCCAGCCCAGCTGAGCCACACAATCATCAGAGGCTTTCGTTTTTATTCTTTTAAAAGGATTTTTTTCTACAACCTCTTCGGCAGAAAAAATGCTTTTAAAAGTTTTTTTTAAAAAAGCCTCTGATGATTGCGCGGCTCTGCTAGGATCATCAAAGGCTTTTAAAAGAATAAAACCCCTTTTTTTCTTTTAAATGCCGCTGACGATCCAAGCTGAGTTACCTGAGCATCAGAGGCATTTAAAAGAAAAAAAAAATCTCTGCCAATCAGGCAACTCAGCTGGGATCGTCCGAGCCTTTTGAAAGCATTTTTTAACAGCCTCATTGCCGAAGAGATTGCAGAAAAAATGGTTTTAAAAGTAAAAAAAAAAAAAATTGGCCACGCCCACCCAGTCACATTACCCCCACCACCAAGCCACGCCCACAAAACTGATAGTAACAAATTTTAGATTTCACCACTGCCTCTAACTTACAGAAGAGGCTTCCACTGGAGGCGAAGGGTGGAAGAAGCGTACTCCTGCAGTGCTTCAGCTTACGCTAATGAAGATGAATGTATGTGTCCCAGAATAATGGGATGAATGTGGATGGCTGAGGGCAGAGAAGAGCCTCTAACTCACAGAAAGACACCAGGGTTGGGGAAAGAGCAACATATTCAAGTGGCAACAGCCAAGGGCAGTAAGATTGGAGCCAAAGGGCAGGTTATTTCAAGAGAGAACACTACTGACCAGTGGGGTGTTTGAGTCCATTTTGCCTAGGTTTCGGATTGAAATCAGCAAATGCCATCCATGGTTGTTTCACTATCATCTCCTTTCTAAAATAGGCTTCTTGTGGTGATACCCTTAAGGTCAATTTAGCAAATAATCTTGTTTTATATCTATTCCAAACCAGGGGCAGGCTCCAAATCCCATAGCTACCAGTTCGTTCGTGGATGCACACACACTTGTATGTGTGAATGGTGCTTCTGCGCATGTGCAGAAGTGTCCAGATGGGTGGGCGGAGCCTCCTCCTGCCGCTGCTACATGAACTGGGGCGAACCGGTAGCAACCCACCACCGTTCCAAACTCTAGGTAGGTCAGGGCTAACAAGAGAATTCTTAAACACGATATTAACTTTTCATTTCTCATACAATAAATCACCGTGTGAACCAAATCTCAAGTCACGAGCTTAAGATTCCTATCGCCTTTTGATATGATTATCAAGCTGCCTTTGCATCTTGTGTGTTGATAACACTTTAAGCTGCAAAAGTCAGAGGTGCATATGGCACAAGTTCTTTTTCTTTCTTTCTTTCTTTCTGAGAAAGTCTGCAGATTCCTCTGAAGAAGGAACTAAGTGCATCAAGTGGAGGCCAATGGGAGTCATTGAAAAAGATCTCATCCTTAGATTCTGAAAGAGACCTACTGGACTCATCTAGAGATTCTTCCCATCGTCACCAGGTATGCTAGTTGTAAAGATAAGACTTTCTGTTCTGGTAATTGTTATTTGCAAAGGACTCCTTTTTGGGTTCAGGATGAAACTTGGGGCCTGGAGACTAAAACATATGAAGTACGGTTGCAGGAATTGGGTATAGCTAATCTTGAGAAAAGGGACTGGGGGAGCGGACACATGATAGCAGTATTCCATATTTGAGGGGCTGCCACAAAAAGGAGGGTGTCAACTTATTCTCCAAAGCTCCAGAAGGCAGGACAAGAAACAATGGATGGAAACTAATCAAGGAGAGAAGCAACCTGGAATTGAGGAGAAACTTCCTAACAATGAGGACAATTAACCAGTGGAACAGCTTGTCTTCAAAAGTGGATCCTTCACCACTGGAGATTTTGAAGAAGAGACTGGACAACCACTTGTCTGAAATGGTATGTGGTCTCCTGTTTGGGCAGGGGGCTGGACTAGAAGACCACCCAGGTCCCTTCCAGCTCTATTCTGATTCTGACCATCAGGAGGAGATCAGCAAATCCTGCAGATGGTGCAAAACCATCTCTCTTTTCTGACGCCAATAGTGTTAGGTTTCATAATTTGGGGTTCTTGGTTGGACTGCTTCCCTGATACTAAATTGCTGATCAAGGACAGGACATCCATCTTTGCAGAATAATTGAAAACTCATCAAGTAGGTCAAACTCTTTAAATATATTTTCAAGACCTATAGCTTCCAGAAGCCACCAGGTTCTGTTCTCCATCTATATAAACTGTTAGCTGCTAACTGTTTTGCTCAATTTTTACAATTATTTTTAATAACGATAGCACTTAGACATATACCGCTTCACAGTGCTTTACAGCCCTCTCCAAGCAATTTACAGAATCAGCATCTTGCCCCCAACAATCTGGGTCCTCATTTTGCCAACCTCAGAGGGATGGAAGGCTGAGTCTACCTTGAGCTGGTCAGGATTGAACACCTGACATTTGGCAGAATTCACCTGCAATACTTCTTTTTAATCACTGGGAGGGAGGGAGGGAGGGAGGGAGGGAGGGAGGGAAGGAAGGAAGGAAGGAAGGAAGGAAGGAAGGAAGGAAGGAAGGAAGGAAGGAGGAAGGGCAATAACAATAGCACCTTCTCTGTGGCAGCACCAGCCCTCTGGAACGATTTGCCCCCAGAGATCCGCATGATATCTGATCTCCGGGCTTTTCGCCGTGCCCTAAAAACTTTTTTATTTTGTCAAGCTGGGCTAGCGTAACACCCCCCCTTTAGCTTTTTTATTGTCTATGGGTTTTAAAATTTTAAATTGTCTATGGGTTTTTAAATTCTCTGGGCCAAAAATTGTTTAATTCTTTTACAAATTTTAAATTTTGTATTGTAATGTTTTTTATTCTTGGCTGTGCACCGCCCTGAGTCCACCAGGAGAAGGGCGGTATGTAAATTTAATAAACTAACTAACTAACTAACTAACTAACTAACTAACTAACTAACTTAGACTTATATACCACTTCACAGTGTTTTACAGCCTTCTCTAAGCAGTTTACAGAGTCAGTCTATTGCCCCCAACAACCTGGATCTTCATTTTTACCCACCTCAAAAGGATGGAATGCTGAATCAATTCAAATAGCCAGATAAACACCCTGTTAAATTGTCACAAACAGTGTGAAATTCCACATTAGTAGAAATATTTAGCAGGGCAGAATTTATTTAATTACATTTTCTTTTCCTGCATTGTTCCTCGGTGGCCAAATATAAAGCAACTAGAATACTATTACATTTTCCATTGTTTAGGGAATGTTTTAGCTGGGCAAGAATTATGATCAACAACCTTATACACCAAATTTTAATTACCCTTTAAAATAAAAATGGAAAGATCCATACCATTATGTGTGCCATCAATGACCTTCGTATGATCATTCTGTGTTTTCTCTTCACTTTTAATATTATACAGTTCTTGTGAAGAACCAGAGGAAACCAAACTTCCCACAAACCGGAAAAGGATTTCATTGATTATTTGTCATAAAACAATCAAACAAACCATCCTCCGTGAGTCATTTCTGCATTTCTGCGGTGAACCAAGATACGTGTCAGATGATAAACTTCACCATGTGGCTGAAAACTGACGGGAAAGAATAATAATCTACTGTTGTCATCACTTTTGCCTTCTTGAGCAAGAAGTAATGCAGGAGCACACAAAAGCATAACCCAGGTGACTTCTACTGAAGGGTTTCTGTGAAATCTTCCCACATCCTCCATCTTGGAAAAATCAAAACAGATGCAAATGACATTAAGATCTCTGTTGTCTAAAATTAGGGTGAATGGTTGCTCTTCAGTTGTCTGGCTTCATCATTAACTAGAAGGAAGGAAGGAAGGAAGGAAGGAAGGAAGGAAGGAAGGAAGGAAGGAAGGAAGGAAGGATAAAAGAAAGGAAGGATAAAAGAAAGAAGGAAGGAAGGAAGGAAGGAAGGAAGGAAGGAAGGAAGGAAGGAAGGAAGGAAAGAGAAAGGAAGGAAGGATAAAAGAAAGGAAGGATAAAAGAAAGAAAGAAGGAAGGAAGGAAGGAAGGAAGGAAGGAAGGAAGGAAGGAAGGAAGGAAGGAAGGAAGGAAGGAAGGAAGGAAAGAAAATTGAAATATATTTCATTTCCAAATAAGGTGACAGCCAAGACAACAAACATCTTTTAAAGGATAGTTGATACTAAAATGGGAAATTTTTTATTCAATAATACTGAACACAATATCATTAATGCCATGCACGCAAAGAACAGCACTTCTGAGCCTGACTATATGCAAAAAACCATCTATTCTTTAATCATTTTAATCTGTATTCCAGGGATTGTTGGAAATGGAATTGTCATCCGACTTTTGCATTTCCAGATTAAGAGGAATCCTTTCACTGTCTATATCCTCAATTTGGCTTTGGCGGACACTGGGACTCTCCTGTTCGTGTTTATCTCCGCAATTCGGCACTTAACTACTGAAGATTCCCTCATAGAAATTATAGAAGTTTTACTATGCACTTACTGCACTGGTCAATTTCTTTTGACAATCATCAGCATTGACCGGTGTTTGGCTGTCTTCTTCCCTATTTGGCATCGATGCCATCAGCCGCTACACCTGCCCGCTGTACTCTGTGCCTTTTCATGGATAGTCTCTATTCTCTTCTGTACAATTCATTACACTCTGATTTGGGTTATACATCTTGAACAGTTGCTCCAATACTTCCTTATTCTCATATTTACCTCAGTTTGCATCCCAGTTATGGTGGCCTCCAGCTTAGCCCTCTTTATCAAAGGCTACCTTAAACCACAAATGAAGAAGCGAGGAAAACTTTTCAAAGCCATCCTGCTTGCCCTGTTTTTCTTCCTCATCTTTTCCATTCCACCAAGTGCCATTTATCTCAATGATATTATTTCCAAGAAGAGATATTTCAATTTCATTCCATATGGTTACTTATGTGCCTGCCTAAATAGCAGTGCTAACCCACTCATCTATTTTCTCTTGGGGAGAAGGAAGGAACACCATTCGAGATACAACCTGAAAATAAGCCTCCAGAGAGTTTTCAAGGAGGAAGAAGAGAGCAAAGAGCCATCAGACATCCATGCTGAGGTGTAGCTATGATATTTTCACAAGAGTGAAAAACTTCTTTCTAAAGCTCCCTGTTAGGACGTAACGCTTCATTCAGACAAAGTTTCTCTTGGAAATCCAGGATTACTAGATAATTTAATGCCAAGGAAATTAGGAAATTAACCTCTCACTTTTCTAAGCAACAACAGATCCTGGTTGAGATGATTTTGTGAAATAACACATGAGTTAAAAGTATAAAACTTTACTTGCTTATTAGCTTGGAGCAGCTGAATGAACGGTTTTCCTTATCTTCACATTTCTATACTTGCTCTGTTCATTAGCAAGAGCAAATCAAAATATTCCAAACATTGTTTAAAATGCTTTGATATTCCTTGCTATTTTAATCTCGTTATCCAGCAAGGATTTTTTATCAGTGACAGGAAGTTAAGATGAGTCAGTTAAGTCAGTTATGAGCTGAGGTGGCACAGTGGTTAGAGTGCTGTACTGCAGCTACTTCAGCTGCCTGCTAGTTCCGCAGATCAGCAGATCAAATCTCACTGGCTCAAGGTTGACTCAGCCTTCCATCCTTCCGAGGTGGGTAAAATGAGGACCCAGATTGTTGGGGGCAATATGCTACTTAGTATACTGTCGATTGTTGTAAGCCACACAGAGTCCTCGGAAAGTGGGTGGCATAGAAATATGATTAATAAAATAAATAAATAAATAAAATAAAGATGAGAATCAGCATAAATATCAACCAACAAATGCTCTGTCTTGCACATTGGCAAAAAAAATCAAAACATAAAATACAAATTAGATGGACATGACCTTGTAGATGACCCTCACTCTGTCAAGGACCTTGGAGTACTCATTTCTAATGATCTAAGTGCCCGAGCCCACTGTAACAACATTGCCAAAAAGGCATTAAGAGTTGTTAACCTAATTTTGCATAGCTTCTTCTCTGGTAATGTTGTACTACTAACTAGAGCATACAGAACATTTGCTAGACCAATTCTTGAATACAGCTCATCTGTCTGGAACCCGCACTGCATATCGGACATAAATACAATCGAGAGAGTCCAGAGATATTTTAGGAGAAGATTCCTCCATTCCTCTAACCGCAATAAAATACCTTATGCCACCAGACATCAAAATTTGGGCTTAGACAACTTAGAACTACACCGACTTCAGTCTGACTTAAGCATAGTACATACAATTATCTTCCACAATGTACTTCCTGTCAATTACTACTTCAGCTTCAACCACAACAATACATGAGCAAATAATAGATACAAACTCAAGGTAAACTGTTTCAAACTCGATTGCAGAAAATATGACTTCAGTAACAGAGTGGTCAATGCCTGGAATGCACTACCTGACTTTGTAGTTCCTTCCCCAAAACTTTAACCTTAAACTGTCTACTGTTGACCTCACCCCATTCCTAAGAGGTCTGTAAGGGGGCATGCATAAATGCACAACGTGCCTACCATCCTTGTCCTAATATTCCTTTTCACTTACTCTTTTCATGTATTCAAATTTTGTTTATACTTTTACCTGTTATCTTATATATGCTTGACAAAATAAACTTATGACTAACCAGCAGTGATCCCTGGTTAATTAGGAAAGGATATTGCAAAATCTCCATTCCCGCCCCACTCCTGGGGGGAAGGTTATTGCAAAATCTCCGTTCCCATCCGACTCCAGGGGAAGGATACTGCAAAATCTCCATTTCCATCCCACTCTGGGGTCAGCCAGAGGTGGTATTTGCCAATTCTCCGAACTACTCAAAATTTCCACTACCGGTTCTCCAGAATCTGTCAGAACCTGCTGAATAGCACCCCTGACATACATACATACATACATACACAATCAATTCAGTCTTCTAATTAACTTCTCAACATAATGGAAAAACTAAAAAAAAATATTTATCCCTTCAATTGCCTTTACATTTTCAGGCAAAAAATTCAAAAGTCACTATTTTTTTTTTATTTGATTTATATGCTGCCCTTCTCCGGAGACTCAGGGCGGCTTACAATGTGTTAAGCAATAGCCTTCATACTTTTGTATATTTATACAAAATCAGCTTATTGCCCCCACAAACTGGGTCCTCAATTTACCTCCCTTAGAAAGGATGGAAGGCTGAGTCAACATTGAGCCTGGGGAGATTCGAACTCGCAGTAATTGCAGGCAGCTGATGTTAATCACAATGCTTTAGTCTGCTGAGGCACTTTGTTTGCAGACAAAGGATGAAGGATGAAACATACTTTAGATTCAATTTCATGTCAGTTGGGGGTTTTTTTTTTCATTTTACCAGAAATTATAAACAGAGATGAGATTAGACAGATGTTCTGTCTGACGTTTCTTGCTTTTCCTTTGAAGTTATGAAACCTTTAAAACATTTGTTTGCGTAAAATTTATTTATTTTTTATTTATTGTAATTTGTCAAAGAAAAACAAAAGCAGGAATAATATAAAAATACCACCACCAAATTTCATTTAAATGGAAAATGAAAAAATAGTCGATTGCCTAGGATTAAAGTGGTACATGGGGAAGGTATTTAAGATGAGAGGCAATGTAAGTGTTGCAATTGAGAAGTTTGACTTCCACGGTAGAGATTCAGTCTCAGAGCCCCAGCTGACCATAGAGCTCCTTCAGTCATAAGAACATAGAAACATAAGCAATGTCCCCTGGCCCAGCTAGTCCAGCCCTCCGTATTTTATTAACTTGGACCAAAATTGTCAAAATAGTAAAAAACTATATTTCCTGTCTCTTTATTATCCCGTTTTGTTTATCTATTTCTCTGAGTAAGAATATATCAGAGATATGAGGAGGCTGACACTCAGCGGAAGAAAAGAAGAGACTGCTTAACAACATGTAATGTGGCCGCACGGGTGATTATGGGGGAGACTTAGCGCTCCCATGTGACACCTCTCCTGCGTGAGCTGCACTGGCTCCCAGTGGTCTTCTGGGTGCGTTTCAAGGTATTGGTTCTCATCTTTAAAGCGCTCCATGGTTTAGGGCCTGGGTATTTACGAGACCACCTTCTGCCACCGATAACCTCCCACCAGCCAATATGCTCTCACAGAGAGGGCCTCCTCAGGGTGCCGTCGGTCAGGCAATGTCTAATGGCGACCCCCCGGGGGAGAGCCTTCTCTGTGGGGGCACCCGCCCTCTGGAACGAGCTATCCCTGGGAATACGACTGATCCCAGACCTCCGTACTTTCCGCAAGGCCCTGAAGACTTTTCTATTTCAGCAAGCCGGGCTGGTTTAAAAAGATTTTAATTGGGTTAATTTCAGTGAGGGGTTTTAAATTTGGGGAAGCCAAAATAGATTTAATTATGTTTTAAATTATTTTAACTTTCATATTGTATGTATTTTAATTTTTGGCTGCTCACTGCCCTGAGTCCGTCAGGAGAAGGACGGTATACAAATTTAATAAATGAAATGAAAAATGAAATCTCTAATCAAATTTGTTCCTCAAAGGTATGGTGAACTCATAAAGTCCGTGGAAAATATTCTGGAGAAACCAACTCTAAATATTTTAAACTCTTGGAAGAAATATCCTTTTGGGTTCAATTCCAAGTGGGGAAAAAGACACTGGAAACATGGAGACTGTTTGGAAAGATGGTTTAACGGTGGACAGGATCACATGGTTTGAGATTCTGGGGGGAAAAGGGAAGAGATGCTGAGAGTCCCTCGGTTTTATGCCCTCTGTTGGGCTTTTCAATTTGAGCTTGTATCCTGATTGGTTGTCAGACTCCCATGGGGCCATGCAGGCTGTAGGCTGTGTTTTGAGTCCAAATTTGGTTGAGCCTTGCTGGGTGATGAGGTAATGAAAGGGCTTTGGGATTCCTATTATGGCTCTGCTTGACAGAGGTAGATCTTTCTTACATAGAATAGACTGGCTCAGGCCTTAATGGCCCATTGACACAGGTGTGTGTGTGTGTGCAGGGAGCTGCTTTGTCTTTAAAACCTGTTTCTCCTTTTATCCAGGGAAATATAACATTCTGCTTTTTTAATATTTCCCAGACTGTCTCATTTTCCTAGGAGAGGGTGGGTGCTAACTTCCTACAAAACTCACAAAAGAAATCTGTTTCCAAAGTAGCAGATGACTTTGAAAACAATAGAGACCCAGAAACAATACAACACAGTGGAAAATCAAAGCCAAGAGGAGTGTGACTTTCCAGCAGAAAAGTGGCAGGGAAGAAAGATGGATCTAGAAATAACAGAGCTGACTTCATACACTTCTCTGAAACTCAATCCTATGTTTCCATGTAATAGTAGAGAAACTTTGGGTGGATAAATAGCAGGGGTGAAATCTACTTATCTTCCTTACCGGTTCGGAAGTGCACACACAGGCACATCACATAAACATGCAGACCCTCTGCACATGTGCAAAACCTTCCATGCATGCGCAGAGGGTAAAAAACACATTACTTCCTGGTTAAAACCAGGAAGTAATGACACCCAGGCAGGTGGGTGGAGCCTCGCGCCGCCATCGCTACCGAATCTCTGAACCACCTGCCATATTCACTACCGAATGGTCTGATCCGGTCCGAACTGGAAGCATTTCACCCCTAATAAATAGGTCTTTTTAAAGGGGTTTTAAGGAGAGTGGAGAATGAACTTGTTACATTTAAGTGGGGAACGATCCCATCTTACTTTTTCGGGGGAGATTGGCTTTCGAGATTGGACTTATTGAATGTAATCAATCAATCAACAATTGATAAGAGATGGCATTAAGAAATGAACATGGATATTTGATCAGTGTCAATCTTTTGGGAGGATCTAGGTTGAAGCCATGGTAAATTTTCTACAAGTTGATTGTAATAATAGTTTGTTAACAGAGGATTTTGGAATTTCAATCTTGTCTTTCTTTCATTTATTATTCATAATTTTATTCTTTTTTTATACTTTTAAATAATATTCTTATTTTTCCTGTTAACTATTTTCCTATTAATATAGAATATAAACTAATTTGTAAATAGATTTACTAGTTGAATAGTTGTTTTTTTCTATTAACTATTTTGTTACTGATATAGCTTATAGGTGACCGGCTAACAATTTGTAAACAGATTTAATAGTTGAGTAGTTTAAAATTCTTTTGGCCTGTTTTGTAAGGGGTGGGAATTAATATTGTCATATTATATTAATCGGCACTAACTAGGGAGGATGTTATATATATATAGTCTTTTTTTTCCCCTAAGACTTTTTCTTTTTAATGTCTTGTTTGTCATGTTTTTTCTTTCTTCATTTGTGTTTTATATTTTTATGTTTTGTATTTTAACTTTCCTTCAATAAACTGACTATTAATGCAAAAACAAAACAAAACAAAAAAAAACCTAAGCTTAAAATAATACAAACTAAGAAAGAAGAAAATATATATTTTATGCTTGTCAATTGTGACTGGTTAAATCTCTAATATAAGCAATACAAGATATTATAGGTAGCCCTTGATTTAGGACCACATTTGACCCTAGAATTGCAGTCATTAGTCATTGTTATAATTAAATGAGGCACTTGTGACTCATTGTTCAACAACAAGAATCCTAACACCTCCAGTTGCAGTTGTTAAATGATTGTTCAAGTCATTAAATGGATGGAATCTCAAGTAGGAATAATTCATCCCACCATCTCTATTATTGCACAATGGCACTAATGGTGACAGTTCTAGGTGCTATTACCACCCAGCTGTCCTTCAGCACCAAGGGCTGTTTCCAAGCTAACAGTTCTTTCTCTCTGCAGGCAGATGTCCCAAAACAAAAAAAACTCATGATGTAGCTGTGGGGAATACATATAAAATGATGCAGTGCAGGAAATCAAGAACAATAAAAGAAGTTAATCAGAAAAGTTACTTTATTGCTGTTCTAGACAGGAATCTTGCCAGACCAAAGCACACTTTATATAACAATCAGACAAATCCTGTGAAGGTTTTAGGGACAATCCCTTCTAGACTTCTTTCTGCATATCAAAGGCTCAAGGCCGATTTGCCTTTCGGCTCCTTCAGAAAGTGGCCTTCCCTTCTGAAATCATATCCCCAATTCCATAACACAAATCAAATTAAATATTTATTTTGGTTATATACTAGATAAGAAGGGTAGAATGCAAACAAAAGCTGAAAAAAATACATAAAGGTCAAAAAATATTTTGAAAAACTACTATCTATGTCATCTATATAGTGTATATCTAGCTACCTCCATTTCCATCTCCATCTCCATCTCCATCTGCATCCCTATCCCCATCCCCATCCCCATCCCCATCCCCATCCCCATCCCCATCCCCATCCGCATCCCCATCCCTATCCCCATCCCCATCTCTATCTCTCTCTTTCTCTACCTCTCTCTCTACCTCTACTCCTAATCTATCTATCTATCTATCTATCTATCTATCTATCTATCTATCTATCTATCTATCTATCTATCTATCTATCTATCTATCCCCATCCATCCATCCATCTATCATCTATCTACAGAAACACACACATACACACAATGCTTTAAAAACACCTCTATTCCAAAAGTAGCCATACAGAATTACAGGATAGAAACCCAGGTGAGGTTTGTGTTCAGAGAAGAAAAGTCTACTAATGTCCTTCTATTCCAGAACTTTGCCAGGTGACGTCGGTGCCTGCTAAGAAATCTGGTCTTGAAATATTTATAAAAGATTGCCTGGAAGGAAGGCTTACAATGATAGAAGCTACATATCTTTAATCAAGAAAAAAAGCCACTAATTAATGATTATGAATAATGAATTCTAATTTTAAAATATAATTGAATGTTATTATGTCTGAATTTTTTCAGAATCAAAAATGAATCATTTTATTCCAAGAAACTGTACCCTGTAAAGGACATTTTTCCCTTCTCCTTCATCTCCATTATATGTATATAGATTTCCATGTCACAAAGAAAAATGCATAAAATGAATTACACATTTTAAACATTTCATTCAGTAAGACCGATTCTTAACACTACTTGTGATTCTTTGAAAATAAGAGCAGATCTTATATTAATTTTTGCTCCTAAAGATGCATTAGGGTTTATTTTCCAATTAGGTCTTATTTTGTGGAAAATGTGATATTAAATGAGACCCTTTGGTTTATAATCTTAACTGGGGTTTATTTTGGGCGGTAGAGCTTATATTACGAGCATCCTGAAAACTCATGCTTATTTTCCAGTTGGGTTTTATTTTGGGGGAAACAGGATGCTAATTATGAAAAAGGAACTATATCAGCTAAAACATTTCCTCTTGAACAAGTTCTTCAGAAGGACACAGCAACACTTCCTGTTTACATGGTTTTTGTTTTTAAGTACTTTGCTCAGTAAATTGTATCACATCTATACGTTCTGAAGGAAAGCATATATTATGTCCCAAATAAATTTGTGCCTCAAAATACTGTATATGCAATATTTATGACTCTTCACAACTGGCTTTCATTCGTGATTTCCTGCTCTTTTGCGCTTCCATTCTCATCCTTGAAGACTCTTTGCAAAGCAACCTTGTAAGATGCTCTGGGCTGATCCTTTCCTCTCTTCTTCCTCCCCACTAAGAAATAAAGGAGTGGGTTGATGCTGCTGTTGAGAGTGGCACATCCTACCCCAATGGTCAGGAGGAGGGGATTATAGGAAAGAAAATATTCAAGGACATAAAAGACATCCATTGGGAGAGAAAAAAGGAGGAAGAAGAGGAGAGCCAGCAAGACGGTGATGAGAAGTTTCCTTTGATTGCGTTGCATTTTAGACCTCATATGAATCAAGAGAATGACAGTGGACACAACTATGAGAGGCGTACAAAGTAAACCATTCACAATCAGCTGGTAAAACAAAGGTGATCTTCCATAGGTTCTCGTCTGGTGAAGAATGAAATGCACCGCAGAGAGCAGGAAGGAGAGGATCCAGATGAGGCTACAAACAAGTGTGGATAAATATGGAGGACGATGGCAGCGATGCCAGAGAGGGAAATGAACAGCCACACACCTGTCCAGGCTGATGGCTGTCAGCAGAAACTGGCTAGCAGAATAGGTGAAGAAAAAGAATTCAAAAAGTAAGAAAAAAACGGCATTGATAACGTGTGCTTTGTGACTCAGAGTAAACACTGACATAAATATAGCTGAAGTAGTGAGGGAGATGATGACCCCAAAATCAGCAATGGACAGATTCAGGATGAAAGTGGTAAAAGGATTCCTCTTAATGGAAAAGGCCAGGAAATAAATTGTAATTCCATTTCCCACCAGGCCTAAAATGCAAATAAGGGCAATGATGCCAGTGAGAAGATTTTGTGTTAAATTATCCAACACTTGGTCATAAGGAGAAGAAAAAATTTCTGGTATTTTAGAAGCATTTGAAGCAATTCCAGTAGTATTGAAAGGACTTGGACGATTTCGAAATTCATTCTGTAGCCTAATAACACAAGGAAACAAAAAGAGAATCAGTCCTTGTTAGTGAAATAAATACATACTGTAGGAAAGCCCCACCCTCTCCCCAGATTAAAATATTCTTTATTCTTAATATTAAAAAGAGGCAGAATATTTTGTATTATAATATACTTACACGCTTATTGCGTGTACCACTCCAGGGTCACTCTGTGGTATTTGGTTTGATCCACTACCTAAGGAAGCAATTATAATAAGTCATTATTTTGGTCAATAACAGCAGGCAGCAAAAATGCTAATGTGCTTTAGAAACTTCATCCACACAGATTTGTCTCTTCCTGAATGGGAGTCTGTGATGTATAAATAAAATAATCTCCGATCGGTTTTATTTTCCTCTCATTGCCCAGATGATCATTGGCCAATATTCAGTACTTGTGATCCTGTAAGCTGCCCCAGAATTATTTAACCAGATAATTAATTCAAAAACATTTTAAAAAATGTTCATTTTGAATAGGAAACTATTTTCCTCACCCTTGCTTGTCCTTTATTTTCAGAAATGCTTTTAGCCTCTAATTATTATTTTTTTTTCTAATTAAAGAAGAACAGAGAGGTTGACTCCACCCTTGTGTCCTTCCAAAAAACAATTCTGGGAGGATGTGGTCTGCAGGAAGTAACAGGCGTCAGTGTGTTGATTTTCTTAAATTCCCTTATTTCATGAAAAATACCATCCTAAACCTAAAGAACCTAAAGAATGCACTCACTGGATGTTTTACAGATTAATAGATTAACAGAGTTAGAAGGGACCTTGTAGATCATCTAGTCCAACCCCCCACACAAGCAGAACCATTTCTGACAAATGCAGTCCAATCTCTTCTTGAAAGCTTCCAGTGATAAAACGCCAATGCAACCCCCAACCTCAGGGGAGAATGAACAACAGGAAGTCATGATTCGGTGATAGAGTTTCAACTTTGGAATAAGCTCATAAAGCATTATGAACCCTTCAGGTTTTCCTTAAGAGTAGTACCCCCAAAGGAAAGGAAAGTTTATATATAATATAGTTTTCATGATATGCCTACCTCCTGAGCAATCCAATAGCTGCTCCATTATGCAAAAAGTGTTGTTTCCTTGCTTAGAAGAGTTCACGTCTGTGGATAAGGGGGACCACCTGGGACACTGTAATTTCAAGGGAAATAAAATTATTAAAAGAAAGAAAACTTGACTGTTCTTCTGATTGTCAAAATGGCTGAAAGAAATTGTATTCTTGGAGAATTCCAAGTCATTATTGGTTTGCCATCCACACATGAAGCAATAAAATGTATTTACAGTGCAAGACCAAATGCAACCAAAAGATGAGGAATACATTACAATAACCCTACGAAAGACATTTTTAAAAATGAGGAAAAATCTTCAAAAAATGGGGCAGTTTTTCAGTTAATAACAATTAATAACATGAGAAAAGAATTCATAAAATGGAACCCGCACTGCATATCGGACATTAATACAATTGAGCGTGTCCAGAAATATTTCAGAAGAAGAATCCCCCACTCCTCTTCTCGTAGCCAAATATCCTATGCCAGCAGAATTGAAATTCTGGGCTTAGAAAATTTAGAACTATGCTGCCTTCGGTATGACCAAAGCATAGCTCATAAAATCATCTCCTACAATGTCCTACACAACAATACACGAGCACACAATAGATACAAACTGAAAGTGAACTTGATTGCAGAAAATATGACTTCAGTAACAGAGTTGTTAATACCTGGAATGCACTACCAGACTCTGTGGTCTCATCACAAACCCCCCAAAACTTTAACTTTAACTAAAGCTATACCTGGTAATGATAGGAAGAATTTCCAGAAGGAAGAAGAGGTCTTTTCCAGAATCTAAGGACAAGACCTTTCTAAGTAAATCCCGTTCGCCTTCACTTGATGCAAGTACAGTCAAAATGGAGAACTGAGCTGGACCAAGCTGCAAACTTTCTCAGAAAAATTGTGTGATATTCTCTGAATTCTGCAAGTTTAAATGTTATCGCACACAATATGCAAAAGAAGTGGCTAAAGATGCAATCATATTTTGAAAGAAGGAACAAGAAAAAGGCACTTGTTAGAGAAGCAGTGTATTCTGGACATCAAATTCTGGAAGTCCAGGAGCCTTAAAGGAAAGGAGCATCTTATGGCAGGAATTATGAATAATTCATTCCTAGCCATTTTGTGAATGCACCCACTGAATGTTTTACAGCAGGCCTGTCAAACTGGTGGATCATGGGATGGATGCATCATGTGTAGGCCACGTCCACCCTAGCTCGACAAAGAAAAAAAATGTGGTACGTCACAATATGTCACGTGATGCGATCATTATACATCATAATACGTCATGTGACACCTATATCTTAAAGTTCAATAGATTAACACAGTTGGAAGGAACCTTTTGGCCATCTAATCCTGTTGTATGACCTAGGCTTACTGAGTCATTACAATACACAGTTAGTCCCAAACAAACCTTTTTTATTGTAACAGCTGAAAATTAACTTCATTCCCAGCTGAGTTCTAATTAGTTGAAAAACAAGTACTTCGGAAGAAGTCCGCCGGGTTAATCACCAATTTTTATCTTCTTTGACCCCCTGCCAAAGGCCTTACTTAGCAAAGCCCCATGAAGTTCAGAAAGAAACAAGAGATGCCAACTGGAAACAGAATTAGCAACGTTGCTTTCCTGCAAAAGGCCTAACTGCCTTTGTTTCTTTTTTAAGCCTTATGAGAGGGGCCAATCATCTCCTGGCCTTACTCTCGGGTTGTCCCTTTTGCTTTAACTGCTCTTGCCTTCTGGTAGCTCTACGCATGTATGCACTAGGAACAGGCTCCTCCTGTTCCTCTGTCTCTCTGCTATACGACTCAGGGGCTCTGGAGTCCACGCATCACTCCCTGATGGCCCTGGCCCCATCTCTGCCTCCTATGCAGAGGCCTCCTCTGGGATTTCCCCAGACTCCAGGACTGGCCCATGTTCCTCCCCAGCCTCCTCATTGTCCGACTCTGCTGCCAGCTCCAAGGCTGCTGGTGGACCACAACAAATCCCACCCCCAACCCAAGCAGAAGAGTCTGCACCAATTCTGACAAATGACATTCCAATCTCGTCTATGAAGCTTGCAGTGATAAAATGCTAATGCAATCCCCAACTCAGGACAGAGTGGAAAACAGGAACTCATGATTCAGGGATAGAATTTCAATTTTGGAGTAAGTTCAAAAAGCATGATGAACCCTTGACGTTTTCGTTAAGAGTAGTACCCACAAAGGAAAGAAAATTTTATATATAATATAATTTTCATTCATAACTTCTGAGTAATTAAATTGCTGCTCCATTATGCAAAAGAGTTGAAATCTGTGGATAATGTGGACCACCTGGGACATGGTAGTTTAAGGAGAAATACAATTATTAACAGAAAACAAACTGCCGACCTCTGATTGACAAAATGGCTGAAAGGAATTGTTTTCTTGGGGGGATCCAAAGTCATTGTTGGTTTGCCGTTCACACAAAATAGGTATGGCTTCTCCTACCTTTCAATCAAGCAATAAAATTTAGTTACAATTCAAAACTAAGGGAATTAAAAGACCAGGAGTACAATTCCATAATCACAAAAAGGGAATTTTAAAAAATATGAAAATATGATCAAAAAGATACTAGTGAACAATTAACAGCACAAGATTAGAAAAAAAATAGCAATAGCAGTAACAATTAGACTTATATACTGCCTCATAGTGCTTTACAACCTTCTCTAGGCGGTTTACAGAATCAGCCTATTTGCCCCCAATAATCTGGGTCCTCATTTTACTGACCTTAGAAAGATGAAAGGCCGAGTCAACCCTGAGTCGGTCAGGATCGAACTGCTGGCAGTGGGCAGAGTTAGCCTGTAATACTGCATTCTAACCACTGCACTACCAGGGCTCTTCAATAGATATTAAGATTTACCAAAGCCAGGGATGAGAAGACTGGCATCATACCATTGTCAAAAGAAATGCTGCTAAATTGAGTTCCATTATGGGCCAGAGTACTCTGATGGATTAGCTGATCCCATACTAATTTAATATCTGCAAAATGGTCCTTTTTGAGACCAGGGTAGGACTAGGAGCTCATACTAAGGAGTCCTATCCTGGTCTCAAAAAGGACCATCTTGCAGATAATAAATGACTTCAATAGAAACTCTGCTTTTACTACAGACGTACCTGGGGATGAGAAAGAATCTCCAGATGGAACCAGCTGGTCTCGGTTGGACTCTAAGGATGAGATCTTTTCCTGATTAATCCGATGAATCCCGTTAGCTGGCACTTGATGCAGTTAGTCAGAAAGAGGATTTAAACTGGACCAACCTGCCAACTTTCTCAGAAGAATATAAAGAACTTGCGTGACATTCTTGTCTGAATTTTGCAACATCAAGTGTTATTGCACACAATATGCTAAAGATCTAGTTAAGGAGAAGACTCCAGGAAACAATTCAACATTTCACCATTTTGCCCTTTTAATCCCATGTGCAAATGTTGCTGCTTAGTGTACATTTTTAACCAAATGCAGTTTTTCTTCTGATTGGTTTAACGAAACAGACAAAATCTTGAAGGGCTTTTACTTTGTACCTGGAAGGAGATGATTTCTGAAAGGAGCAGTAGGTCCCCATGACTTAATGGGGGAGATATTGGAGGGTCTCTTTCTTTCTATTTACATGTGACATCTTCTTTAAAAAATGTGACATCAGGAGCAAGGACCCAAAAATGACATAGATATTTATTCAGAGAAGTTTGCTTATTGTTGCTTACCCATTGACAGGAATCTTGCCAGACTACAGCACAATATGCATAACTCTTAGATATACTTCAGGAGGGTTTACTCTTTTCCTTTTCCTTCATTCCAAGGATTCTTGGCCAATTTGCCTTTGACTCCTCAGCAAAGGTCCCCTCCCTCATAAAATAATGCACATCCCACCATATGTGGTAAATCCATGATCACTTTCCCTTATTCCATTAATCATAATGGATAATGGTTCAAATACATGAAAGTGTAGGAGAAGAGGAGGTGAAACTGGGGGTGCCAGGTGGAGTTAAGTAAATCATCAGCCTACCGTTGTATGTCCCCACAAATGGCCCAAATTCAGCCCACATTGAATTCGTTCGATGCTTTTCAGGCTCCGATTCAGATTTGAACTTTAGTTGGCTAGATTCTGGTGTATAATCTTTAGCAATCACTGGCTTAGGTCAGGAGTCAAACTCTGAGTGAGGAAATCAGCACCACATGAAGCAGCAGAATTTCAACCCCAAGAGGCTCCAAACCAGGAATCACCAGAAGCTTAGTGCCAGAAATAGGCATGATCAGGACAGCTTCAATCAGAAGAGAGTGAATTATGGCATTCAGAGCCTGGGCCTCAGGGATTACAGCCGAGAGCAGAGCTCAGTAAGGCTCCTTGCTAAACAACCCTTAATTGAAATGAGCTGGCTGCAGTCTGAGTTTTAGTGGGAGTGCTGACCAGTCCAGTTTCTGTGTTGGAAACAATTATCACATCTCCTGTCCTGGCTGGTTGCTCTAGTGTATTTTTTGTGTAAAACCCCCACCCCTGGAAATTCTGACCTTGGGACTGGCTGACAAATCTTGTTTGGCTCTCCGGATTTCAGAGTAGATTTTGACTTCTGTTTTGTGTGTTCCTCTTGAAATGAAACTACCCACACATGATTTCCTTCCTAAAGACATTATTGATTAATGTTCTTTTCTTCTTCTGCACTTCCTTTATTCAATACTTCAGTAGATTACTTTACAAAATGGCCCAAATCCAACCCAGCTTGAATTCCGTTGATGCTTATTTGGCTCAATTTTAGGTGGCGAGATTCTGGTGTATGAGCTTTAGCAATCCCTGCCTTGGATCAGATTCTGACTCTGAGGTAACTGCGCCATATGAACCAGCAGAATTTCAACAAAAAAAAGGTACCAAAGCAAGAATCGTGAGAAGCTTAGTGCCAAAAATGGGCACTATCAGAACAGCTTCAACCAGAAGGCTGTGAAATACGGCATTCAAACCCTGGGCCTCAGGGATTAGAGGAGAGCGTGAACTTCGAAATGGATTGGGCCTGTCGCAGCCATTTTCTCCATTTATTAGATTGACACACTTTGGGGGGTGGGGGAGTATGGAGCTCTGGAATGTCAGACCACATATCAACCACCTATTGTCCCATGGGAAACAAGGTCTTCCCAACAGGTGCTGAGGGTATGCTGGAAGAGGATACCAAGGAGATGCCAGAACACCTCACTGAACAATGTGACCTGTGACAAGGAGGGAGGGAGCTGCCTATTCTTTAATTATACTGAAAGTGTGGGAACTAGCCAGAGCTGGTTTTGCATTTCAAACATGCCGAAATGTCGTATTCAGTGAAGCTCTTCTTTGAGAAAGCCGAACTACTGTGACACAGAAAAGGTCGTCCAATGGGGCAAAGTTCACTTAACAAATGTTTCACTTAGCAACAAAAAAATTGGGTTCAATTGTGATCGTAAGTTGAGAACTACGTGTATTTTTGCTGCTTCATTCGAACCAACGTTTAGGGGTTTTATGAGATTCTGGCCAGCTCTCAGGCATGCCAGATATAGTGGGCCCCGTATGGATACTGCCTTCCTGTTTCCAATATTTATATTGGAATAACATAAATATTTCCAATATTTATAAGGAAACATTGAGATTTCTTTGCCCTTCACCTCTTAGTACCATTTCTCTCAGGCTTGGTTGGGTCCATTACTTCGAACCTTGACACAGAGAGCAAAGCAATGAAGCTCAGTAAGGCTCCTTGCCAAACAGGGAGCCACTCCCTTAACTGAAAAGAGCTGGCTGTAGTCTGATTTAAGTAAGAGTGCTCACCAGTCCAGTTTCTGTGTTGGAAACAGTTAGGTATCTCATCTTCTGTCCTGTTTTGTTCTATTGTATTTTTTGTGTAACCCCCACCCCACAGAACTGGACTGGCTGACAAATCTTGGTGGCTGTCTGGATTTCAGACTAGATTTTGAGTCCCTGCTAAGAATCATTCACCCCACCCATCTCTCTTTCATGTCAGCTCTGGAGGCCATCTTTTTCTTTGTATCCACACTTGGTGGCTGGGCATGTGTGGGAAATGGGAGGTGGAGACAAGGTGAAATGTATAGACATAACAACATTCTTTTCCCTGGGAATCAAGGACGTTCGGCTTGCACCTCCTGCACCTGGAGAGGCTTGACTGAGAATCAACTCCAGTCAACTCCAGACCTGATTGGACCATGTGATGGGCATGTGGATGCAGGGGAAGGGACTTTGACTTTCCTTTGGGTGGGGAAAACCCAGGGGACTTTCATATTTGAGTTTTCCCAGATGTGCCAATATGACATCTCTAATAAAATGGAACTTTGAGGAAAATGCCTGCCTTGGAGTTTTATTTCAGTTGCGGGTGTTACTTGGATCCCTGACATTCCATCTATGTTCTTTTAGACACATTGCACAATTCCACTCGACCACCCAGCTGACCTTCAGCACCAAGAGCTGTTTCCAAGCTGGCAATCCTTTCCCTCTGCCCGTAGAGTTCCCAAAAGAAAATAATTCATGATGCAGCTGCTGGGCATAACCATCAAATGGTCAAGTGCAGGTAATCAAGTACAATACAACAGTTTGCTTAGAATAGTCTCTTTATTGCTGTTTGCATATAGACAGGAATTTTGCCAGACTAAAGCACCCTCTGCATATCTATCACATAAATCCTATGCAGCTTTTAGAGAGAATCCCTGAGCTTCTTTCTGCAATAACTTAAGGCTGATTTGCCTTTTAGCTCCTTGAGAAAGAAAGCCTTCCTTCCAATTCCATAACACAAATCAAATGGAATACAGTATTTATTTTAGTTATAGACCAGAATAAAAAGGCTAGAATACAAACAAAAGCTGAAAAAAATATAAAACATATAAAGTGCAAAATTATTTTGAAAAAATAATATCTATATCTTTCTATCTTTCTACAGCTACATCTATGTCTCTATCTCTATCTCTGACTCTATTTCTACCATCTCTCTCTATCAACTCTATTTCTCTATCTCTATATTTATAATCATCTACATATACATCTACATCTCTATATCATTTATATCTGTCTCTATCTGCTATCTATCTATCTATCTATCTATCTATCTATCTATCTATCTATCTATCTATCTATCTATCTATCTATCTATCTATCTATCTATCTATCTATCTATCATCAACACACATGCCCTCACAAAAAATCCTTTAAAATACTTATATGTCAAAAACAGCCATACAAGATTAAGAATATAAACCCAGAAGAGGTTTGCGAATGAAAAGATTACTAAAAGAAGTAATCTTTAGAATGGCAGGAGGGAGGGCTTACTATTACAGAAGCTACATATATTGAGTCAAAAAAGAAAGCCACTAATTAATTATTATTAATAATAAACATATTATAAAATATAATTGAATGATATTATGTCTGAAATTTTTCAAGATAAAAAAATGTTGTATTTTGTATTAAACATCTAAAACATTTCATGTAAAACATTTCCTGTTAAAAAAGTTCTTTGGATTGAAAAATGAGGACACAACAACACTTTTTACATAGTTTTCATAGTTGTTTTTTTTTGTTAAACAGCAATATGCAATATTTATGATTCTTCATAAATGGCCTTCCTCCTTGGTTTTCTGATTTTCCAGGCTTCCCTTCTCATCCTTGAAGACTCTTTGCAGAGCAACCTTGTAAGATGCTCTGGACTGATCCTTTCCTCTTTTCTTCCTCCCCACTAAGAAATAAAGGAGTGGGTTGATGCTGCTGTTGAGAGTGGCACATCCTATCCCAATAGACATGAGGAGGAGATTATAGGTATCAAAATATTCAATGATGTAAAAGACATTCATTGGGAGAGAAAGTAGGAGGAAAAAAAGAAGAGCCAGAAAGATGGTGGTGAGAAGTTTCCTTTGATTGTGTTGCATTTTAGACCTCATATGAATCAAGAGAGTGACAGTTGACACAACCATAAGAGGCGTACAAAGTAAACCATTCACAATCAGCTGGTAAAGCAAAGGTGAACTTCCATAGGTCCTGGTCTGGTGGAGAATGAAGTGCACTGCAGAGAGCAGGAAGGAGAGGATCCAGATGAGGCCACAAACAAGCGTGGATAAATATGGTGGACGATGGCAGCGATGCCAGAGTGGGAAGTGAACAGCCACACACCTGTCCAGGCTGATGGCCGTCAGCAGAAACTGGCTAGCAGAATAAGTGAAGAAAAAGAACTCAAAAAGTAAGAAGAAAAAGGTATCAACAATGTATGTTCTTTGACTCAGAGTAAACACTGACACAAATATAGTTGCAGTAATGAGGGATGTGAGGACCCCAAAATCAGCGATGGAGAGATTCAGGATGAAAGTGGTGAAAGGATTCCTCTTAATGGAAAAGGCCAGGAGATAAATTGTTGTTCCATTTCCCACCAGGCCTAAAAGGCAAATAAGTGCAAAGAATCCACTGAGAAGACTTTGTGTTAAATTATTGAACAGTTGATCGTAAGGAGAAGAAAAAAAATCTGGTATTTTAGAAATATTTGGAGCAATTCCAGTAGTATTGAAAAGAATGGTGATATCTTCAGGATTACTCGCAGATGTTCCAACAATCTCAGGAAGCCTCACATTTATCCTAATAACACAAAGAAACAAAAGGAGAATCAGTCCTTGTCAGAGAAATACATAGATAAACACACCAACAGAAATAAACATACAGAAACACATTTTTTAACCTTCACATATCAACACATATCTACTATTTGACCACTTGATGGTAATTACAGCCCTAAAATTAAGTTACTATTTGACCACCTGATGGTAATTACAGCCCTAAAGTTTCTTGCAAGATTGGAGAGTTGCTACACTCAATAGTGATGGAAGCTCCAGTACAAAATCCTTCTAGGTATAATTCAGGACAAGTGCCACCAATAAGCCATTGTGGCTGAGGGCAGAGTAAGTTTGGTATTTGAAGAGGCAAAGGGCAACACAAAGAATTGGAAAGGATGACAAATGAAGGGGGAAGACATACTAATTGTTTAATATTTACATTCATTAGAGAATAAGGGATCCCAAGTGTGCAAACAGGCACACAATGGGAAATGCTGCTCAATTTCAGTCAAGAGTTTGTTAACTCTAATAACTATAGTTTATATTTATTAGAGAAAAGCTGTTCACTTCGATCCTCAAAAAGCCAGACAATTTTAAACTAAACAACTTGGTTGGAGGAAATGATATAGCTACGTATTGAATTTAAACCAGAGCTGTTCCTACTGAGTATTCTACCTGAAAAAATTAGCAATAAAAAACTTTATCTGATAATACATGTAATAACAGCTGCAAGGATTGTCTATGCACAAAATTGGAAAGTGGAGAAAATACCTTTGGTAGAAGAAGTAATAAAAAGAATCTTATACTGTGCAGAAATGAATAGATTAACTTTGATGATTAAAGATAAAGAAGACTCAGAATATTTTAAAATATAGAATGATTTTTATGACTGGTTGGAGAAGAGATATAAATGATTAATCATATAAGTATGTAAAAAATATGTGATGAGTTGAATGTTATGTTAGTGATGAGTTGATATTGCAGACTGGATAAGGATCAAGATAGAAGTAATGACAACTATACAGAAAAAGAAAGAACTTTGGAAGATAACACCGAGATGTCACAGAGAAGAGAAAACTGATGTATTCAATGTTTGTTTGTCTAAAAAATAAAAAAAAAACTTTTTTTTAAAAAAAATTAAACTACATCTGTCAGGTGGAGGAAATGAGGACAAGAAATAGCACATGTCCACCTTATGGCAGATGTCTAGTAACTGTAGGCTAGAGGAAGTTATAATCAAATGTTCTGGAGATCCTGAGGTTGCTGATCTTTTTCCCAAGCAAAGGGGAAAGATTGTGGGCTTCTAGTTGGACCTCCTATGTGACAGTTGTCATATAATCAAGAAAATCCCACAGATTTCAACAAAGACTGACAAAGCTGAAATGTTCTCCTGATTATGCGGAGAGATTATATGGAGAGGGGAGCAAACTCCACCACGGAAGATTCCATTCAAAAGAAGGGGATCTTGTTTCACCAGCCACCAATGGGCAGAGCACCAAAGCAATTTCCCTTTTGGAATAGATATAGATATAGATATAGATATAGATATAGATATAGATATAGATATAGATATAGATATAGATATAGATATAGATATAGATATAGATATAGATATAGATATAGATATAGATATATTGGTTTTCTGAGATATATATATATATCACACAAAAGAATGAAGGCTATTGCTATAAGTGCTTTGTAAACCACCCTGAGTCTTTGGAGGTGGGCGGAATATAAATTTAAATAAATACATATACATATACATATACATATACATATACATATACATATACATATACATATACATATACATATACATATACATACACATACACATACACACATACACACATACATACACACACACACACACACACACACACACACACACACACACACATATATATTCTGAGGTTTTTGCGGGTGTTTGTATGTAGGTCTTTGGTTATTCGGGTCTTCTCCTGCGTATAACCAAAGACCTACATACAAACACCCGCGAAAACCTCAGAATATATATATATATGTATGTATGTATGTATGTATGTATGTATGTATGTATGTATGTGTGTATATGTATATGTATATGTATATGTATATGTATATGTATATGTGTATGTGTATGTGTATGTGTATGTGTATGTATATGTATATGTATATGTATATGTATATGTATATGTATATGTATATGTATATGTATATGTTTATTTATTTATTTATTTATTTATTTATTTGAATTTATATTCCACCCACCTCCAAAGACTCAGGGTGATTTACAAAGCACTTATAGCAATAGCCTTCATTCTTTTGTGTGAAGCAACTGGATGGCTAACTCCATTCTCAAAAGAAAATATTTTGTATTATGATATACTTACTCGTGATACCTGTGCCAAACAGCAGGGAAGTTATGATATTTTATTATGCTTGATCCGCTATCTAAGGAAGCAATTACAGTAAATAATTATTTTGATCAATAACAGCAGGCCGCAAAAATCCTAATGTGCTTTAGAAACTTCATCCACACAGATTTGTTTCTTCCTGAATGGGAGTCTATGAATGTATAAATAAAATAATCTCCAGTAGGTTTTTTTCCCCATCTCATTGCACAGATTATCATTAACCAATATTCAGTCCTTGTGATCCTCTAAACTGCCCCAGTTTCATGCCACAAACATGAAGCCAAACAACAACGCAGCTCACCAGCTCAAATCCCCCTGCAACTTAGACTAAGCCAAGCACAACCAAGCCCCCACCCAAACAGAACACACCCCCATCCAATCAGAGCACAACCAACCCCCCATCCAATCAGAGCACAGCCAAGCCCCTAACCAATCAGAACACACCTCCACCCAATCAGAAAACAGCCAATCAGCTCCCACCCAATCAGCTCACAGCCCCACTAGCAGTTAAAAGGAAAAGACAGCTGCAATCTCACATTGCTCCTGGAAGCACGAAGCCGAGAACACTAGCCTGAAGATGACGAATGAGACTTCGTCGAAACATCGCCAAGATACTTCCAATTCTACACGGGGGAAGACCCGAATAACCAAAGACCTAGATACAAACACCCGCGAAAACCTCAGAAAACAGAGATAGAGATAGAGATAGAGATAGAGATAGAGATAGAGATAGAGATAGAGATAGAGATAGAGATAGAGATAGAGATAGAGATGATAGAGATAGATAGATAGATAGATAGATAGATAGATAGATGATAGATAGATAGATAGATAGATAGATAGATAGATAGATAGATAGATAGATAGATAGATAGATAGATAGATAGATATTTAAAAGTGTTCATTTTGAAAAGGAAACTATTTTCCCCACCCTTGTTTTTCCTTCATTTTCAGAAATGCTTCTGGTCCTCTAATCATTTTTTTTTCTAATTAAAGAAGATCACAAACATTGATTTCATCCCTTGTGTTCTTCCAAAGGACAATTCTGGGAGGATGTTGCCTGCAGGAAGTGACAGGTGTCAGTGTGTTGATATTCTTAAATTCTCCATAAGACTTACTTTATGAAAAATACCATCCTAAATCATTTTGTGAATGTACCCACTGAATGTTTACAAATAAATAGATTAACATGGTTGGAAGGGATCTTGTAGATCATCCAGTCCAAACCCACCACCACCACCACACACACACAAGTAGGAGACCCTACACGATTTCTGACAAATGGCAGTCCAATCATTTCTTGGAAGCTTCCAGTGATAAAATGTCACTGCAATCCCCAACCTCAGGGGAGAATGGACAACTGGAACTCATGATTCAGTGATAGAGTTTCATTTTCGAATAAGCATGAGGAACCTTTGAGATTTTCATTAAGAGTAGTACCCACAAAGAAAAGGAAATTTTATATATAATATAAGTTTCATGCTGTTCATACCTTCTGAGTAATTAAATTGCTGCTCCATTATGCAAAAGAGTTGAAATCTGTCTATGAGGTGGACCACCCAGGACACTGTAGTTTAAGGGGAAATATAATTATTAACAGGAAACAAACCTCTCTCTGATTGACAAAATGGCTGAAAGGAATTGTATTCTTGGGGAATCCAAAGTCATTGTTGGTTTGCTGTTCACATAAAATAGGTGGAGCCTCTCCTACTTTTCAAACAAGCCATAAAATTCAGTTACAGTTCAATACTGAAGGAATCAAAAGACCAGGAGTACAATTCCATAACCATAAAAATGGAATTTTTAAAAATAGGAAAATATGATCAGAAAGATAGCAGTGAACAATTAACAGCATGAGATTAGGAAAAAATAGCAATAGCAGTAACAATTAGACTTATTTACTGCCTCATAGTGCTTTACAACCTTCTTCTAGACCAGTGTTTCCCAAACTTGGTTATTTTAAGGTGCATGGACTTCAACTCCCAGAATTCCCCAGACAGTATGGCTGGTTGAGGAATGCTGGGAGTTGAAGTCCATACATCTTCAAAGGGTCAAGTTTGGGAAACACTGTTCTAGGCGGTTTACAGGATCAGCAAATTCTCCCCAATAATCTGGCTCCTCATTTTACCAACCTTGGAAGGATGAAAGGCTGAGCCAATCTTCAGCCAATCAGGATCGAACTGCTGGCAGTAGTAGAGTTAGCCTGTAATACTGCATTCTATTCCCTCACCACCATGACTCTTCAATAGATATTAAGATTTACTGAAGCTAGGGATGAGAAGACTGGTATCATACCATTGTGGGGAAAAAAATGCTGCTCAATTCAGTTCCATTATGGGCCAGAGGACCCTGATCCCATACTAATTTAGTATCTGCAAAATGGTTCTTTTTGAGACCAGGGTAGGACTAGGAGCCCATACTGAGGAGTCCTATCCTGGTCTCCAAAAGGAACATCTTGCAAATAATAAATGACCTCAACAGAAACTCTGCTTTTACTGCAGACATACCTGGGAATGATAGGAAGAATCTCCAGATGGAACCAGTTCGTCTCGTTTGGAATATAAGGATGAGATCTTTTCCTGATTAATCCAATGAATCCTGTTAGCTGGCACTTGATGCAGTTACAGTCAGAAAGAGGACTTAAACTAGACCAAGCTGCCAGCCTTCCCAGAATAAAAAGAACGCGCATGACATTCTTGTCTGAATGTTGCAACTTCAACTGTTATTGCACACAATATGCAAAAGACGTAGTTACAAATATGACGTCTTAAAGAAGAAGTAACCACCCGTTGCTAGACTGAGATCCAGCCTAACATGAACCTTAGCCCACTTAGTAAAGCACAATGAAACGGTATATAAGAAATGATGTATTCAATGGAGCAGTTTTCCATGACAAGCACATCGATAAATCATTTTGGCATGTTTGAAATGCAAAACCAGCTCTGGCTAGTTCCCACGCAGCTCCCTCCCTCCTTGTCACAGGTCACATTGTCCAGTTAGGTATTCTGGCATCTCCTTGATAGCCTCTTCCAGCATACCCTCAGCACCTGTTGGGAAGACCTTGGTTCCCACAGGACAATAGGTTGTTGTGTTGTCCCCATTTCAGGTCTCAGCCTGGTGCTGAAGCCAATGATGGACGCCAGACACGAGGTGCAGTTTTTCTGATTGCTTTTTATTGGAGTACTCCAAGGAAAAGAGCTCCTGGCCAAAATGCCAAGAGCCAAGAACAAATGATTAAGAAAGCTTTATAGCCTTGGTGGAGGAGCGGACTAAAGCTCTGTTAAATAGCACTTAGCTGCCAGCTGCCTACAATTACTGCAAGTTCAAATCTCACCAGGCTGAAGGTTGACTCAACCTTCCATCCTTCCGAGGTAGGTAAAATGAGGACCCAGATTGTGGAGGCAATAAGCTGACTTTATATAAAAAAGAACACCGCTTAGGGGAGGGCAAAAGCCCTACTAAGCAGGTATATACAAAAGTAGGAAGGCTATTGCTTAACGCATTGTAAGCCGCCCTGAGTCTCCGGAGAAAGGCAGCATATAAATCGAACCAATAAATAAATAAATAAATAAATAAATAAATAATACATTTTCACTAAAGAAGAAGGCACGACAAGGCGGGATAATAAGAAATACCATCTAATAAATATTGTAGTAATAATTCCACAATTTGTTCTACTGGTCCCCCCTAGCTGTCCCTATACCTAAGCCTTGGCTAATGAATGCCCCAGGAGTTACCTAATACACATTTTATTGGCTGCAAGCCATCTGTATTACTAATTGTTAGCTGAGATCTGCAAGTTGTGTAACACTTGTTATTTTTATCAGCTTTCTAACTACCCAGAATTGCTACAAGATTTACACATGCATATTTCCTGTAGATAAGCATCCTTTGTTCTTGCCAAACACACTCTCCAATTACAGGCTTCAAGTGTGTCATGACCTGGCTTTATTTTAGCATACAGCCCATCACTTGATGTCTGGTCTGAAATTCCAGAGCTCCCCCACCCCACCCCACAAAGTGTGTCAAGCTGAGAAATGGAGAAAATGGCTGCGATAGGCCCAATCCCTTTCGAAATTCACACTCTGCTCTAATCCTTGAGGCCCAGGGTTTGAATGCCATATTTCACTGTCTTCTGATTGAAGCTGGTCGGATAGTGCCTATTTTGGGCACTAAGCTTCTGGCGATTCCTGCTTTGGTGCCTTTTGGGGTTGAAATTCATCTGGCACTGTTTCCTCAGAGTCAGAATCTGATCTAAGGCAGGGATTGCTAAAGCTCATACACCAGAATCTTGCCTCTTAAAATTGAACCAAATAAGCATCAACAGAATTCAAACTGGGTTGGATTTGGGCCATTTTGTAAAGTAATTTACTGAACTATTGAATAAAGGAAGTGGAGAAGAAGAAAAGAACGTTAATAATGTCTTTAGGAAGGAAATCATGTCTGGGTAGTTTCATTTCAAGAGGAACACACAAAACAGAAGTCAAATTCTATTCTGAAATCCAGACAGCCAAGCAAGATTTGTCAGCCAGTCCCAAGGTCAGAATTTCCAGGGGTGGGGGTTTTACACAAAAAATACACTAGAGCAACACACCAGGACAGGAAATGAGATACTGTAATTGTTTCCAACACAGAAACTAGATTGGTCAGCACTCCCACTAAAACTCAGACTGCAGCCAGCTCTTTTCAATTAAGGGTTGTTCGGCAAGGAGCCTTACTGAGCTCTGCTCTCGGCTGTAATCCCTGAGGCCAGGGTCTGAATGCCATATTTTCACTATCTGATTATAGCAGCTCTTCTGATAGTACCTGTTTTTGATAAGCTTCTGGTGATTCCTGGTTTGGTGCCTCTTGGGGTTGGAATTCTCCTGCTTCATCTGGTGCTGTTTCCTCAGAGTCGGAATCTGAAAATAAAGACGATAAAGACAATGTGATTAAAATATGAAGAAGTAACTGAACATGTGGATAGTAGTAATAAAAAAGAGGTTTTTAGAGATTACATTGGGATTAAGAATGAAAAAAATAAAGAGGATGGAAAGAGACAAATAAGGAAGGGAGGATGGAACAGAAAGAATATAAAGAATTTAAATGATTACACTGGGATTTACAGTGAAAAGAAAAAAAGAGAGAAAAAGGGTGGAAAATAACAGGAGATATAGGGCAAAATAGAAGAGTTCAGGACTTTGAAATACAAAATAATACTGGGATAAATAGCAGGATAAACAGTGGTGAAACAACAAAAAGAGAAAAGAAAGGGGGAACATTGGGAAATATAGAGCAAAACAGGAAAGATCAGGATTTTAAGGCACAAAAGGAAAAAGGGGAAAGAAAAAGATAAAAAGGGGAAAAAGGAAAGAAATGAAAGAGGAATACGATGTATATGACTAGAATTGAAATATGAATTGTAGTAAGAAATAATGTTAAATCAAATGATGGTGAAAATGAATTGAAAAATAATTGGAATAATAATTGAAATGTTTTTAATGGTTTACTGTGGGGTGTGTACAAATGATTAAGTGATGATTTGGAATAATACAGGGGAAAAGCTATATGATTAGAGAATAGAATATTAGAATATTTTTAAATTCAGCTAAGGTTTTTTTTCTTCTGGTTCATATATCACCTTTAAAGCGCTCCATGGCTTAGGGCCTGGGTACTTACGAGACCGTCTTTTGCCACCAATAGCCTCCCACCGACCAGTTCGTTCGCACAGGGAGGGACTACTCAGGGTACCGTCAGTCAAATTGTGCCGACTGGCCACTCCCAGGGGGAGGGCCTTCTCTGTAAGGGCTCCAACCCTTTGGAATGAACTGCCCCCTGATATACGAAACATCGCTAATCTCCGTGCTTTCCGCTGTGCCCTCAAGACCCTGATGTTCAATCAGGCGGGGCTAAACATGTTAACTGGGAATGATTAAAATATTATATAATTCTGGGTTTTATTTAATTTGGGCTAAACTATGTTATAATTTTAATTATCAATTTTATGATGTTTATGTATCTTTTATTTTTTCTTGACTGTACAGCGCCTTGAGTCCTGTGGGAGAAAGGCGGTATAGAAAAATAAATAAATAAATAAATAAATAAATAAATAAATAAATAAATAAATAAATAAATAAATAAATATCTATATAATCAATTGATTTCTATTAAAATGTTGGAAATGTATGTTATAAAATAAGTGGGTTTATTATTAATATAAGAATTAAATAACTGTAAAACCACATAATTAATTAATTTGATGATGGATATAAAAATTAGATGATAATGGGACAGGGTTTAATATAGAATAGAAGGGTAAATGGAATTTGGTCAAAATTAGAGATGAAAATGAAGGGCAATATTGGTACAAAATAGATGAAAATAAATGTTATGGTAAAAAAGGAGGTATAGAAATTGTAATGTTAGTTGAAAGGACTAAACATTGTTTAAGTTTGTTAACTGGCTGAATACTCTGTTCAGCAAAAATACATTGTATGTTTGTGTAAAAAATAAAAAAAAACTTTACGAAAAAAATTATTTAATTTAATACAAATAATCCATCTTCCATTAAACATTGTTTCACTTAGAATAAAAAAAAAGGGGGGGGCTCAATTGTGGTCTTAAGTTTAGAACTACCTGTATTTTTGCTGCTTCATTCGTACCAACGTTTAGAGGTTTTATGAGATTCTGGCCAGCTCTCAGGCATGCCAGATATAGTGGACCCCGTATGGATACCGCCTTCCTGTTTCCAGTATTTATAAGGAAACATTGAGATTTCTTTGCCCTTCACCTCTTAGTTCCATTTCTTTCAGGCTTGGTTCGGTCTTTTATTAGGAACCTTGACACAGAGAGAAAAGCAATGAAGCTCAGTAAGGCTCCTTGCCAAACAGGGAGCCATTCCCTTAACTGAAAAGAGCTGGCTGCAGTCTGATTTAAGTAAGAGTGCTGACCAGTCCAGTTTCTGTGTTGGAAACAATTAGGTATCTCATCTTCTGTCCTGATTTGTTCTAGTATATTGTTTTGTGTAACCTCCGCCCCCCCCAGAAATTCTGACCTTTGGACTGGCTGACAAATCTTGGTGGCTGTCTGAATTTCAGACTAGATTTTGAGTCCCTGGTAAGAATCATTCACCCCACCCATCTCACTTCCACGTCAGCTCTGGAGGCCATCTTTTTCTTTGTATCCACACTTGGTGGCTGGGCATGTGTGGGAAATGGGAGGTGGAGAAAAGGTGAAATGTATAGACATAACAACATTCTTTTCCCTGGGAATCAAGGACGTTCGGCTTGCACCTCCTGCACCTGGAGAGGCTTGACTGAGAATCAGCTCCAGTCAACTCCAGACCTGATTGTACCATGTGATGGACATGTGGGTGCAGGGGAAGGGACATTGACTTTCCTTGGGTGGGGGAAACCCAGGGGACTTTCATATTTGGGTTTTCCCAAATGTGCCAATATGACACCTCTATTAAAATAGAACTTTGTGGAAAATGCCTGCCTTGGAATTTTATTTCAGTTGGGGGTGTTACTTGGACCCCTGACATTCCATCTTTGTTCTTTTAGATACCCAGCTGACCTTCAGGAGCTGTTTCCAAGCTGGCAATTCTTTCCTCTGCCCGTAGAGTTTCCAAAAGAAAATAATTCATGATGCAGCTGCTGGGCAGCTGCTGGGCATAAGCATCAAATGGTCAAGTGCAGGGAATCAAGAACAATACAACAGTTTGCTTAGAATAGTTTCTTTATTGCTGTTTGCATATAGACAGGAATCTTGCCAGACTAAAGCACCCTCTGCATATCTATCACATAAATCCCATGCAGCTTTTAGAGAGAATCCCTGAGCCTCTTTCTGCAATAACTCAAGGCTGATTTGCCTTTTAGCTCCCTGAGAAAGAAAGCCTTCCTTCCAATTCCATAACACAAATCAAATGAAATACAGTATTTATTTTAGTTATAAACCAGACTAAAAAGGCTAGAATACAAACAAAAGCTGAAAAAAATATAAAATACATAAAGTGCAAAATTATTTTGAAAAAATAATATCTATATCTTCCTACCTTTCTACAGCTACATCTATGTCCATATCTCTATCTCTGATTCTATTTCTACCATATCTTTCTCTATCATCTCTATTTCTCTATCTCTATATTTATAATTATCTACATATACATCTACATCTCTATATCATTTATATCTGTCTCTATCTATCTATCTATCTATCTATCTATCTATCTATCTATCTATCTATCTATCTATCTATCTATCTATCTATCTATCTATCTATCTATCTATCATCAACACACATGCCCTCACAAAAAATCCTTTAAAAAACTTATATGTCAAAAACAGTCATTCAAGATTAAGAATATAAACCCAGAAGAGGTTTGCGAATGAAAAAATTACTAAAAGTTGTAATCTTTAGAGTGGAAGGAGGGAGGGCTTACTATTACAGAAGTTACATATATTGAGTCAAAAAAGAAAGCCACTAATTAATTATTATTAATAATAAACATATTATAAAATATAATTGAATGATATTATGTCTGAAATTTTTCAAGATAAAAAAAAGTTGTATTTTGTATTAAACAGCTAAAACATTTCATGTAAAACATTTCCTGTTAAAAAAGTTCTTTGGATTGAAAAATGAGGACACAGCAACACTTTTTACATAGTTTTCATAGTTGTTTTTTTTTTTGTTAAACAGCAATATGCAATATTTATGATTCTTCATAAATGGCCTTCCTCCTTGGTTTTCTGATTTTCCAGGCTTCCCTTCTCATCCTTGAAGACTCTTTGCAGAGCAACCTTGTAAGATGCTCTGGACTGATCCTTTCCTCTTTTCTTCCTCCCCACTAAGAAATAAAGGAGTGGGTTGATGCTGCTGTTGAGAGTGGCACATCCTATCCCAATAGACATGAGGAGGAGATTATAGGTATCAAAATATTCAATGATGTAAAAGACATTCATTGGGAGAGAAAGTAGGAGGAAAAAAAGAAGAGCCAGAAAGATGGTGGTGAGAAGTTTCCTTTGATTGCGTTGCATCTTAGACCTCATATAAATCAAGAGAGTAACAGTGGACACAACCATGAGAGGCGTACAAAGTAAACCATTCACAATCAGCTGGTAAAGCAAAGGTGAACTTCCATAGGTCCTGGTCTGGTGGAGAATGAAGTGCACTGCAGAGAGCAGGAAGGAGAGGATCCAGATGAGGCTACAAACAAGCGTGGATAAATATGGAGGACGATGGAAGCGATGCCAGAGAGGGAAGTGAACAGCTACACACCTGTCCAGGCTGATGGCCGTCAGCAGAAACTGGCTAGCAGAATAAGTGAAGAAAAACAACTCAAAAAGTAAGAAGAAAAAGGTATCGACAATGTATGTTCTTTGACTCAGAGTAAACACTGACACAAATATAGTTGCAGTAATGAGGGATGTGAGGACCCCAAAATCAGCGATGGAGAGATTCAGGATGAAAGTGGTGAAAGGATTCCTCTTAATGGAAAAGGCCAGGAGATAAATTGTTGTTCCATTTCCCACCAGGCCTAAAAGGCAAATAAGGGCAAAGAAACCACTGAGAAGATTTCGTGTTAAATTATCGAACAGTTGATCGTAAGGAGAAGAAAAAAATTCTGGTATTTTAGAAATATTTGGAGCAATTCCAGTAGTATTGAAAAGAATGGTGATATCTTCAGGATTACTCGCAAATGTTCCAACAGTCTCAGGAAGCCTCACATTTATCCTAATAACACAAAGTAACAAAAGGAGAATCAGTCCTTGTCAGAGAAATACATAGATAAACACACCAACAGAGATAAACACACAGAAACACATTTTTTAACCTTCACATATCAACACATATCTACTATTTGACCACCTGATGGTAATTATAGCCCTAAAGTTTCTTGCTAGGTTGGAGAATTGCTACACTCGATAGTGATGGAAGCTCCAATGCAAAATCCTTCTAAGTGTAATTCAGGACAAGTTCCACCAATAAGCCATTGTGGCTGAGTACAGAGTATGGTTACCTGGTATTTGAAGAGGCAAAGGGCAACACAAACAATTGGAAAGGATGACAGATGCAGGGGGAAGACACACTAATTATTTTAATATTTACATTCATTAGAGAATAAGGGATCCCAAGTGTGCAAACAGGCACACAATGGGAAATGCTGCTCAATTTCAGTCGGAGTTCATTAACTCTAATAACTATAGTTCGTATTTGTTAGAGAAAAGATGCGCACTTCGATATTCAAAAAGCCAGACAATTTTAAACTAAATAACTTGGTTGGAGGAAATGATACATCAACATATTGAATTTAAACCAGAGCTGTTCCGACTGGGTATTCTACCTGAAAAAATTAGCAAGGAAAAATTTTATCTGATAATATATGTAATAACAGCTGCAAAGATTGTCTATGCACAAAATTGGAAAGCGGAGAAAATACCTTTGGTAGAAGAAGTAATAAAAAGAATTTTAGACTGTGCAGAAATGAATAAATTAACTTTGATGATTAAAGATAAAGAAGACTCAGAATATTTTAAAATATGGAATGATTTTTATGACTGGTTGGAGAAGTGATATAAATGATTAATCATATAAGTATGTAAAAAATATGTGACGATTTGAATATTATGTTAGTAATGAATTGATATTAAGGACTGGATAAGGATCAAGATAGAAGTAATGACAACTATACAGAAAAAGAAAGAACTTTGGAAGATAACACCGAGATGTCACAGAGAAGAGAAAACTGATGTATTCAATGTTTGTTTGTCTAAAAAATAAAAACCTTTTTTTTAAAATAATTAAACTGCATCTGTCAGGTGGAGGAAATGAGGACAAGAAATAGCACATGTCCACCTTATGGCAGATGCCTAGTAACTGTAGGCTAGAGAAAGTTATAATCAAATGTTCTGGAGATCCTGAGGTTGCTGATCTTTTTCCCAAGCAAAGGGGAAAGATTGTGGGCTTCTAGTTGGACCTCCTATGTGACAGTTGTCATATAATCAAGAAAATCCCACAGATTTCAACAAAGACTGACAAAGCTGAAATATTCTCCTGATTATGCGGAGAGATTATACGGAGAGGGGAGCACCCTCCACCATGGAAGATTCCATTCAAAAGAAGGGGATCTTGTTTCACCAGCCACCAATGGGCAGAGCACCAAAGAATTGGAAGTATCTTGGCGACGTTTCGACGAAGTCTCATTCGTCATCTTCAGGCTGGTGTTCTCGGCTTCGTTCTTCCAGGAGCAATGTGAGATTGCAGCTGACCCTTCCTTCCAATGTGAGATTGTTTCACAAACCACCAATGGGCAGAGCACCAAAGCAATTTCCCTTTTGGAAGATAGATAGATAGATAGATAGATAGATAGATAGATAGATAGATAGATAGATAGATAGACAGACAGACAGACAGACAGACAGACAGACAGACAGACAGACAGACAGACATATATATATATATATATATATATATATATATATATATATATATATATATAGGTTTTCTGAGATATATATATATCACACAAAAGAATGAAGGCTATTGCTATAAGTGCTTTGTAAACCACCCTGAGTCTTTGGAGGTGGGCGGAATATAAATTTAAATAAATAAATATACATATACATATACATATACATATACATATACATACACATACACATACACATACACATAGATACCTACATGCACGCGCACACACACACACACACACACACACACACACACACACACACACACACACACACACATATATGCCAAGATTTTTCTTATGTCAGAGAAAAAAAGCCCAGAAACTAGTGAATGTGATTTCACTGAACTAGAGCTGCAGAAAAATCTTGGCTTACATAGGAAAAACGTGGCTAAAGAAAAATACATATAAATCCTATAAAAAAAAGTAAGGAAACAAATATATATATATATTCCTGAAAAGAAAATATTTTGTATCATGATATACTTACTCGTGATACCTGTCCCAAACAGCAGGGAAGTTATCTGGTGCATTGATTGATCCGCCGCTACCTAAGGAAGCAGTTATAGTAAGTTATTATTTTGATCAATAACAGCGGGCAGCAAAAATGCTAATGTGCTTTAAAAACTTCATCCACATCAATTTGTTTCTTCTTGAATGGGAGTCTGTGAATGTATAAATAAAGTAGGGTTTTTTTTCCTCTCATTGCCCAGATGATCATTAGCCAATATTCAGTCCTTGTGATCCTCTAAACTGCCCCAGAATTATTTAACCTGATAATTAATTCAAAATGATAATTAATTCAATGGGCCTGGTGGCTCAGCAGACTAACGCATTGTGATTAACCAGGCTCACCAGGCTCAAGGTTGACTCAGCTTTCCATCCTTTCTAAGGTAGGTAAAATGAGGACCTAGTTTGTGGGGGCAATAAGCTGACTTTGTATAAATATACAAAAGTATGAAGGCTATTGCTTAACGCATTGTAAGCCGCCCTGAGTCTCCAGAGAAGGGCGGCATATAAATCAGATTATTATTTTTTTTAAAGTGTTCATTTTGGAAAGGAAACTATTTTCCACACCCTTGTTTTTCCTTCATTTTCAGAAATGCTTCTGGTCCTCTAATCATTTTTTTCTAATTCAAGAAGAACACAAATATTGATTTCATCCCTTATGTCCTTCCAAAGGACAATTCTGGGAGGATGTTGCTTGCAGGAAGCAACGACTGTCAGTGTGTTGATATTCTTAAATTCTCCATAAGACTTACTTTATGAAAAATACTATCCTAAATCATTTTGTGAATGCACCCTTTGAATGTTTTACAAATGAATAGATTAACATGGTTGGAAGAGATCTTGTAGATCATCCAGTCCAAACCCACCACCACCACCACACACACACAAGTAGGAGACCCTACACCATTTCTGAAAAATGGCAGTCCAATCATTTCTTGGAAGCTTCCACTGATAAAATGCCACTGCAACTCCCAACTTCAGGAGAGAATGGACAACTGGAACTCATGATTCGGTGATAAAGTTTCAATTTTGGAATAAGATCACAAAGCATTATGAACCCTTCAGGTTTTCCTTATGAGTAGTACCCCCAAAGGAAAAGAAAGTTTATATATATAATATAGTTTTCATGATATGCCTACCTCCTGAGTAATCAAATAGCTGCTCCATTGTGCAAAAAGTGTTGTTTCCTTGCTTAGAAGAGTTCACGTCTGTGAATAAGGTGGACCACCTGGGACACTGTAATTTAAAGGGAAATAAAATTATTAAAAGAATAATATAATTTCCATGCTGTTCATACCTTCTGAGTCAATAAATTGCTGCTCCATTATGCAAAAGAGTTGAAATCTGTGGATAAGGAGGACCGCCTGGGACAGTGCGGTTTAAGGAGAAATACAATTAATAACAGAAAACAAACCTTTGATTGACAAAATGGCTGAAAGAATTGTGTTCTTGGGGAATCCAAAGTCATTGTTGGTTTGCCATTCATACAAAACAGGTGTAGCCTCTCCTACCTTTCAATCAAGCCATAAAATTAAGTTGCAGTTCAATACTAAAGGAATCAAAAGACCAGGAGTACAATTCCATAACTATAAAAAGGGAATTTTAAAGAATAAGAAAATATGATCAGAAAGATAGCAGTGAACAATTAACAGCATGAGATTAGGAAAAAATAGCAATAGCAGTAACAATTAGACTTATATACTGCCTCATAGTGCTTTACAACCTTCTTCTAGGTGGTTTACAGATTCATCATATTCGTGTCAAGTTTCGAAGTCGCTGCACTTACTCCAATGCTGACAATTCTCCCCAATAATCTGAATCCTCATTTTACTGACCTTAGAAAGATAAAAGGCTGAGTCAACCTTGAGCTGGTCAGGATCGAACTGCTGGCAGTGGGCAGAGTTAGCCTGTAATACTGAATTCTATTCCCTGCACCACCATGGCTCTTCAATAGATATTAAGATTTACTGAAGCCAGGGATGAGAAGACTGGTATCATACCATTGTGGAAAAAAAATTGCTGCTCAAGTTCCATTATGGACCAGAGGACCCTGATCCCATACTAATTTAGTATCTGCAAAATGGTCCTTTTTGAGACCAGGGTAGGACTAGGAGCCCATACTGAGAAGTCCTATCCTGGTCTCCAAAAGGAACATCTTGCAAATTATAAATGACCTCAACAGAAACTCTGCTTTTACTGCAGACATACCTGGGGATGATAGGAAGAATCTCCAGATGGAACCAGTTGGTCTCGTTTGGAATATAAGGATGAGATCTTTTCCTGATTAATCCAATGAATCCTGTTAGCTGGCACTTGATGCAGTTACAGTCAGAAAGACGACTTAAACTGGACCAAGTTGCCAATTTTCCCAGAATATAAAGAACGGGGATGACATTATTGTCTGAATTTTGCAACTTCAACTGTTATTGCACACAATATGCAAAAGACATAGTTACAAATATGACGTCTTAAAGAAGAAGTAACCAAAAGTTACTAGACTGAGTTTCAGCCTAACATGAAACTTAGCCCACTTAGTAAAGCACAATGAAGCGGTATATAAGAAATGATGTATTCAATGAAGCAGTTTTCCATGACAAGCACATGGATAAATCGTTTTGACATGTTTGAAATGCAAAACCAGCTCTGGCTAATTCCCACGCTTTCAGTATAATTAAAGAATAGGCAGCTCCCTCCCTCCTTGTCACAGGTCACATTGTCCAGTTAGGTATTCTGGCATCTCCTTGGTATCCTCTTCCAGCATACCCTCAGCACCTGTTGGGAAGACCTGGTTTCCCATGGGACAATAGGTGGTTGATAGGTGGTCTGACGTTCCAGAGCTCCATACTCCCCCACCCCCCAAAGTGTGTCAATCTAATAAATGGAGAAAATGGCTGCGACAGGCCCAATCCCTTTCGAAGTTCACGCTCTCCTCTAATCCCTGAGGCCCAGGGATTGAATGCCGTATTTTACAGCCTTCTGGTTGAAGCTGTTCTTATAGTGCCTATTTTTCGCACTAAGCTTCTGGCGATTCCTGCTTTGGTACCTTTTTTTTTTTTTTTTTGAAATTCTGCTTGTTCATATGGTGCAGTTACCTCAGAGTCAGAATCGGGTCTAAGGCAGGGATTGCTAAAGCGCATACACCAGAATCTCTCCACATAAAGTTGAGCCAAATAAGCATCAATGGAATTCAAGATGGGTTGGATTTGGGCCATTTTGTAAAGTAGTCTACTGAAGTATTGAATAAAGGAAGTGCAGAAGAAGAAAAGAACATTAATCAATAATGTCTTTAGGAAAGAAATCATGTGTGGGTAGTTTCATTTCAAGAGGAACACACAAAACAGAAGTCAAATTCTACTCTGAAATCCAGACAGCCAAGCAAGATTTGTCAGCCAGTCCCAAGGTCAGAATTTCCAGGGGTGGGGGTTTTACACAAAAAATACACTAGAGCAAACAGCCAGGACAGGAGATGTGATAATTGTTTCCAACACAGAAACTGGACTGGTCAGCACTCCCACTAAAACTCAGACTGCAGCCAGCTCATTTCAATTAAGGGTTGTTCGGCAAGGAGCCTTACTGAGCTCTGCTCTCTTCTGTAATCCCTGAGGCCAGGGTTTGAGTGACATATTTTCACTATCTGATTATTGCAGCTCTTCTGATAGTACCTATTTTTGATAAGCTTCTGGTGATTCCTGGTTTGGTGCCTCTGTAAGGGCTCCAACCCTTTGGAATGAGCTGCCCCCTGAGATACGAAACATCCCTAATCTCCGTGCTTTCCGCTGTGCCCTCAAGACCCTGATGTTCAATCAGGCGGGGCTATGCATGTTAACTGGGAATGATTAAAATATTATATAATTCTGGGTTTTATTTAATTTGGGCTAAACTATATTATAATTTTAATTATCAATTTTATGATGTTTATGTATCTTTTATTTTTTCTTGACTGTACACCACCTTGAGTCCTGCGGGAGGAAGGCGGTATAGAAATATAATAAATAAATACATAAATAAATAAATGAAAAAGATATCTATATAATCAATTGATTTCTATTAAAATGTTGGAAATGTATGTTATAAAATAAGTGGGTTTATTATTAATATAAGAATTAAATAACTGTAAAACCACATAATTAATTAATTTGATGATGGATATAAAAATTAGATGATAATGGGACAGGGTTTAATATAGAATAGAAGGGTAAATGGAATTTGGTCAAAATTAGAGATGAAAATGAAGGGCAATATTGGTACAAAATAGATGAAAATAAATGTTATGGTAAAAAAGGAGGTTTAGAAATTGTAATGTTAGTTGAAAGGAGTAAACATTGTTTAAGTTTGTTAACTGGCCGAATACTCTGTTCAGCAAAAATATATTGTATGTTTGTGTGTGTGTTTGTGTCGGTGTAAAAAATAAAATAAAACTTTACAAAAAAATATTTAATTTAATACAAATAATCCATCTTCTATTAAACACTGTCTCACTTAGCATCAAAAAAATGGGCTCAATTGTGGTCATAAATTGAGAACTACCTGTATTTTTGCTGCTTCATTCGTACCAATGTTTAGGGGTTTTATGAGATTCTGGCCAGCTCTCAGGCATGCCAGATATAGTGGGCCCCGTATAGATACCGCCTTCCTGTTTCTAGTATTTATAAGGAAACAATGATTTTATGGATTTTAATGCATTTTAATGTGTTTATTGTGATTTTTATTTATAATTGTTTTTGTAAGCCGCCCTGAGTCCTCAGGGAGAATGGCAGCATATAAATCACATACATACATACATACATAAATAAATAAATAAATTTCTTTGCCCTTCACCTCTTAGTTCCATTTCTCTCAGGCTTGGTTGGGTCCTTTCCTTGGAATCTTGACACAGAGAGCAAAGCAATGAAGCTCAGTAAGGCTCCTTGCCAAACAGAAATCCTCTCTCTTAACTGAAAAGAGCTGGCTGCAGTCTGATTTAAGTAAGAGTGCTGACCAGTCCAGTTTCTGTGTTGGCAACCATTAGGTATCTCATCTCCTGTCCTGATGTGTTGTTCTAGTGCATTGAAGGTGAACCTTTTATGCACCAAATGCCAAAACTGAAAGGTTTGTGCACATGAGCGAACATGTGCATTGCAAATATGAACACGTACATGTGGAGACATCGCGCACGGGAAAAGCAGCTTGCCGGTGGTAGGCAGGGCATCCCAACACCAGCAGCATGGCAAGAGGTAAGATCTTTTTCTTTCATGAGCTTCTGTCATTCGCAGGGATCTGACCTGGGATGACGGCGCACGTGCCAGCAGAGAGGACTCTGCGTGCCTCCTCTGGCATGCGTGTCAGAGGTGGGTTTCAGCAGGTTCTGACCAGTTCTGGAGAACCGGTAGCGGAAATTTTGAATAGTTCAGAGAACCGGTAGTAAAAATTCTGACAGGCTCCGCCCCCATCTATTCTCTGCCTCTCGAGTCCCAGCTGATCGGGAGGAAATGGGAATTTTGCAGTAACCTTTTCCTGGAGTGGGGTGGAATGGACATTTTATAGTATCCTTCCCCTGCCACACCCACCCAGCCAGCCATGCCACCATGCCACACCCACAGAACCGGTAGTAAAAAAATTTGAAACCCACCATTGATGCATCCCAAAGGTCAGCCATCATGGTTCTACACCCCCCCTCCAAATTCTGACCTTTGGGCTGGATGACCAGTCTTGCTTTGCTCTCTGGATTTCAGCCTAGATTTTGAGCTTCTGTTTTGTGTGTTCCTCTTGAAAGTGAAACTACCCACACAAGATTTCCTTCCTAGAGATGTTTTTGATTAACATTCCTTTCTTCTTCTGCAGTTTCTTTATTCAATAGTTCAGTAAATTACTTTTAGCTAACAACAGCAAGTAAATCCGTTTGAAACCTGAAGAATGACCAGTGGTGGGATTCAGTCAGTTCGCACCACTTCAGGAGAACCGGTTGTTAACTTTCTGAGCAGTTTGGCAAACTGGTTGTTGGAAGAAATCATTAGGCCAGAAAACCGGTTGTTAAATTACTTGAATCCCACCACTGAGAATGACCATTCGTATCGTAATGACAACTGTGACTTTCAGTGGAGATTCACAAAATCTAAGTTAAGAACAATGTATGTCTATACGGAAGAAAATATATTTATATAGTTCTGGGCTGAAATGTGGAGTTATTGGTGGTCTCTGGGGATGGTTGCTGGCCTTCAGAAATTTTCCCTGTATCCCATCAGGTAAAATCAAGCTATAAAATGTTTGTAAGCCAACAACCAAGTTCAGACAGCACCAGAGAGGGACTCCACAGTGTAGGTACCACTGTGTGATATTGAATTGGAGTGAAAGGTTTAGAGTGCGGAAAAATGTTGCCTAGATAGTGATGTCCGTGTTAGAATGCGCTTTGCTAATAATGCTGACTGAGGCCAAGAGAGAAGTTAAAATCTTATCCTATCAATCACAAGTGGAGCCTTGCAACTTTTCAAAATCGAACATGATCCACTGAGTCTTAATAATTTGGTGCAAATTAGTCAAAACAGGTCTATTGCAATCCTACAAAATGTGCATTTTGTGTATCCCAATTTTCCCCCCAAACAAAACCTTTGTTCTTCATATCAAAATGTTCTTTAATCTTGTTTAAAAACAGTTAAAAATAATACAAACTAAGAAAGGAGAAAAAACAATATGTTTTATGCTCATCAAGTGATTGGTTCACAATGAAATATAAATAATACAAGATATTACAGGCATAATATCAAGATATTGACTTAAGGACCACATTTGACCCTAGAATTGCTATTGTTAATCATTGTTAAAATTAAAGGAGGCACCTTGTGATTTCTTGTTCAACAAGAAGAATCCTAGTACTTCCAGTTGTAGTTGTTAAATCATTCCCCCCACCCATCTCATTTCCATCTACAGTATGTCCTTGCACAGTCACACTGATGGTGGCAGTTCCAGGTCCTCCGCCATCCAGCTGACCTTCAGCACCAAGATCTGTTTCCAAGCTGGCAATCCTTTCCCTTTGCCCACGGGCTTCCCAAAAGAAAATAATTCATGATGCAGCTGCTGGGCATAACTGGCAATAAACTACAGTACAACAATTTGTTTAGAATAGCTTCTTTATTGCTGTTTGCGTAGAGACAAGAATCTTGCCAGACTAAAGCACACTCTGCATCTCTATCAATAAATGAGGGGCCTGGTAGCTCAGCAGACTAAAGCATTGGGATTAACATCAGCTGTCTGCAATTACTGTAAGTTCGAATCTCACCAGGCTCAAGGTTGACTCAGCTTTCCATCCTTTCTAAGGTAGGTAAAATGAGGACCTAGTTTGTGGGGGCAAAAAGCTGACTTTGTATAAATATACAAAAGTATGAAGGCTATTGCGTAACGCATTGTAAGCCACCCTGAGTCTTCGGAAAAGGGCAGCATATAAATCAAATAATTAAAAAAAAAATCCTATGCAGCTTTTAGAGAGAATCCCTTCTCAGCCTCTTTTTCAAGGCTGATTTGCCTTTTAGCTCCTTGAGAAAGAGGCCTTCCCTGCTGAAAAAAGGTGTCCAATTTCGTAACACAAATCAAAGCAAATATTTATTTTGGTCATAGACCAGAATAAAAAGGCTAGAATGCAAACAAAAGCTGAACAATGATAAAATACATAACGTGCAAAAATATTTTGAAAAACTAATATCTATATCTAACTACAGTATCTACAGCTACATCTATATGTCTGTATCTCCATGTCTATCATCTCTATCTCTATCACTATCTTTCTATCATCTATAACTATGTATCTCTATACCATCTATAATTGTATATCTATTTATCATCTATCTATCATCATTATCTATATCATCCATCCATCCATCTATCATCTATCTATCTATCTGTCTGTCTGCCTGTCTGTCATCTATCTGTCATCTATCTATCTATCTATCTATCTATCTATCTATCTATCTATCTATCTATCTATCTATCTATCTATCTATCTATCTATCTATCTATCTATCAATCATATATCATCTGTATCATCTACATCTATACAGTGGTTCCATGTTACTCATTGTTAATTGGCTCCAAGAGGTATAATGATTGCTCAAAACAAATGTTTGCTCGAAGGGATAATGTATGCAGTGAGTCACAAGGCAGCCAACACCAACAAGTTCTAGATTGTGAATTGAGTAGCAAACAAATAATGAGTACTGGGACAAAAGTTTTGCTTCAAAATGTATTGAGCAACAAACTTGATGAGTTTCAAAGCAGTTGCAAGCCAAGGTACCACTGTATGTGTCTCTCCATGTATCTGTCTGTCTCCTATCTATCTATCTATCTATCTATCTATCTATCTATCTATCTATCTATCTATCTATCTATCTATCTATCTATCATCTCTTTAGACACCCACACCCATACCCTCACAACAAATCCTTTAAAAAATTCTTCTAATCAAAAAAAGAGCTGTACAAAACTAAGAATAAAAATCCAGAAGCGGATTGCAAATGAAAAGGAAAGATTACTAAGGTTCTTCTATTCCAGAATTTTGCCAGGTGAGGTTGGTGCCAGCTAGAAATACGGACTTGAAATCAGCATAAAAGAGTGGCTTACTATTAATAATAGGATAGGATAGACTAGACTAGACTAGGCTAGGCTAGGCTAGGCTAGGCTAGGCTAGAATCGACTAGAATCGACTAGACTAGACTAGACTAGACTAGACTAGAATAACTTTATTGACACTTTGAATATACACTAATCAACAACTAGACTAGACTAGACAAGACTAGACTAGACTAGACTAGACTAGAATAACTTTATTGACACTTTGAATGTACACTAATCAACAACTAGACTAGACTAGACTAGACTAGACTAGAATAACTTTATTGACACTTTGAATGTACACTAATCAACAACTAGACTAGACTAGACTAGACTAGAATAACTTTATTGACACTTTGAATATACACTAATCAACAACTAGACTAGACTAGACTAGACTAGACTAGACTAGACTAGAATAACTTTATTGACACTTTGAATATACACTAATCAACAACTAGACTAGACTAGACTAGACTAGACTAGACTAGACTAGACTAGAATAACTTTATTGACACTTTGAATGTACACTAATCAACATACATTAAAATGAAATTTCATTGAATACAGCTCGCAAAGGCTCACCGCCTCCAATATACACTCCATGAACCTGACATTATTATAGAAACTACATATATTTAATAAAAAAGAAAGCCACTAATTAATGATTATTAATAATAAACTTATTATAAAATATAATTGAATGATACTATGTCTGAAATTTTTCAACCTAAAAAAAAGTTGTATTTTGTATTAAACAGCTAAAACATTTCATGTAAAACATTTCCTGTTAAAAAAGTTCTTTGGATTGAAAAACGAGGACACAGCAACACTTTTTACATAGTTTACATAGTTTTTTTTAAAGTACTTTGCTCAATAAATTTTATCACATATGATGTCCCAAATAAGTTTGTACCTTAAAATATTGCATATGCAATAGTTATGGCATAGTCTTCACTATGGTAGTCTTCACAACTGGCTTTCATTCATGATTTCCAGATCTTCCATGCTTCCCTTCTCATCCCTGAAGACTCTTTGCAGAGCAACCTTGTAAGATTCCCTCTTCTTCCTCCCCACTAAGAAATAAAGGAGTGGGTTGATGCTGCTGTTGAGAGTGGCACATCCTACCCCAATGGTCAGGAGGAGGAGATTATAGATATCAAAATATTCAAGGACATAAAAGACATTCATTGGGAGAGAAAAAAGGAGGAAGAAGAGGAGAGCCAGAAAGATGGTGGTAAGAAGTTTCCTTTGATTGTGTTGCATTTTAGACCTCATATGAATCATGAGAATGACAGTAGACACAACCATGAGAGGCGTACAAAGTAAACCATTCACAATCAGCTGGTAAAACAAAGGTGATCTTCCATAGGTTCTCGTCTGGTGGAGAATAAAATGCCCCGCAGAGAGCAGGAAGGAGAGGATCCAGATGAGGCCACAAACAAGTGTGGATAAATATGGCGGACGATGGCAGTGATGCCAGAGAGGGAAATGAACAGCCACACACCTATCCAGGCTGATGGCTGTCAGCAGAAACTGGCTAGCAGAATAGGTGAAGAAAAAGAATTCAAAAAGTAAGAAGAAAAAGGCATTGATAACGTGTGTTTTGTGACTCAGAGTAAACACTGACACAAATATAGCTGCAGTAATGAGGGATGTGATGACCCCAAAATCAGCGATGGAGAGATTCAGGGTGAAAGTGGTGAAAGGATTTCTCTTAATGGAAAAGGCCAGGAGATAAATTGTCGTTCCATTTCCCACCAGGCCTAAAATGCAAATAAGGCCAATGAAGGCATTGAGAAGATTTTGTGTTAAATTATCAAACAGTTGATCATAAGGAGAAGAAAACATTTCTGGAATTTTAGAAACATTCGGAGCAATTCCAGTAGTATTGAAAGGCAAGTCACCCAATCCAGAACCACTTTCAGGATGTAGAGGAATTTGAAATTCGTTCTGTATCCTAATAACACAAGGAAACAAAAAGAGAATCAGTCCTTGTTAGTGAAATAAATACATACTATAGGAAGGCCCCCATCTTCTTCCCAGATTAAAATATTCTTTATTCTTAAGGTTAAAAAGAGGCAGAATATTTTGTGTCATAATGTACTTACTTGTGTATTCCATGTACCACAATAGGGAAGCTGCCTACCATGTAATATTCTGATTCATTACCTAAGGAAGCAATTATAATAAGTCAATAACAGCAGGCAGCAGAAATGCTAATGTGCTTTAGAAACTTCATCCACACAGATTTGTTTCTTCCTGAATGGGAGTCAGTGAATGTATAAATAAAATAATCTACAGTAAATTTTATTTTCCCCTCATTGCCAGATGATCATTGGCCAATATTCAGTACTTGTGATCCTCTAAGATGCCCCAGAATTATTTACACTGGTAATTGATTCAAAACAATTTTGAAAATGCTCATTTTGAAAAGGGAACTATTTTTGCCACCCTTCTTTTTCTTTGATTTTCAGAAATGCTTTTGGGCCTCTAATCATTTTTGTTCCTAATTAAAGAAACAGAGAGGTTGACTCCATCCTTGTGTCCTTCCAAAGGACAATTCTGGGAGTTTATGGCCTGCAGGAAGTGACAGGTGTCAGTGTGTTGATATTCTCCCTAATACTTAGTTTATGAATAATTCTATCAGAAGCCATTTTGTGAATGTGCCCACTGAATGTTTTACACATTAATAGATTAACAGAGTTGGAAGGAACCTTGTAGGTCATCTAGTCCAACCCCCCATCACCACCACCACACACACACAAGTAAACAAATGACAGTCCAATTCTGACAAATGGCAGTCCAATCTCTCCTTGAAAGTTTCCAGCGATAAAATGCCACTGCAACCCCCAACCTCAGGAGAGAATGGACAACTGGAACTCATGATTCAGTGATAGAGTTTCAATTTTGGAATAAGCCTGAGGAACCCTTGAGGTTTTCGTTAAGAGTAGTACCCACAAAGGAAAGGAAATTTTATATATAATATAATTTTCATGCTGTTCATACCTTCTGAGTAATTAAATTGCTGCTCCATTATGCAAAAGAGTTGAAATCTGTCTATGAGGTGGACCACCTGGGACACTGTAGTTTAAGGGAAAATATAATTATTAACAGAAAACAAACCTCTGATTGACAAAATGGCTGAAAGGAATTGTGTTCTTGGGGAATCCAAAGTCATTGTTGGTTTGCTGTCCACACAAAATAGTTGTAGCCTCTCCTATCTTTCAATCAAGCAATAAAATTTAGTTGCAGTTCAATCTTAAAGGAATCAAAAGACCAGGAGTACAATTCCATAACAACAAAAAGGGAATTTTAAAAAATATGAAAATATGATAAAAAAGATACTAGTGAACAATTAACAGCACAAGATTAGAAAAAAAATAGCAATAGCAGTAACAATTAGACTTATATACTGCCTCATAGTGCTTTACAACCTTCTCTAGGCGGTTTACAGAATCAGCCTATTTGCCCCCAATAATCTGGGTCCTCATTTTACTGACCTTAGAAGGATGAAAGGCTGAGTCAACTCTGAGCCGGTCAGGATCGAACTGCTGGCAGTGGGCAGAGTTAGCCTGTAATACTGCATTCTAACCACTGCACTACCAGGGCTCTTCAATAGATATTAAGATTTACCAAAGCCAGGGATGAGAAGACTGGTATCATACTATTGTGGGAAAAAAATACTGCTCAATTCAGTTCCATTATGGGCCAGAGGACCTTGCTGGATTGACTGATCCCATACTAATTTAGTATCTGCAAAATGGTCCTTTTTGAGACTTTAGGAGCCCATACTAAGGAGTCCTATCCTGGTCTCAAAAAGGAACATCTTGCAGATAATAAATGACCTCAACAGAAACTCTGGTTTTACTGCAGACGTACCTGGATATGATAGGAAGAATCTCCTGATGGAACCAGCCTCTGTTGGGAATCTAAAGATGAGATCTTTTCCTGATTAATCTGATGAATCCCGTTAGCTTGCACTTGATGCAGTTAGTCAGAAAGAGGACTTAAACTGGACCAAGCTTCATACTTTGTCAGAAGTAAAAAGAACATGCATAACATTCTTCTCTGAAATTTGCAACTTCAAATATTATTGCACACAATATGCAAAAGTCGTAGACTCCAGGAAACAATGCAAGTGTCAGGTTTCAGGTGATGAAAGCCGTTCAAAAAAGAAATATGCAAAGTCCATTTTCCAAAGCAAATTTCTTTTATTTAAATAAGCGTCAAATTGGCAAAGTCTGTTGTCATTCCGGATCTGACTGAAACTGGAATGATACCACATAATATTGCAAGTTAGGAACATCCCTCAAAAGTCAAATTCTCCAATAAACACTCAATCTACATTTCTCCGTGTCTTCAAACTCCTCCTTCCATTCTCACCAGAAGCAGACTCTGTTCGCAGGGGAAAGAAAGTCACTTAGCCAAAACAATCCTCACTATCTATTCGCTCCTTCCCCCCACCTTAAGAATGTGGTGAGCTCGAAAAAACCCCTTACATAGTAAAGAGAAAGAAAAGGAATAAATGAGTATAATAGAGAGCTAAATAAAATGGCTACACATATGTCAAATTTGGGCTCAGCAAGCTTCCACCATTTTGCCCATCTCATCCTCCAAAATGTGCATTTTGTGTATCCCAAAATGTTCTTTAATCTTATTTAAAAACAGTTGAAAATAATACAAACTAAGAAAGGAGAAAAAAAATCATATTTATGCTCATCAATAGTGATTGGTTCACACTGAAATATCAATAATACCAGATATTACAAGTAGTCCTTGACTTAGGGCCACATTTGACCCTGGAATTGCAGTCATTAATCATTGTTAAAATTAAAGGAGACACCTTGTGATTCCTTGTTCAACAAGAAGAATCCTAGTACTTCCAGTTGTTAAATCGTTTAACACCCGGAGGCTTCAGCTGGTGCAGAATGCGGCCGCGCGGGGGATTATGGGAGCGACAGGGCGCTCCCATGTGACACCCCTCCTGTGTGAGCTGCATTGGCTGCCGGTTGATTTCCGGGTGCGTTTCAAGGTGTTGGTAATGACCTTTAAAGCGCTCCATGGCTTAGGACCAGGGTACTTACGGGACCGCCTTCTGCCACCAATTGCCTCCCACCGACCAGTTCGCTCCCACAGAGAGGGCCTCCTCAGGGTGCCGTCAACCAGACAATGCCGGCTGGCGACCCCCAGGGGGAGAGCGTTCTCTGTGGTAGCCCCCACCCTCTGGAACGATCTGCCTCCAGAACTGAGGACTATTGCTGACCTCCGGACTTTTCGTCGGGCTCTAAAGACGCACTTTTTTCAACTCGCCGGACTTGCCTGATCCCTTCTTTTCTAAATATTTTTACACACTTTTTAAATTTTAAACTTTTTAGAGTTTTTAGTCGGTTCTTATGCCTTCAGCCTTAACTTATATGGATTTTAGGATGGTTTTAATTGTTTATGTACTGGTTTTAATTGGCTGTACACCGCCCTGGGTCCGCCAGGAGAAGGGCGGTATAGAAATTTAATAAATAAATAAATAAATAAATAAATAAATAAACAATTGCTCAAGTCATTAAATGGATGGAGTTTCAGATAAGAATCATTCCTCCCACCCATCTCATTTCCATCTATGTTCTTGCACAGTGACAGTGATGGTGGCAGTTCCAGATCCTCCTCCACCCAGCTGACCTTCAGCACCAATAGCTGTTTCCAAGCTGGCATTCCTTTCCCTTTGCCCGTAGGCTTCCCAAAAGAAAATAATTCATGATGCAGCTGCTGGTGATAAATGGAAAGTGCAGGAAATGAAGTACAATACAACAATTTGTTTAGAATAGCTTCTTTAATGCTGTTTGTGTGGAGACAGGAATCTTGCCAGACTAAAGCACACTCTGCATCTCTATCAGATAAATCCTATGCAGCTTTTAGAGAGAATCCCTTCTCAGCCTCTTTCTGCACACCAATGGCTCAAGGCTGATTTGCCTTTTAGCTCCTTGAGAAAGAGGCCTTCCCTGCTGAAAACAGGTGTCCAATTTCGTAACACAAATCAAAGTAAATATTTATTTTGGTCATAGAACAGAATAAAAAGGCTAGAATGCAATCAAACGCTGAACAATGATAAAATACATAAAGTGCAAAAATATTTTGAAAAATTAATATCTATAAGTATAGTATCTACAGCTTCATCTATATGTCTGTATCTCTATCTCTACCTCTATCATCTCTATCACTATCACTAAGTTTATCTCTATCATCTACAACTATATTTTTATATCATCTATATTTGTCAATTTATCATCTGTTTATCATCATTATCTGTCTATCTATCTATCTATCTATCTATCTATTATTATTATTTATTATTATTTATTGGATTTATATACCGCCCTTCTCCTTGCAGACTCAGGGCGGTGAACAGCCGAATAAAAAACAGTACACAAAAGTTAAACAATTTTAAAACCCATATAAACTTTGGCTGAAAGTTAAAAACAATTAAATACTTAAAATACAACAACCCTACAACACTAAAAAATTTTAAAATTCAACAGGGATCAGGCTAGACCGGCAAGCTGGAAAAGATAAGTTTTCAGGGCCCGACGAAAAGTCCGGAGGTCGGAGATCGTTCTCAGTTCTGGAGGAAGATCATTCCAGAGGGTAGGGGCTGCCACAGAGAAGGCTCTCCCCCTGCGGGTCACCAGCCGACATTGTCTGGCTGACAGCACCCTGAGGAGGCCCTCTCTGTGGGAGCAAACCGGCCGGTGGGAGGCAATTGGTGGCAGAAGGCAGTCCCGTAAGTACCCTGGTCCTAAGCCAGAGAGATGATAGAGATCTATCTCTCTATCTATCATCTGTATCATCTACATCTATACAGTGGTGCATGTTACTCATTGTTAATTGGCTCCAAGAGGTGTAATGATTGCTCAAAATAAATGTTTGCTCTAAGGGATAATGTATGCAATGAGCCACAAGGCAACCAACACCAACAGGTTCCAGCTTGTGAATTGAATAGTAATCAAATGATGAGTCCTGGGACAAAAGTTTTGCCTCAAAATGTATAGAGCAACAAACTTGATGAGTTTCAAAGCCCTTGAATGCCAAGATACTACTGTCTGCCTCTCTCTCTCTCTCTCTCTCTCAAAACCCAAACCCATACCCTCACAACAAATCCTTAAAAACTTCTATTCCATTCCATTGGATTGAAAAATGAGGACACAGCAACACTTCCTATTTACATAGATTTTGTTTTTAAGTACTTTGCTCAGTAAATTTTATCACCCCTATATGTTCTTAAGGAAAGCACGTATGATGTCCCAAATAAACTTGTTCCTTTAAATATTTTATATGCAATATTTATGAGTCTTCACAACTGGCTTTCATTTGTGGTTTCTTGATCTTCCATGCTTCCGTTCTCATCCTTGAAGACTCTTTGCAGAGCAACCTTGTAAGATGTTCTGGGCTGAATTTTTCCTCTCTTCTTCCTCCCCACTAAGAAATAAAGGAGTGGGTTGATGCTGCTGTTGAGAGTGGCACATCCTATCCCAATGTTCAGGAGGAGGAGATTATAGATATCAAAATATTCAAGGACATAAAAGACATCCATTGGGAGAGAAAAAAGGAGGAAGAAGAGGAGAGCCAGAAAGATGGTGGTGAGAAGTTTCCTTTGATTGCGTTGCATTTTAGACCTCATATGAATCATGAGAATGACAGTGGACACAACCATGAGAGGCGTACAAAGTAAACCATTCACAATCAGCTGGTAAAACAAAGGTGATCTTCCATAGGTTCTTGTCTGTTGGAGAATGAAATGCACAGCAGAGAGCAGGAAGGAGAGGATCCAGATGAGGCCACAAACAAGTGTGGATAAATATGGAGGACGATGGCAGCGATGCCAGAGAGGGAAATGAACAGCCACACACCTGTCCAGGCTGATGGCCGTCAGCAGAAACTGGCTAGCAGAATAGGTGAAGAAAAAGAACTCAAAAAGTAAGAAGAAAAAGGCATTGATAAAGTGTGTTTTGTGACTCAGAGTAAACACTGACACAAATATAGCTGCAGTAATGAGGGATGTGATGACCGCAAAATCAGCGATGGAGAGATTCAGGATGAAAGTGGTGAAGGGATTCCTCTTAATGGAAAAGGCCAGGAGATAAATTGTCGTTCCATTTCCCACCAGGCCTAAAATGCAAATAAGGCCAATGAAGGCATTGAGAAGATTTCGTGTTAAATTATCAAACAGTTGGTCATAAGGAGAAGAAAAAATTTCTGGTATTTTAGAAACATTCAAAACAATTCCAGTAGTATTGAAAAGCAAGTTGGCCAGTCCAGAACCACTTTCACTACTTTGAGGACTTATAAATCCTTTCCGTATCCTAATAACACAAGGAAACAAAAAGGGAATCAGTCCTTGTTAGTGAAATAAATACATACTGTAGGAAAGCCCCACCCTCTCTCCAGATTAAAATATTCTTTATTCTTAAATTTAAGAAGAGGCAGAATATTTTGTATCATAATATACTTACTCGTGTACACGGTGTACCACATCAGGGATGTCCTGTAATAATGGGATTGTTGTATTATCTAAGGAAGCAATTAAAGTAAGTCATTATTTTGATCAACTTCAGCAGGCAGCAAAAATGCTATTGTGCTTTAGAAACTTCATCCACACAGATTTGTTTCTTCCTGAATGGGAGTCTGTGAATGTATAAATAAAATAATCTCCAGTAGGTTTTATTTTCCCCTCATTGCCCAGATGATCATTGGCCAATATTCAGTACTTGTGATCCTCTAAGCTGCCCCAGAATTATTTAACCTGATAATTAATTCAAAAGAATTTTAAAAATGCTTATTTTGGATAGGAAACTATTTTCCCCCACCTTGTTTTTCCTTCATTTTCAGAAGTGCTTCTGGTCCTTTAATCATTTTTTTCTAATTAAAGGACGAAGAGGTTAACTTCATCCTTCGTGTCCTTTGAAAGGACAATTTCGGGACGATATTTCCTTCAGGAAGCGGCAGGTGTCCATGTGTTGATATTCTTAAATTCTCCATGAGACTTAGTTTATGAATAATTCCATCAGAAGCCATTTTGTGAATGCACCCACTGAATGGTTTCAAAATGCCAATGCAATCCCCAACCTCAGGAGAGGATAGCAGGAACTCATAATTTGGGGATAGAGTTTCAATTTTGGAATAAACTCGCCTCACAAAGCATAATGAAACCTTTAGGTTTTCATTAGCAGTAGTACCCACAAAAGAAAGGAAAGTTTATATATAATATAGTTTTCATGATATGCCTACCTCCTGAGTAATTAAATAGCTGCTCCATTGGTCACAAAGTGTTGTTTCCTTGCGTAAAAGCGTTCACGTCTGTGGATAAGGTGGACTACCTGGGACATTGTAATTTAAACGGAAATAAAATTATTAAAAGAAAACTCGACTGTTCTTCTGATTGTGAAAATGGCTGAAAGAAATTGTATTGTTGGAGAATTCCAAGTCATTATTGGTTTGCCGTCCACACATGAACGGCATTTACAGTGTATTTACAATGCAAGAGCAAATGCAATCAAAAAATGAGGAATACATTACAATAACCCTAACAAAGACATTTTAAAAATGAGGAAAAATCTTCAAAAAATGGGACACTTTTTCAGTTAATAACAATTAATAACATGAGAAAAGAATTCGTAAAAACATATTAAGGTTTATTGGAGTCAGAGATAAGACTGGTGTCACACCAGTCTGGAAAAATGTTGTTGGGAAATAGAGTTTAATGTCTCTGGAGATTCTTAATCATTCAAATCATGGTTGTCCGAAAAGTCAACTGGATTTTCTTTGTATTTTCTTTGAAAACATTCTGCTTCTCATCCAAGACCTTCTCCAGTTCTCAGTTAAAGTGAGTTTCATCAGACAATCCTGTGGAATTAGCTGATAACATCCCAATGTTCCCCAACTCTTAGCCTGAACCCAAAATGTGGTATTTTGGAAATAACAAATTACCACAACACAAGCTCTGCCTTTATTATAACCATACCTGATAGTGATAGGAAGAATCTCCAGAAGGACAAAAAGGTCTTTTCCAGAATCTAAGGACAAGATCTTTTTCAGTGAATCCCGTTGGCCTTCACTTGATGCAAGTACAGTCGAAAAGGAGAACTGAGCTGGACCAAGCTGCAAACTTTCTCAGAAAAATTGTGTGATATTCTTCTCTGAATTCTGCAAGTTTAAATGTTATCGCACACAATATGCAAAAGAAGTGGCTAAAGATGCAATCATGTTTTGAAAGAAGGAACAACCAAAAGGCACCAGATAGAAAAGCAGCCTATTCTGGACATGGAATTCTTGAAGTCCAGGACCCTTAAGGGAAAGGAACATCTTTTGGCAGCAATTGTTGAGTGAGACAGCAATTTCCTTTTATTATTTATTAAGTTTACATGCTGCTCATATCACTGTTAAGGGGATTCCAAGTAGCTCGTTTAGCAAATGACTCCAGGAAACTGTGCAAGCTTCCACCATTTTGCTCATTTTGTCTTATGTGCAAATGCTGCTGTTTACTGTACATTTTTGACCAAACACACTTTTTGTCCTGAATGGTTTTTAACCAAAGAGTCAAAATCTTGAAGGACGTTTTTATGGCTGGAAGGAGAGGATTCCTGAAAGAAGCAATAGGTCTCCATGCCTTATGGAGAAGATACTGGAGGGTTCCTTTCTATTTATTTACCTTTGATATCCTTTTTTAAAAAAGTGTAGTGTCTGGAGCAAGGAACTAAGAATGACACAGAATAGTCAGAATAGTTTCTTTATTGCCCATAGACAGGAATCTTGCCAGACTGAAGTGTACTCTGCATAACTATTAGACATACTCTAGGAAAAGGAGAGTCCACTCTGGATGCCTTATAGCTTCTTTGCAAAGATCCTGTCTCCTACAATGACCAAGCACATCCCACCACATGTACTGGATCCACAATAATCTTCCTGTATTTCTTTCCGAAACATTTCTTATGACATCTGAAGAAGAAATACTTCCAAGGTTTTGCCCAAAGAGAAGAGGATTTCAGTGAACTTCTTATGAGTGGAACCTGGGGGCTTTCCACTTACTTGGTTTAGTAGGAATTGAAAGGCCTGGGATAGGAATGATTTGACTCTCTCTGGAGAATCACCTTCAAAAGATCTTCTCACTTTTGAATTCAATCCCAAAGCAAAGAAGGAGAGGAAACTAAACCTCTGGTCCCAATGACTGACTAGATTGGATCCATAGAATAGAATAGAATGGAATGGAATGGAATGGAATGGAATGGAATGGAATGGAATGGAATGGAATAGAATAGAATAGAATAGAATAGAATAGAATAGAATAGAATAGAATAGAATAGAATAGAATAGAATAGAATAGAAAATATGGGATGGGATGGGATGGGATGGGATGGGATGGGATGGGATGGGACGGAACGGAACGGAACGGAACAGAACAGAACAGAACAGAACAGAACAGAACAGAACAGAACAGAACAGAACAGAACAGAACAGAACAGAATAGAAAATATGGAATGGAATGGAATGGAATGGAATGGAATGGAATAAAAAGATACAGCACTTAGTGATAGTCAAGGTTACTAATAAGCTATCAGATCGTACTAGGAAACAAATAAAAACAATATAAACTGGAAGATACAAGCAACATGGTTATAGTAATAAGTGGGAAGAGAGAGATACTAGTGAGGATGAGAAGAAGAATAGTAATATAGTGTTAATAGTTAATTTGACAGTGTTGTGGGAATGAGTTGTTAAGCAGAGTGATGGCATTTGGGGAAAAAACTGTCCTTGTCTCTTGTTGTTCTGGTGTGTAGTGCCCTAAAGCGTGGTTTTGAGGGTAGAAGATGAAAAAATTTATGTCCAGGGTGTGAAAAACCTGGATTGACTCTTCAGCCTGGATTTTGAATTCTTTCCTCTGTGTTCCTGTTGAAAGTGAAACTGCCCAAGCAAACTTTCTTTCCAATACATTTTGTTGATTTACATTCCTTTCTTTGTTTAGATGAGTGGAGACTGGGTAGGTTATGATACTTATTTTTCTATCTCTCTCTCTCTCTGTCTCCCTCTGCCCCTGCTCTTCCTCCCCCTCTCTCTTTGCTTCCCTCCCTCTCCCTCTCCCTCTCCCTCTCTCTGTCTCTCTCCTTCCCCCTCCCTCCCCACCCTCTCTGTCTCCCTCCTTCCCTCCCTCTCCCTCTCCCTCTCCCTCTCCCTCTCCCTCTCTCTCCCCCCTCTCTCGCCTCTCTCTGTCTCTCTCTTCTCCCTCTCCCCTCTCTCTCTCCTTCCCTCCCTCTCCCTCTTTGTCTCTCTCTCTCTTCCTCCCCCTCCCTCCCCACCCTCTCTCTGTCTCTCCCTCCCCCCTCTCTCTCTCCCTCCCCCTCTCCTTCCCTCCCTCTCCCTCTCTCTGTCTCTCTGTCTCTCTCTCCTCCCCTCCCTCCCTCTCTGTCTCTCTCTCTCTCCCCCCCCCCCCTTCTCTCTCTGTGCGGGTCTTCTTGGGAAGTACAGATTCCTCACCTCTAATCCACAATGGAATCGAAAGGAGACTGAACAGATCTTTTATTCAATAGCAGAATAAACTTTGCGACCCGCATCTTCATTGAAGTTTTATTTTCTTTTTCTTTTTCTCCTGCAGAGGGCATCGCAGGTTTTTGTTTGATTGTTTGTTTCTGTCTTTAAACCGATGAATAACGACGACTTACCTAGGCAAGTTCTCCGGCCGGGTGGCGTCCAACCCCCTCCTTTTCAATGTTAACGGGGTGCGAAAGCTTGCGGGCAGGAGAAAGAGGGTGGGGGCGTGCAAATGACGCAGTCGTGCAAGCTGACACGATTGCCTGGTGGTTAAAAAGGAGGCTGGGCTGATTTGGCTGCCCTTATAAATCAGCTCCGCTTCCTCTCTTCGTCCCTTTTGGAGCGGAGCTTCCTCGGCTGCAGCGGGGGAGTCGGGGATGGGGGGACCGTCTCGGGAGGAGCAGGGAAAGCTGGACAGCCGTGTTGGGAAGATGCTCGGGAAGCGGCGCGTTTTCGGGCTGGCAAAACCGGACAACGCTCCCGGAGGAGGCTTGGAAGACCCCCATCGCCCTTCTTGGACGAGAGATTTGGAGAGTTTGGCGCCGGATCCTCCCCAGCTAATCGGATTGAAGCCAGAGATGCCCGAAGTGGAGATTTTAAAATAATAATAATAATAATCTGTGGATTATTAACAGCAACATCCCTTTATCTCTATGGAGATTCTCGGTCTTTTAGGTCGTGATTGTCCCAAAAGTGGTTTTTCAAGAGGCAAGTGGACTTTTTTTTGGGGGGGGGGGAGTGTTCTTTGCAAAAAAGCATCTTTGGGAGCAGCGACCATCATCGTAAACCATCGTCCTGGGCTCGCTCTTGTGGGAGGAAAGGATTATAACCGACATCATAAAAGCCTGGCTGAATTTTCGCATCGCAGAGGGAGGATATCGGCAGCCGGAATGGATGTTTTTTTTTTTTAAGGGAAATGTACGTTCCTGGTCTTTTCTTTCTATTTTTCCTTTCTTCTTCTTCTTCTTCTTCTTCTTCTTCTTCTTCTTCTTCTTCTTCTTCTTCTTCTTCTTCTTCTTCTTCTTCTTCTTCTTCTTCTTCTTCTTCTTCTTCTTCTTCTTCTTCTTCTCCTCCTCCTTCTTCTCCTCCTCCTCCTCCTCCTCCTCCTCCTCCTCCTCCTCACCCCCTTGGGACACGTTTCTTTCTTCCAAGGAGAACTTTTTCGCCTGGTTAACGGAGTTTCCTCCCTAGAGAAAGACTCACATTGACATCCTTTAGGCAATCAGCTGAAGGTTTTAATATTTCCCTGGGGATTTTTTTTTTAAAATTGGTTTTGACTTTGATTTTGAACGATTGGCATGCAAGCTGCGTAGATCGCACCATGGTTTCACTTTGCACTTTATTGCTTTTATTCTACAGTTTTTTTTAAAAAAATAGTTTGATTGTAAGCCACCTAGAAAGCTGTTAGCCAATTTGAAACTGTAAATAAATAAATAAAATTTTTATTCCCTTGGCTTTTCCCCCCCTTCCTCCTTTAATTTTAAGCTCTTTGGGAGGTATTTTTGGGGAGGTATTTTTGGGGATCACTTCAAGACTTAATCTGGGTTGATAAAATGGGTGTATAGGTTAAATTTGGAGGATCATCAATGAGTGGTGAAACTACAATATCTTTTCGTGGAGTTATCTTCAGTTAAGGCTGGATAGAAAACCGCTAGGGAATTTTAGGGAATGAAAAATCACTGAAAGCTGATTTTGATGAGATTGGACAACCATTTCTCTGAGATAGTATAGGGTCATCTGGGGTTGGACCCAGTGGTGGGTTGCCCCAGGTTCGGATTGGTTCATACGAACCGGCATGCGCAGATGCAAGGCGCCTGCGCAAGCAGGCGGGCGTGATCCCATTGTGAACCGGTAATAAAGGTAAGTAGAACCCATCCCTGGTTGGGCCAGAAGACCTCCAAGATCCTTTCCAACTCTGTTATGCTGGAATTTGGGAGAGAAAGATTTTAATTGGTTAAATCCATATTTCTCTCTGATCTCTCTATCCCACCCTCCCTCTCATCTCTTTCTCCTCTCCCTCCCTCTCCTTCTCTCTCTCTCTTATCTTCATTTCTCTCTCTCTTATATTCATCCCTCTCTCCTATCTTCATCTCTCTCTCTCTTTTATTTCCATCTCTCTTTCTCTTATCTCCGTCTCTCTCTTGTCTCCATCTCTCTTTCTCTTTTTTTTTATTTTTTATTTTTAAAATTTGATTTATATGCCACCCTTCTCTGGAGACTCAGGGCGGCTTACAGTGCGTTAAGCAATAGCCTTCATACTTTTGTATATTTATACAAAGTCAGCTTATTGCCCCCACAAACTGGATCCTCAATTTACCTACCTTAGAAAGGATGGAAGGCTGAGTCAACCTTGAGCCTGCCTGGGATTGAACTCGCGAGTAATTGCAGCAGCTGGATCTTAAATGCTGCCTTTGTAGGAGGCATTACTCCCCTATGCTACTCTTATCTCCATCTCTCTCTTATCTTCATCTCTCATCTCTTTCTCATCTCTTTCTCACTCCCTCTCCTTCTCTAACTCTCTTATCTTCATCTCTCTCTCTTTTATCTCCATCTCTCATCTCTTTTTCCCTCCCCTTCTCTAACTCTCTTATCTCCATCTCTCTCTCATCTCTTTCTCCCTCTCCCTCCCTCTCCTTCTCTAACTCTCTCTTATCTCCATCTCTCAATTTCTATAGCTTCTTAATCTCTGCCATCATCATCATCTCTCTCATTATTACTGAAGCTTCTTTTTTTAAAGTTAAACATTAAACTAATTCAAAGTAAGGAAGAAAAAAGAAAGGAAAGACAGCAATAGGCGCAGGAACCGAAAAAAGATCAAGAAAAATAGAAAAAAAGAAGATACAAAAAAATGCCTTCCAATATTCTATGCAGAATTATAAACGCTATTACATTTTAAACTCTCTCTCTCCAAAATTATATCATAACTCTTTGGACATTTGACCTCACTTTCTTAAACTGAGCCTGAGTGGCGTAGGAGGCTAATGCCTCCTACTAAGGCAGAAATTAACATCCAGCTGCCTGCAATTACACCAGTTCGAAACTCACCAGGCTCAAGGTTGACTCAGCCTTCCATCCTTTCTAAGGTGAGTAAATTGAGGACCCAGTTTGTGGGGGCAATAAGCTGACTTTGTATAAATATACAAAAGTATGAAGGCTATTGCTTAACACATTGTAAGCTGCCCTGAGTCTCCGGAAAAGGGCGACATATAAATCAAATTTAAAAAACAAAACAAAAACAGTTTACAGCTTAGTTAGTAAAATCAGTCTCATGCTACAGATACCTTCTGCGATTTCTGTAAGATGATGTTCCTGGAGTCTTAACAAAGTAGAGATTCCTCTTTATATTTCAGATTACCTTTTTAAATTTTCAGTTTGCATCCTTCTGTTCTAAAAATTCTTAGGAATTTAATTTCATCTCCAGTTTCTGTCAAACTTTAGGGCAATCTTTGTTGGCTTGTTATCCTAACGGAAAGTAAGATTTTAGGGTTGGAAAAGCAAGTGGAGAAAACTTCAAAATGCGGGATGTGATAATCCAGATATAACCGTTGAAAAGGAATGCGTCATTTTTCTCTGCTCTTCCTGCTTCAGTTTGAGCATGTGTGTTAGGAAATGATAATTTCCTAATTTGTTGGGTTGGCAATATATAAACCTCAATATAGCTTTAAGACTGTATTGCTGTATTGCATCATATTGTGTCCTGACCAGTTAGCTCTGTAGCCAATGTCCTTAAGAGGGAGCTAGAAACATGGTTAGTTTCTCTTTGCTAATTATTATTGCTCTTTGCTGAACGTTACTGCTCTTTGCTGTGTTTGCTACTGTTTGCAACTGTTTATTGTGTATGACAATAACAACTGGTAAGAAGACTTTGTTATTGGAATATCCCTGGATTATTGTTTTACTATCTACTGCTTTATCTGTGTATGACCTGGACTGTTTATTGGACTGTGCCTTATTGCTATTTCCTAAAAGTAAACACAACTGAGTGTATCTGTGTGTTGGCTGTGATTATTTGCAACGGCTCTCAGTCGCTTTCATGTGCACACCCTTGCTACTCTAGGGTTGCTCTGCAAATTCCTCAACAATGTGTAACCAACATAGAATTGAGGATAGTGGAGTGGATATGTCATGATCTCTTCATCCATCCATTTGAAGTGATAGAAGAGTAATTCCAAAAAAGTGGAAGATCACTCTTGGTAAGCATAGAGGGGAAAGTGGGAACAATCTAGCATTAACATGAATCTTTGGGAAAGATAGTTTTGGAAAATGTGCAGTGGCTGTAAGCAAACCCATGATTCCTACACAACACAGTGATTTATTATTTATTTATTTGCTAAATTTAAATCCTTCCTTTTATTGAACATTCAGAGTGGATAACAACATATAAAATAGAAAGTATAACCCAGAAGAATAGATGGTTACAATTTTAATTAAAGCAAAATTAAAATCAGTGTCACTAAAACTGAAATCCTTTGTGGAGTATAATTAAACATGCAGGGCATATTAATGAAGCATATATATTGGATGGATGTCATGTGGATCACAATAGCAATAGCATTTAGACTTATATACCGCTTCACAGTGCTTTGCAGGCCTCTCTAAGCGACTTACAGAGTCAACCTATTTGTCCCCAACAATCTGGCTCCTCATTTTGCTGACCTCGGAAGGGTGGAAAGTTGAGTTAACTTTGAGCCTGGTGAAATATGAAATGCCAAATTGCAGGCTGCCGGCAGTCAGCAAAAGGAGCCTGCAGTACTGCACTCTAACCACTGCATCACCAGGGCTCTTCAGAATCTTCACCATGCTAACTCAGGTTTTAGGGATGATCCCTTCTAGACCTCTTCCTGCATATCAAAGACTCAAGGCTGATTTGCCTTTTGGCTCCTTGAGAAAGAGGCCTTCCCTTCTGAAACCATATCCCCAATTTCATAACATAAATCAAATTAAATATTTATTTTGGTTATAGACCAGATAAAAAGGGTAACAAAAACTAAAAAAATATTATGAAAAACTACTATGTCATCTATCTATCTATCTATCTATCTATCTATCTATCTATCTATCTATCTATCTATCTATTATCTATCTATCTATCTATCTATCTATCTATCTATCTATCTATCTATCTATCTATCTATCTATCATCTATCTATCTATCATCTATCTATCTCTAGCTACCTACATCTCCATGTCCATCTCCATCTCTATCTCTATCTCTCGTTGTCTCTACCTCTCTCTCTACCCCTAATCAATGAATCTCTCTCTCTCTCTCGCTACCTACATCTCCATGTCCATCTCTATCTCTACCTCTCGTTCTCTCTACCTCTCTCTCTACCCCTAATCAATGAATATCTATCTATCTATCTATCTATCTATCTATCTATCTATCTATCTATCTATCTATCTATCTATCTATCTATCTATCTCTAGCTACCTACATCTCCATCTCCATGTCCATCTCTATCTCTATCTCTACATCTCGTTCTCTCTACCTCTCTCTCTACCCCAATCAATGAATCAATATCTATCTATCTATCTATCTATCTATCTATCTATCTATCTATCTATCTATCTATCTATCTATCTATCTATCTATCTATCTATCTATCTTCACACCCACACCCACACCCACATTATACATACATACTTGGTACTCATTGTTAATTGTTTCTGAGAGGCAGGATGAAATTCAATGAGTTTCAAAGCAGTTGAGTATCAGGATGCCTCTCTCTCTTTCTCTCCCTCTCCCTGTATCATCTATCTATTATCTACCCATCTACCCATCCATCTACCCATCCATCTATCTATCCATCCATCCATCTACAGAAACACACACATACACACAATGCTTTTAAAACACCTCTATTCCAAAAGTAGCCATACAGAATTACAGAATAGGAACCCAGGTGAGGTTTGTGTTCTGAGAAGAAAAGTCTACTAAGGTCCTCCTATACCAGAACTTTGCCAGGTGATGTCGGTGCCAGATAAGAAATCAGGACTTGAAATAGCTATAAAAGATTGCCTGGAAGGAAGGCTTACAATGATAGAAGCTACATATCTTTAATCAAGAAAAAAAGCCACTAATTAATGATTATGAATAATGAATTCCAATTTTAAAATATAATTGAATGTTATTATGTCTGAATTTTTTCAGATTCAAAAATGAATCATTTTATTCCAAAAAACTGTACCCTATACAGCACATTTTTCCCTTCTCCTTCATCTCCATTATATGTATATAGATTTCCATATCACAAAGAAAAATGCATAAAATGAATTACACATTTTAAACATTTCATTCAGTAAGACCGATTCTTAACACTACTTGTGATTCTTCGAAAATAAGAGCAGATCTTATATTAATTTTTGCTCCTAAAGATGCATTAGGGTTTATTTTCCAATTAGGTCTTATTTTGGGGAAAATGTAGTATTAAATGCGACCCTCTGGTTTATAATCTTAACTGGGGTTTATTTTGAGTGGTAGAGTTTATATTACGAGCATCCTGAAAACTCATGCTTATTTTCCAGTTGGGTTTTATTTTGGGGGAAACAGGATGCTAATTATGAAAAAGGAACTATATCAGCTAAAACATTTCCTCTTGAACAAGTTCTTTGCATTGAAAAATGAGGACACAGCAACACTTCCTATTTACATAGTTTTTGTTTTTAAGTACTTTGCTCAGTAAATTTTAACACATCTGTATGTCCTTAAGAATAGCACATGTGATATCCCAAATAAATTTGTACCTCAAAATATTATATATGCAATATTTATGACTCTTCACAACTGGCTTTCATGCGTGGTTTCCTGGTCTTCCATGCTTCCCTTCTCATCCTTGAAGATTCTTTGCAGAGCAACCTTGTAAGATGCTCTAGACTGATCCTTTCCTCTTTTCTTCCTCCCCACTAAGAAATAAAGGAGTGGGTTGATGCTGCTGTTGAGAGTGCCACATCCTATCCCAATGGTCAGGAGGAGGGGATTATAGGAAACAAAATGTTCCATGATGTAAAACACATTCATTGGGAGAGAAAACAGGAGGAAGAAGAGGAGAGCCAGCAAGATGGTGGTGAGAAGTTTCCTTTGATTACGTTGCATTTTAGACCTCATATGAATCCACAGAATCACAGTGGACACAACCATGGGAGGCGTACAAAGTAAACCATTCACAATCAGCTGGTAAAACAAAGGTGATCTTCCATAGGTTCTCGTCTGCTGGAGAATGAAGTGCACCGCAGAGAGCAGGAAGGAGAGGATCCAGATGAGGCCAGAAACAAGTGTGGATAAATATGGCGGACGATGGCAGTGATGCCAGAGAGGGAAGAGAACAGCTACACACCTATCCAGGCTGATGGCCGTCAGCAGAAACTGGCTGGCAGAATAGGTGAAGAAAAAGAACTCAAAAAGTAAGAAGAAAAAGGCATTGATAACGTGTGTTTTGTGACTCAGAGTAAATACTGACACAAATATAGCTGCAGTAATGAGGGATGTGAGGACCCCAAAATCAGCAATGGAGAGATTCAGGATGAAAGTGGTGAAGGGATTTCTCTTAACGGAAAAGACCAGGAGATAAATTGTCGTTCCATTTCCCACCAGGCCTAAAATGCATATTAGGGTAATGATGCCACTGAGAAGATTTCGTGTTAAATTATCAAACAGTTGATCATAAGGAGAAGAAAACATTTCTGATATTTTAGAAACATTTGGACCAATTCCAGTAGTATTGAAAGGCAAGTCGGCCAATCCAGAATCATTTTTAAGACTTAGAGTAGTTTGAAATTCGTTCCGTATCCTAATAACACAAGGAAACAAAAAGTGAATCAGTCATTGTTAGTGAAATAAATACATACTGTAGGGAGCCCCACCCACTTCCTAGATTAAAATATTCTTTATTCTTAATGTGAAAAAGAGGCAACATATTTTGTACCATAATATATACTTACTTGTGTATTCCATGTACCACATCCAAGATGATTTTGTGTATTATTTTGCCCGGTAGTGTTTCTTGGATTGATGTATTACCTAAGGAAGCAATTAAAGTAGGTCATTTATTTTGATCAATAACAGCAGGCAGCAAAAATGCTAATATGCTTTAGAAATTTCATCCACACAGATTTGTTTCTTCCTGAATGGGAGTCTGTGAATGTAGAAATAAAATAATCTCCAATAGGTTTTTTTTTCCTCTCGTTGCCCAGATGATCGTTGGCGAATATTCAGTCCTTTTGATCCTCTAAACTGCCCCAGAATTATTTAACCTGATAATTAATTCAAAATAATTTATTTATTTATTTATTTATTACATGTATTTATATGCCGCCCTTCTCCCGAAGGAGTCAGGGCGGCGAACACAAGTTAAGAAACATGTACAATGAAATCGTATTTTAAATCAAATAACTAATTAATAGTTATATTATAATAAATATTATATTATATATATTATAATAAATAATGTTTTTAAATGTTCATTTTGAATAGGAAATATTGTTCCCATCCTTGCTTGTCCTTCATTTTCAGAAATGCTTTTCGCCCCTAATCATTTTCTTTCCCTAATTAAAGGAGAACAAAGAGGTTGACTCCACCCTTGTGTCCTTCCAAAGGACAATTCTGGGAGGATGTGGCCTGCAGGAAGTGACAGGCGTCAGTGTGTTGATATTCTCCAGAAGACTCAGTTTATGAATAATTCTATTGGAAGCCATTTTGTGAATGCACCCACTGGATGTTTTACAGATTAATAGTTTAACAGAGTTGGAAAGGACCTTGTAGATCATCAAGCAAGAGACGCTATACCATTTCTGGCAAATGGCAGTCTAATCTCTTCTTGAAAGCTTCCGGTGGAAGCGCCAACCACAGGAGAGAATGGACAACAGGAAGTCATGATAGAGTTTCAATCAGTGGTGAAATCCAATTTTTTTTTTACTACCGGTACTGTGGGAGTGGCTTGTTGGGCGTGGCAGGGGAAGGATACTGCAAAATCTCCATTCCCACCCCACTCCAGGGGGAAGGATATTGTAAAATCTCTATTCCCACCCCACTCTGGGACCAGCCAGAGATGGTATTTGCCAGTTCTCCGAACTACTCAAAATTTCTGCTACTGGTTCTCCAGAACCTGTCAGAACCCCCTAGATTTTACCCTGGTTTCAATGTTGGAATAAGATTAGAAAGCATTATGAACTCTTGAGGTTTTCGTTATCTGGAACCAGCTCCCCCAGAGATACGGAGGATCCCGGATCTGCGCACTTCTTGTCGTGCTCTTAAACATTTTTGTTCCAGCAGGCTGGCCTGGCCTGGCCTAATGCTCCCTTTTAAATTTTAAATTTTTAAATTGTTTTAATCTGTTTTATAAATTGGGTGTTTTTAGATTTGTTCTTGGGCCAAAACGTTTAATATTTTTAATGGGTTTTTTAATGTTTGTATTGTTTGTATTTTATCTTGGCTGTTCACTGCCCTGAGTCCTTCGGGAGTAGGGTGGTATACAAATTTGATAAATAAATAAATAAATAAATAAATAAATAAATAAATAAATAAATAAATAAATAAATAAATAAATAAATAAATAAATAAATAAATAAATAAATAAATAAATAGTAGGAAAGCAAAGTTTATATATCATATAGTTTTCATGATGTTCCTACCTTCTGAGTAATTAAATTGCTGATCCATTGTGCAAAAAGTGTTGTTTCTTTACTTAGAAGAGTTCACGTCTGTGGATAAGGTGGACCACCTGGGACAATGTAATTTAAAGGTAAATAAAATTATTAAAAGACAGCAAACTTGACTGTTCTTCTGATTGTCCAAATAACTGAAAGAAATTGTATTCTTGGAGAATTCCAAGTTATCAACTTTTGCCATCAACACATGAAGCAATAAATTGCATTCACAATAACCCTAAGAAAGACTTTTTTAAAAAGGAGGAAAAATCTTCAAAAAATGGGGCAGTTTTTCAGTTTATTTAGTTCAATTTATTTATTTAGTTCAATTTATATGCCGCCTCTCTCTGGAGACTCAGGGTGGCTTACAATGCATCTGAAAAACCATTATAAAAACATTTTAAATTAAAATATTAAAACCCATTCACACCATTCATGGCTGGATCTCACAAGATCGCAACAGTGAGATCAATGGCCCCAGGCCTGCCGGAACAGCCAAGTCTTCACCGCTTTTCAGAAGGCCAATAGGGTGGGGGGTGGTCTGGACCTCAGGAGGTAACTCATTCCAGAGAGCTGGGGCAGCCCCAGAGAAGGCCCTCCCCCACAGGCCTGGCAGCCGGCATTGTTTAGCTGATGGGACCTGGAGGAGACCGACTCTGTGGGATCTTACTGGTCGCTGGGAGCTATGTGGTAGAAGGCAGTCTCGAAAATAATAATAATAATAATAATAATAATAATAATAATAATAATAATAATAATTTTATTTCTATACTGCCCCTCTCCCGAAGGACTCAGGCCGGTGCACAGCCTAATTAAAAGCACAAGACAAACAACAATTTAAAAATTAAAAATATTAAATAACTTGGCTCAATATAAAACCCCAAATTTAAAAATCCCAGATTAAAACCAATTTAAAAATCTTCACATCGATAGCCCGGCCTGGCGGAACAAAAAGGTTTTGAGGGCACAGAGGAATACATAGAGGTCAGTGATCTTACGTAATTCTGGGGGCAGTTCATTCCAAAGAGTAGGAGCTCCCACAGAGAAGGCCCTCCCCCTGGGTGTTGCCAGCCGATATAATTTGGCCGATGGCACCCTGAGGAGACCCTCTCTGTGGGAGTGGACTGGCCGGTGGGAGGCTACTGGTGGCAAGAGACGATCTCGAAGGTAACTCGGTCCGATGCCATGGAGCGCTTTAAAGGTGGTAACCAACACCTTGCCCTGAGCCATGTAGGGCTTGAATTGTGCCAATGGGGAGCCAATGCAGCTCACGGAGAATTGGTGTAATGTGGGTGTATCTAGGTGCACCCACGATACTCACGCGGTCGCATTCTGGACCAACTATAGTCTGCGAACACTTTTCAAGGGTAGCCCTGTGTACAGCGTGTTGCAATAATCTAACCGTAAGGTGACAAGGGCATGAGTGACTGTGAAGAGAGCCTCCAGATCCAAGTAGGGTTGCAATTGGTGCACCAGGCAAACTTGTTCAAAGGTTAATAATAATAACATCAGAAAAGAATTTGTAAAAATATATTAAGGTTTATTGGAGTCAGAGATGAGAAGACTGGTGTCACACCAGTCTGGTAAAAAGTTGCTGGGAAATTTAGGTTAATATTTATGGAGATTCTTAATCATTCAAATCATGGTTGTCCCAAAACTCAACTGGACTGTCTTTGTATTTTCTTTGAAAATTTCTGCTTCTCATCCAGGACCTTCTTCGGTTCTCAGTTAAAGTGAGTTTCATCAGACAATCCTGTGGAATTAGCTGATAACATCCCAATGTTCCCCAACTCTTAGCCTTAACCCAAAATGGGGTATTTTGGAAATAACAAATTACCTCAGCACAAGTTCTGCCTTCCTTAAAGCCATACCTGGTAATGATAGGAAGAATTTCCAGAAGGAAAAAAAAAGGTCTTTTTCAGAATCTAAGGACGAGATCTTTTTCAGTGAATCTCATTGGCCTTCATGGATGCAAGTACAGTCCAAAAAGAGAATTGAGCTGGACCAAGCTGCAAACTTTCACAGAAAACTTGTGTGATATTCTTCTCTGAATTCTGCATGTTTAAATGTTATCGCACACAATATGCTAAAGAAGTGGCTAAAGAGGCAATGTTATTTTGAAAGAAGGAACAACCAAAGACACTTGTTAGAGAAGCAGCCTATTCTGGATGTCCAATTCTTGAAGTCCAGGACCCTTAAAGGAAAGGAGCATCTTATGGCAGGAGTTATGAATAATTCATTCCTAAACCATTTTGTGAATGCACCCACTGAATGTTTTATAGCAGGCCTGTCAAACTGGTGGCTCTTGGGACCGATGTGTCATGTGTAGGTGTCCAGGGGTGAAATCCAGCAGGTTCTGACAGGTTTTGCAGAACCAGTAGTAGAAATTTTGAGCAGTTCGAAATTTTGAGCAGTTCAGAGTAGGGTGGGAATAGAAATTTTGCAATATCCTTTCCCCAGGAGTGGGGAGGGAATGGGGATTTTGTAGTATCCTTCCCCTGCCATGCCCATCAAGCCAATCCCACAGAACCGGTAGTAAAAAAAAATTGGATTTCACCACTGGGCCACGCCCACCCTGTCTTTGCAAAGGCAAAGAAAAGTTATGATATGTCACAATATGTCACGTGATGCTATCAGGTTTGACGCCTATATTTTACAGATCAATAGATTAACAGAGTTTGAAGGGAACTTGTAGGCCATCTAATCCAACCCCCCACCTAAGCAGAAGACCCTTCACCATTTCTGACAAATGGCACACTAATCTCTTCTTGGAAGCTTTGAGTGGTAAAATGCCAATGCAATCCCCAACCTCAGGAGAGAGTGGAAAACAGGAACTCATGATTCAGTGATAGAGTTCCAATTTTGGAATAAGCTTACAAAGCATTGTGAACCCTTGAGGTTTTTGTTAAGAGTAGTACCCACAAAGGAAAGGAAAGTTTATATATAATATAGTTTTCATGATATGCCTACCTCCTGAGTAATTAAATAGCTGCTCCATTGGTCACAAAGTGTTGTTTCCTTGCGTAAAAGCATTCACGTCTGTGGATAAGGTGGACTACCTGGGACATTGTAATTTAAATGGAAATAAAATTATTAAAAGAAAACTCGACTGTTCTTCTAATTGTGAAAATGGCTGAAAGAAATTGTATTGTTGGAGAATTCCAAGTCATTATTGGTTTGCCGCCCACACATGAATGGCATTTACAGTGTATTTACAATGCAAGACCAAATGCAATCAAAAAATGAGGAATACATTACAATAACCCTAACAAAGACATTTTAAAAATGAGGAAAAATCTTCAAAAAATGGGGCACTTTTTCAGTTAATAACAATTAATAACATGAGAAAAGAATTCGTAAAAACATATTAAGGTTTATTGGAGTCAGAGATAAGACTGGTGTCACACCAGTCTGGAAAAATGTTGTTGGGAAATAGAGTTTAAAGTCTCTGGAGATTCTTAATCATTCAAATCATGGTTGTCCGAAAAGTCAACTGGATTTTCTTTGTATCTTCTTTGAAAACATTCTGCTTCTCATCCAAGACCTTCTCCAGTTCTCAGTTAAAGTGAGTTTCATCAGACAATCCTGTGGAATTAGCTGATAACATCCCAATGTTCCCCAACTCTTAGCCTGAATCCAAAACGTGGTATTTTGGAAATAACAAATTACCACAACACAAGCTCTGCCTTTATTATAGCCATACCTGATAGTGATAGGAAGAATCTCCAGAAGGACAAAAAGGTCTTTTCCAGAATCTAAGGACAAGATCTTTTTCAGTGAATCCCGTTGGCCTTCACTTGATGCAAATACAGTCGAAAAGGAGAACTGAGCTGGACCAAGCTGCAAACTTTCTCAGAAAAATTGTGTGATATTCTTCTCTGAATTCTGCAAGTTTAAATGTTATCGCACACAATATGCAAAAGAAGTGGCTAAAGATGCAATCATGTTTTGAAAGAAGGAACAACCAAAAGACACCAGATAGAAAAGCAGCCTATTCTGGACATTGAATTCTTGAAGTCCAGGACCCTTAAGGGAAAAGAACATCTTATGGCAGCAATTGTTGAGTGAGACAGCAATTTCCTTTTATTATTTATTAAGTTTACATGCTGCTCATATTACTGTTAAGGGGATTCCAAGTAGCTCGTTAAGCAAATGACTCCAGGAAACTGTGCAAGCTTCCACCATTTTGCTCATTTTGTCTTATGTGCAAATGCTGCTGTTTACTGTACATTTTTGACCAAACACACTTTTTGTTCTGAATGGTTTTTAACCAAAGAGTCAAAATCTTGAAGGACACTTTTATGGCTGGAAGGAGAGGATTCCTGAAAGAAGCAATAGGTCTCCATGCCTTATGGAGAAGATACTGGAGGGTCCCTTTCTATTTATTTACCTTTGATATCCTTTTAAAAAAAAGTGTAGTGTCTGGAACAAGGAACTAAGAATGACACAGAATAGTCAGAATAGTTTCTTTATTGCCCATAGACAGGAATCTTGCCAGACTGAAGTGTATTTTGCATAACTATTAGACATACTCTAGGAAAAGGAGAGTCCACTCTGGATGCCTTTTAGCTTCTTTGCAAAGACCCTGTCCTCTCCAATGGCCAAGCACATCCCACCACATGTACTGGATCCACAATAATCTTCCCGTATTTCTGTCCGAAACATTTCTTATGACATCTGAAGAAGAAATACTTCCAAGGTTTTGCCCAAAGAGAAGAGGATTTCAGTGAACTTCTTATGAGTGGAACCTGGGGGCTTTCCACTTACTTGGTTTAGTAGGGATTGAAAGGCCTGGGATAGGAATGATTTGACTCTCTCTGGAGAATCACCTTCAAAAGATCTTCTCACTTTTGAATTCAATCCCAAAGCAAAGAAGGAGAGGAAACTAAACCTCTGGTCCGAATGACTGACTAGATTGGATCCATAGAATGGAATAGAATAGAATAGAATAGAATAGAATAGAATAGAATAGAATAGAATAGAATAGAATAGAATAGAATAGAATAGAATAGAATAGAATAGAATAGAAAATATGGAATGGAATGGAATGGAATGGAATAGATAATGGAATGGAATGGAATGGAATGGAATAGAATATAGAATAGAATAGAATAGAATAGAATAGAATAGAATAGAATAGAATAGAATAGAATAGAATAGAATAGAATAGAATAGAATAGAATAGAATAGAATAGAATAGAAAAGGATTTTTTTTATTGGCCAAGTGTGATTGGGTGCACAAGGAATTTGCCTTGGTGCATTCAGTGTACATAAAAGAAAAGATCTTATATTTACCTTCGGCCAGGAGAGGTAACACCTCTGATTAAGTTTTTTCAGCCTAGGAAGAATGGGTCGGGTCAGCTTCAAACAATATAATGGTTATTTGACTCTCCAGCCACTAGACGGGGATAGAGAGCAACAACAGTATATAAAGATCCTATGTTGGGGCATATTTCTCCCTCAGGCCACTAGATGGGGCTAGAGAGTAACAACAGTATATATATATATATATAGATGCTATGTTGGGGCATGACAGTGAGGTATGACTTCCAAGCTCTGAAACTCAGGGGGTAAAGAGCAGAGCAGAGCAAGGACTCTCCAAGAGGCTTCTTGCCAAATAATGGATTAACTCTTAATTGAAAAGAGCTGACTGCAGAGTGATTTAAGAGAAAGTACTGGTTCTCCAACATCCCTGTGTATCCCACTCATCCACCTGGAAATTTTGACTTTTGCACTGGTTGACAAACCTGGATTGCCTCTTCCAACTGGATTTTGCATTGTCTACGTTTTCCTGTTAAAAATGAAACTACCCAGGCAAGCTTTCTTTCCAAGATAGATAGATAGATAGATAGATGATAGATATAAAATTTTAAATTTATATTTTGTTGATTTACATTCCTTTCTTCATTTAGAGAAATGTAAATCAGACAGACAGAGAATGAG